>CM024577.1:32765188-33010661 GCA_014182395.1 Eucalyptus sp. ANBG9806169
AAATGTTAGAACTAGTATTAGCACCTAGAGGGGGTGAATAGGTGTTTATCGCAATTTTAACAATTCAAATCAAATAAGATATGAATAATTTAAAGTCAACGATTGCAGCAAATGAAAGCAAATAACAATATAAAGGATTAAGGATAGAGAATCAAGACTCAGATTTATAGTGGTTCGGCTTAGATCAAGCCTACGTCCACTCTCCCGCAGACTGACCCTTCAGTGGATTTCACTAAGAATCAATAAGAGTGATTACAATCTCACGCTCTTGAGTCCACGAGTGTAGATTACTCTACTACACTTCCTCAAGATCTACAATATGATCTCTCTTTTGATTACATGTAATGCTCAAAGAATGATATCGCAAAGTAATAGAGGAGATTTCGGACTTTGGAATTCTTCTATCCGCACCCTTCAACAACTAGAGCATCTCTCTTATATACTTCTTCATGCCTTCAATACCGTTGGCACCTTCCAAAGAAGTTCTTCCAATCAACCCGTTGGACAGAATCAATTAGAGAGATCTCGAGCTCTTTAAGGTAAGTGTTGATAGCCCATCAATCCTGCTCGCCCATACAATCAGGATCTCGGTTTCCATAAGTAGATCCTTCCAAATATAAGATGCGAAGTCGTCAAAGAATCTAAACATATTCCATATAAAACTTAGATCGTTTAGAGCTGAATCCAGTAGAAAGATATCCATCAGACGTTAGAAGAAAAGATCGTATAAGATCAGAATAAACGTCGTCTTGGAAACTGTCCTTGTGAGTAGACTTTGAAATATAAGTCTTGAGTCTTGCTAGCTTCAGACTTTAATCTTCAGACTTTGATCTTGGACTTTGTCAATAGATTCTTTAAGTCTTCAGACTTTGATCTTGAGACTTTGTCAATAGATTCTGTAAGTCTTCAGACTAGACTGATAAAACTTGTTTTGTCAACTTCAAAATACTTTAAGGGATTTCATCCAACAATCTCCCCCTTTTTGATGGTGACAAAACTTTTCTGCAGATTTGAATATTATCGCCCTGCAATACAACTTTTAAGCAAGCATCATAAAAGATTTAAATAAGATAGTAGAAGTTATCCGTACACGAGATATCCCGTACTCGAGACTTTCCCTTTTGTACATAGATCCGCATTCACTTTGAAACCTCATTAGTCATAAACGAGACAGGTACTATCAAATTTACGAAGCTTAAAGTATTGCCATAGAGAACATACTTTCCAAAAAACTGCAAGCAATCGTTAAAGAACTTAAGTCAAAGTCAAGATAGCAAGCAATAAAAGAAAAAGATTGGGTTTGGATTTTGAGAAAATCAAAAATATCAAAAATCTGCAAGGTCTTCTCCCCCTTTTTGTCAGCATAAAAAAATCAAGGAGCTCGAGGAATGCGAACAAGTTGAAAGTCTTCCATAGACTTTACAGTGTCTTCCAGCTTCCTCAAATGCCTGTACAGGTGAGAGTAGTGCCCTTTGCGGTTTCTTGAATCGCGCCGAACATCTTTAATCGATCATGCAAAGTGATGAACATTGCATGATTTTCATTCTCGCAAGGTTTGAAATTCATATCCCATGGCATAAATTTGACCTTTTAGTTCCAAGATGATCTCAAGCAGCCTTCGAAAATCTCCGAGTTGTCGAGTCCCGAGTGCTTGTTTCAGCTCGGTCTGACGGTGGAGTCAAGCCAGTAGGAATGTCAGAAGGAGGTTCATTGTGTGGAGATGATGCCTCTCCTTCAGGAAATTGTGCAGCATGAATATCCTCAGCATCAGGAGGTGATCGACTAACACTGTTTGAGCATCCTCTTCTCGAAAGTCAGCCGAAGGGTGTGTGTTCGCTTTCTTTATCTCCCCCTGTCTCCATGTCTTCGGTGGAGAAAAGAATTCTTCTTTTGAGGTGATTCCTCGATTACGGGATGTTGTAAATCCTCCTTTTCTGCTGGAGAATTTGTTCTTTCAGGTTCATCTGCTCTCTCTTCTTTTCTTTCTTCCTTTTCCTCTCGCTCTTCCTTTCTTTCTTCCTCTGTCTTCTCTTTCTCTTTCTCTTTCTCTGTCTCATTCTTCTCTTCCTTCTCTTCATCTTTCTTCTCTTTCTCTTTCTCTTTCTCTTTCTCTTTCTCATTCTTCTCTTCCTTCTCTTCATCTTTCTTCTCTTCCTCTGCAACTTGATGTTCTGGAAGCAGGTTGGAATAGATGCAGCAAATTGAGAAATTAGAGTAGAGATAGGAATCGTATCCTCATCATCTTCATCTTCCGGGATGATTGCCCTTCGCTTCTTGGTGGAACTAGCCACTGCTTCTTTCCCTTTCCTTTTAGCTGCGATGAGTGCAGTGCGAGCTTGACGGGAGTCTTTTCCTTGAACTTTTCCAGCTTCTTGCTAAGCTCCTTCAAACGCATCTTGGTAATCATCCCAGCCCGATGACCATTTTATCAATGGTCTTCTTTGTGAAAATGTGAGGAGGTTGAATGTGTAGATGTCGAAGAGACGAGTAATGAGAGCAGCATAAAGGAAGCTTTCCTTTGTCCTTAACCATGCATCTATACATGTGAAAGATGATGGTATGTGGTAAAGAGAAGTTCACACCTATCTTGATGGCAAACATCAACTTCGCTTGAGAAATTGAAACATCTGTCTTAGACGTCGATTTGGGTCTTAGCAGGTTGATTACAATTTTATGCAGCAAAGTATTTGTTGCATTCATTACGGGAATAAGACAGTCTTCCTTCTGCAATTGTCCTTTGCTAGCTCAAGAGTAGCGAGAACTTACGAGACACACCGATTGGTTGGAAAGCCCTTCTTTCCACACCAAGCACATCAGCCAAAATATCACAATCAATGACATACTCCTTATCTCTCACCTTTGAAGGTAAAAACTGTTTGCATCAATGAAACCGATATTGGAGTAGAAATAGGCGGTCAATTCAGAATGTCTTTGTGTCACGATGCATGCGAAACTGATAGAGTTGGAGCTTTTCGAATTTCTCTCGCAGATTTATACTCAACAAGTCAAGAAAATTGAAATCAACGGTTCGTGGGTTCATCACCCCACGCTTCAGCAATTTTCATATCTCTTTCGTGTCCGTCTACGAGGCGGAACAATTCATTCTTCTTCCCTCTTAGGCTCGCAGCCACACCCATCCATGGTTTAAAATGCATGAACATCTTTTCATCATCATCCTTGCCCTCGGGTGATTCATGCTACTAAACCTAGGGTCACTCGGGAAATTTGCAAACGCTCTTGCAGCCGTTCCCTCAGGCACAACTCCAGACCTTTCCATCACAGTAAGAAAGTGCGTCTCGTTTCTATAACCCTTCTCTTTCAGAAACTCATCCACAAAAGTCATAGCAGACCCTTCCTTTAATGCAGAGTAAAGTTTATAAACAAAGGCAGGCTTTAGAGTTCTTACTGGTTCGATGTCTTCATAAACCATTTCATCTTGAGGTCTAGTTGGGGATGACTGCTTTTGAGACTGCTCGGAAGGAATGTCGCTTTCCTCGGTGAGATCAAAATGCGTAGGCCCCTCACGAGCCTTGTGGTCCCTTGTTTGCTATTACGGAAGATTTCCTACGATACGACATTGTGCTTTTCTTTGGAAAGACTTTCTCACTTGTTTCGCAAGAAAGTTGAGAACTTTGAAACAATGAAGTTTGGGAGGAAAAAATTGCGGAAGCGAGTGAAAAGCTTTTGATCTAGGGTTTTGAGTAAAGTGAAACGAAGGAGAAGAGATGTATAAAAGATAACGAGGCACGGGGAATAACCAAGCGTCGTATATTTTGGAAATTTTGAATTTTCCTTTTGAAAAATAACTGCCTTAATAAAACGATAACCACTTCTTTTGAAGATAATAACCAACTTAAAATTAGACAGATTATCTTACCTTATCAATAAGACGGTTTAAGTAAGGAAACTTACGGACGTGTCGATTCATATTCTCGATCCTTTGAGTCGATGCTCTCGTCGGACTTTAGTTCTTGAGTCGAACTCTAATATTCTTCAAGAGATAATATATTGAGTCTTGAGCGAATAGACTCAAACAAGCTTTTCTCAAGAGGCTTTGTAAAGATGTACGCAATTGATTCTTTGAGTCTATGAATTGTATCAAGACTTCTTTGTTCGAACATGATCTCTTATAAAGTGATGTCGAATCTCAATATGTTTTGCTCTTGAATGAAGAATGGGATTCTTTGTAAGATTGATTGCTTTGGTGTTGTCACACCTAATTTCGTGCAAGAGTCTTCAATGCCAAAGTCTTAAGGTTGTTGTTTTATCCACAAGATTTGAGAACAGCAACTTCCAAGAGCAACGTATTACCTTCGTTTGTTGAAAGAGCCACAAGGTACTCTGTTTCCTTGAAAACCGGGATACCACCCTGTTTCCAAGCGGTTGACAAGTACCGAAGTGCTTTTTCTTTCAACTCTACAACCTGCAAGATCTGCGTCGAATAGCCAAGAAGTGTAAAGTCTCCTTCTTTGGGATACCAAAGACCGATCTTAACGATAGTAGCAACATATTTAATAATACGTTTAACGGCGCTTAAGTGAGATTCTCTAGGATCGGATTGAAATCTAGCACATATGCAAACACTAAATAATATGTCGTCCGGATGCGGTAAGATAAAGGAGTGAGCCAATGATACTCTGTATAATTTTTGATCAATTTTCTTCCCGGCTTCATCTTTGTCTATCTTCAAGGAACTTGACATTGGTATGTCAGTCTTCTTGCAATTTTCCAGACCGAACTTTTTAACAAGTTCTTTTGCATATTTCTCTTGATGAATGAATGTTCCCTCATTTAGTTGTTTGACTTGTAGACCAAGGAAAAAGGATAGTTCACCCATCATGCTTATCTCGAATTCATCCTGCATAGACTTAGAAAATTTCTTACACAAAGTCTCATTTGATGATCCAAATATGATGTCATCTACATAAATCTGAACAAGTAGAAAACTTTTACCTTCCTTTTTAATGAACGAGTAGTGTCTACATTACCTTTAGAAAAGCCACTATGAATTAAGAAATTGCTTAGCCTTTCATACCAAGCTCGAGGAGCTTGTTTTAGTCCATATAAAGCTTTCTTGGTCCGAATACGAGTCTGGTTTCTTTGAATCTTCAAAACCAGGAGGTTGTTCTACGTAGACCTCTTCTTGAATAATTCCATTCGGGGAATGCACTTTTGACATCCATTTGAAACAACCTGAAATTCTTATAGCAAGCAAAAGCAAGTAATAATCGATTGCTTCTAACCTTGCTCTTTGGAGCGTAAGTCTCATCGTAGTCAATCCCTTCTTCTTGCGTGTATCCTTTAGCTACGAGTCTTGCTTTGTTTCTCGTTACTTTGCCTTTTTCATCAACTTTGTTCTGAAAACCCATTTAGCTCCAATAACTGATTTACCTTTTGGTTTGGGAGTTAATTCCCATACGTCATTAATACTGAATTGTATCGAGTTCTTCTTGCATTGCTTCAATCCAGCTTTCATCAGCTAAAGCTTCTTCGATATTTTGGGTTCTATTTCAGAAATAAGAGCAACAACACTAGACTCCTCTCGCCTTTTGGATCTTGTTCGAATTCCCTCATTAATATTTCCAATAATGAGTTCTTCAGGATGACTAGACTTGTGCTTCCAGTTACTGTTCAGTCTGATAGATTGTTGATCTTCTTCTTGAGTAGATTCTTCATTAGTAGCTTGTTGTGCGATCTTGAATTAGCAAGCGCTTCGGTGGAGTCGGCTTTAACGGTTTACGGAGCGGTTTCGAGTCTTGGGCGTATCTCGCTGAACTTGTGGAGAGTCTTGAAATTTGACATTCATTGATTCTTCCACGATCCGAGTCTTTTGTTGAACACTCTAAAGGCTTTGCTTGTTGTAGAGTATCCAAGAAAGAATCCTTCATCTGATTTTTCTTCAAACTTACCAACACGATCATTAGCATTTTTAGAATAAAACATTTGCAACCAAATATTTGAAAATAAGAAACTATTGGTTTCTTCCCTTTAAAAATTTCATAAGGAGTTTTCTCAAGAATTGGTCTTAAAAACACTCGGTTTATAATATAGCAAGCGGTTGAAACGACTTACGCCCAAAACCTTGAAGAAACTTGATTTCCAATTAAAAGAGTTCTTGCCATTTCTTGTAAAGATCTATTCTTCCTTTCCACAACCCCATTACGTTCTGGTGTATATGGAGAAGAGAATTTATGTTGAAAACCAAATTCATCACACAAGTTAGCAAATTCTTGATTTTCAAACTCACCTCCATGGTACGTACGAATGCTTGTAATAGTATGACCTTTCTCATTCTGCACCTTTTTAGCAAATTTTGAAAAAAGAGAAAGTCTCGACTTACTTGAAAGAAAGTAGACCCAAGTAAATCGTGAATAATCATCCACTATTACCATGAGAACCTTTTACCACCAATGCTTTTCGTTCTGGTAGGTCCAAACAAATCCATATGCAGAAGCTGCAATACATGATTAGTAGAAACTTTATTTATTGATTTGTAAGAATTTCTTACTTGTTTACCCAGTACGCACGGTGTACATAGATCGACTTTGAATAATTCAAAGTAGGCAATCCTCGAACAAGTTTCTTTGTAAAGATCTTGTTGATTTGCTTCATGTTGATATGGCCTAGCTTTTTGTGCCATAGATTTGCTTCATCTTGTACTGATATTAAGCATTGTGATCTTTCTTGATTCACATCCGGAAGATAGATATTTCCATGTCTTCGACCGGTAAAAGATTGAGTAAGGTCTTTCGATTCGAGCACGTTTCTTCCTGAAAGTTGATCTTGAAACCAGAATCACACAACTGACTTATGCTAAGCAAGTTGTAATTTAATCCTTCAACTAATGAAACATTATTGATTGACAAACTCCCAATCTTCACTGTTCCTCGACCAGTAATCTTCCCTCTATTGTTACCACCAAAGGAGACTTTTCCTCCGTCTATACGGATAAGTTTTATGAAGCGGTTTGAGTCCCCTGTCATATGTCTTGAGCAGCCACTATCAAGATACCATTTTATCTTCTTTTTGATAGTAACCTGCAATTGACAAGAATTCAAGCTCTTTTTGGTACCCATACCATCTTGGGTCCAGAAGTGTTAGTACAATAGACAGTCTTAGCCCAACTCCTTTTAACAGGTCTCCAAACTAAAGGACATTCTTTCTCGAAGTGTTCGAGCTTTTACACTTGGAACATCTTAGAGCACTTCTACCAACGAGGTTTTACAAAGACTTTCTGAAAATGATTTTTGTAAACAGTTCTAGCTGGTCTTTGTTTAATTCTTTCTTTTACCTTTGGAAAATCAATTAGTGGAATAGTTTCAGAAGTCATACCAAGACCCAACTTGTCAAAATATGGTCTTTGTATCGAAAGAATCTTGTCAGTTTTCAGAACCATTTGAAAATCTCTTTGATATATTAGTCATATCATTTTTCAAAAGATTATTTTCATTTATGATATTGTCTCGAGTTTTCTTTTACAACAACAACATCTTTTCAAGTTTTTCAACCTTTTCTTTCATAAGTTTATCCTTATGTTTCAAAGTAGAATTTTCCCTTTTTAATTTGGAGATCCTCTTAAGAGAGGTTTTCGAGACTAAGACAAAGTTCATCAATGTATTTAGAAACTTTAACAGGAATTTTCAAGTTACTTACCTCGAGTTCACATGCGAGTCCGAATCAAGGTCCAGTCCGAGTACGATCGTGCCATTAAACAAATATTGGCATAATCATTGTCACTATCTTCACATTCGAGTATCACTCCAAGTCTCGCCTTGAGTGCCTTCTGTTTTTCTCAGACTTCCCTTTTCTCTTCTTTAACGAGAGGACGAGTTAGGTCGATGTGTCCCTTTTCTTGCATTCAAAGCAAGTCACTTCTTTATTCGTATCATCTTCCTCTGTTGACCTGTTTTGAAACCTTTGAGAATTTTGTTTCTTCCAATTGAATTTCCTTCCTTTTTTGTTCAGCTTTCTTTTGAATCTTCCTCTTCGTTGTTCTGTTCTACTTCATAGGATTGAAGAGTTCCAACTAATTCATCTACGAGAAAGTGGAGCAATCCTCTGTGTCTCTCTTATTGAGGTTTTTATGTGATTCCAGTCTTTTGAGAGTCCACGAAGAAGTTTGTTGACCTTCATATGTCCGAGATTGGATGTCCCACGATATTCAAGACCATTCACAATTTCAGTAAAAGCGACTAAACATGTCGGTAATTGATTCTCCCGATCTCATCTTAAAAACTTCATATTGTCCCAAGAGAATGTTGATCCTTGTTTCTTTCACACGATCGGTTCCTTCATAGGTAATGTGAAGCTGTCCCATACTTCTTTTTTGCTGTATCACAAGAAGATATTCTATTATATTCAGTAGGGGATAAAGCACAATATAAAGAGTAAATAGCTTTGGCGTCGAGAGTCTGTCTTTTGGTAATTTCTTCTTGAGTCAAAAGAATAGGAACAGCAGGTTCTTTTCCTCTCTCTGAGTCGATTCAGCAAGGAATAATTCCTTTATCAACAACTTCCCATTCCAAAGGATCTTTCGATCTTAGGAATGCCTTCATCTTATTTTTCCATATCTTTGTAATCTTTTCCATCAAAGTATGGAGGTCGGTATTGCTTTGTCCTTCAACCAACCCTGTAGGCAGCATACTAGCCATAGATCTTTTACTTAGAAGTAAAAACACTTCTTATAAACAAGTACACAAGCTCTGATACCAATTGTTAGAACTAGTATTAGCACCTAGAGGGGGGTGAATAGGTGTTTATCGCAATTTTAACAATTCAAATCAAATAAGATATGAATAATTTAAAGTCAACGATTGCAGCAAATGAAAGCAAATAACAGTATAAAGGATTAAGGATAGAGAATCAAGACTCCAGTTTATAGTGGTTCGGCTTAGATCAAGCCTACGTCCACTCTCCCGCACGGACACCCTTCAGCTGGGATTTCACTAAGAATCAATAAGAGTGATTACAATCTCACGCTCTTGAGTCCACAAAGTGTAGATTACTCTACTACACTTCCTCAAGATCTACAATATGATCTCTCTTTTGATTACATGTAATGCTCAAAGAATGATATCGCAAAGTAATAGAGGAGATTTCAGACTTTGGAATTCTTCTATCCGCACCCTTCAACAACTAGATCATCTCTCTTATATACTTCTTCATGCCTTGTACCGTTGGCACCTTCCAAAGAAGTTCTTCCAATCAACCCGTTGGACAGAATCAATTAGAGAGATCTCGAGCTCTTTAAGGTAAGTGTTGATAGCCCATCAATCCTGCTCGCCCATACAATCAGGATCTCGGTTTCCATAAGTAGATCCTTCCAAATATAAGATGCGAAGTCGTCAAAGAATCTAAACATATTCCATATAAAACTTAGATCGTTTAGAGCTGAATCCGGTAGAAAGATATCCATCGGACGTTAGAAGAAAAGATCGTATAAGATCGGAATAAACGTCGTCTGAAAGCTGTCCTTGTGAGTAGACTTTGAAATATAAGTCTTGAGTCTTGCTAGCTTCGGACTTTAATCTTCAAACTTTGATCTTCGAGACTTTGTCAATAGATTACGTAAGTCTTGGACTTTGATCTTCAGACTTTGTCAATAGATTACGTAAGTCTTCGGACTAGACTGATAAAACTTGTTTTGTCAACTTCAAAATACTTTAAGGGATTTCATCCAACAGAAAATACTGCCGTGACTTTTTATTATTTTCACGTGGCAGCGATGTGGCTAAAACAAAGTCCTTTTTATCCAAATCTGATTTTTACCCAATTTTTTTTTAAAAAATTAGATTAAAAATGAGTTAAATAAATAAATAAAGAGGAAGTAAGAAAACCAAGCAAGGGCTTGTAAAACCCCTACCACCATTGTCCCACCATCATCAGCCCTTGCAATTGCCGTCGGCATGCGCCGGGCCTCAGCTTGTGGCCAATGACTCTCGCTAACAGCAAGTGAGAGCCATTTCGCCCAAGGTCACCAAACCTAGCTAGCCCTTGCCTAGATCTAGTAGCCCCCTGGCCAAATCTGGCCAAGGCCCCGAGGCCCCCACTCACCATCACCCCCACAATCGTCGGCCCTTTTCAACAATGGTTCCTTCCTCTTAATTTGTTTTTTTAGATTTAGCTTATTTTTTAATCTAATTAAATAAAATTTCAGTTAAAAAAATCAAATTCGGACAAAAACAACGTAATTTTAATCTTATCCTTCATATTTTAATCACGTCAACGCTACGTCAAAAAGAAAGTAATTAACAAAAAAGTCACGTCAACATTTTTTATTTGCCAAATTGGACAAAGTTAACGAAACGATTAAATTACACTTTTTGAAAGTTCTAATTCAATCACGCTTCCTTAATAAATTTTAGAACTTTTGGTACACTTATCTCTAATTCTTATTTTGCAAGATAACGATTCAAGAGACTCATTTTTATCGATGAGTGCATTAACGAAAATGATGTAAAATAATTTGGATGGTTTATGGATTATCTAATTTCGACTGGTGCACTACTCTCTCCACTTGAAATTCGGTTCACGTATATCTAGCCATTTGATTAATCAAGTAAAGGTGGCTCCCAAATATTTGTACTCTCTAGCCCACGTGTCAAATTCAAAGTTGAGGGACTTGTTTAGTTGAATAGTCTCGAAACCAACCAGGCTTTCTCTAGAATTATTAATAAAGAAAAATTCACAAATTATCCCGTGATTTTCTATGTATCCTGGATAAATATTTCAAAGACTAATTAATCAGTATCTTATCTTTAAATCTCTAATAGTCTACTTTCACTTTAGATCCAACCAATACAAAATATATGTGGACTATCTCGTTTATGTCTTTACTAAAATGAGTAGCATCACAGCTCAATCATTACTACCACCTGCGAGTGATAGCAAGTCCATAATCACTTCTAATTTTGCAGCTTGTTGAGTAAACTAAGCTAAACTTGTAAAATTACATATTAATGATTCTTCTTGCAAAATTATTATAACTTTGATTGAGATTTATATCTTACTTACATGATCCATGTATAAACTTTTTTTTTTTCCACAATTCAAACTTGACGGATAGGAAAATCATATCAACAAATTTCATTAACTTGAATTAACAAAAGGATAAAATTAAATATTTTCATATAATCTAGGGATTTGATTAAATATTTACTAATATTCCATGGACCATTTTTTTTTATCAAATTTATGGATCACTTTGAATAAATTAAAAGTCTAAGAACGACATTCCATATTAAACTAAAGTTCATAAATTATTTATCTCATTTTCCCTTCAAATAAAGGTATCAACAGATCTCTCTAAATAATGTCAATTTAGTCTATTGGTCTATTTTAGGAACTCTATGGTAGGACTTTTTAACCAATGTTTATTAAATGCCAGTTGTTGTAACCAAAAGAAAAATGTCACTCTGAAGTTGGTAGCAGCATGGAGTTACTTTAACAAGGCATAGGAGTGCCGAACCTCCTTGATTTCAGAAGTATCTTTTCAAGAAGAGTTTGTTCATGAATGTTGACAAAAGTGACCGGTGAGAGGTGGCTCATTAGTTTGGCCTGATAATCTCACCCGTCTATGCTTCATCGAAATGTGATTGGTTGGTCTCAAAAAAGTACAAATACTGTGGTCACGAACATGATGTCTATAAATAATACCCTCCGAGTATTGATGTTTTGCAACGCAGACAAAACCTCTCCTCTCTCTTCCGTTTGTGCATTGGGCAGAAGTGGCTTGTTTTTAGGAGTTAGTTTCTGCACATGTTTGGATTAGTGGGGTATGTTAGTGGGTCTTTGTTATTGTTGTTCTGTGTTATTTTCTTACAAAGTGATTTGGATGATTTGCCTATTTAATAGGCTTATGTTCTGTTGAATATTGTGACAGAGTTATAGCAACAACTCGCTTGTGTGTTTTTCTTCTCTAAGTCTATTCAAGTAAATTTCAACAATACCACTACTATCACTACTATTCACGAAACATGCATGCGTATATATAGTTGAGTCAGAAGCAATGTATTAAATTCCTACCGTTGATAGGAGCGAGAGGCATATATATGAGGAAGTCATCCCTCACATGCTTGGATGAAATGCGTTCGACCACATGGCTTTTTTTTACTTGAGCTGGAGGAGAAGATGGATTGCTGAAATCTGATGAGACACTCTTCTCTCTCTCTGTTTTTTTTTTTTTTTTTTTTTTTTTGAAGGGTATTTATAGGCAAGGAACGGCTTAGCAATTCTACTAATTGCACGGTCATTTTGGGATTTTTCGTCTCCCAAAATAACAATTCGTGCCAAATGCGAGTGGCCAAGGTCATGCACCTGAGTACGGCTGATTTTTAGTAAATGCATTATTGTCGGGTTCTATCGGGCAGGTCGATGGACGGCGTTTAACATGTGTACCGTACAGGAATTTGGAAAGACTCTTTAACCTGCGAATTCATGCTGTGTTTTGCTTCTTCACCTTCATTTTCCTATCAGAATGTGGTCTTCCTTTGTAGGTGGGCTTTCATTCCGTGCTAATAGTAGATCTCATTCTCTTCTTTCCATACTCCATACCGATCAAATCAATTGGTTTTATAACCATACCATTCTAAATCGCATCCTTTGAAATTCGGAATGAAAATAGCTCATCAAAAGCTTGATTAATCCTTTTTGGACAGATACATTATACACTTCATTTCATTCTTCAATGAAAAAACCATTCTTACTAAAAGCTTTAATTTTAACCCAACTGTCGTACGTATCCCACATCTTGTTGCCACTCATTAACACAGTACACCTGCATAGATGCATCATCTTTTGAACAATGGGTCCAGTTTTCTAATGTCCGGCTGATGAACTTCTAGTTCACTAATTGCATATCATAACTACTGCACTGGGTCTATGAGCACCGAATGTATGTAATCTTTCAGTGCAATATGAGGATTGGTATAATGATCTCCACCATCCTTGTACAACACATCCATCACTCGCGAGAGGTTGAGAATTCCCACGAGAAGTGGCATTGCAACAGCAGTCGGGCGAAGACACTCCTCATTGATGTCCTTCCACGAGTCATTCACTTGCTTGCAAAGGTTGTTTTCCGCTTCTTGTTCTGTGACACCATATTGCTCCACGTAACATTGCACGGCCGAGTCCACATGTCCTCTTGATTGTTCAAACTGCAAAGATATGTATAACAAGACATTTAAACAAGACCGTCTATATTCCATAGGAGTTGGGTTGGGTCTATATCTTCATGGAACACTTGCAAGAACAAAAAGTACCTTATGTGTCGCCAAATCATCCATGAGCCTGCAGATGATTGTTGAAGCCTTGAGGATCTTTGGGTCGTTGAACAACCAATCTAGATCGTCTTTTGTGACGATATCAGGCATTCCCACAAAGGACGTGACAGCTAACAATGGGTAACCACTTGATACTAGCGCAACGGACATGTACTCATCCATGGTGGGCTTGTGCTGTTGGTGCAGCCATTTTGCTTCAGCAAAATAGTATCTCGCCTGCCTCTTCATCTGAGAATGCAAAAGATTATATTTCCATCAATCGAGAATGACAGCACTAAGATTGTAGAATATAGTAGAGGTGGTACAATCTTACTGCTTCTACCGCATAGCAGAGGCAGTATGATTTTCCTGCGCATGCCAGTATTTCTTCAATTTCGACGTAGATATTGATAAGTGCTTTGTAAAACACTTGCATGTACTCTGGAAGTTCATGTATGCAATCAATGTCCCACCTGAAATTATGAGATATTATAAGATAGGGTATAAACTACGTGATAATTTTAAACTTCAGATCGCACAAGGATATGGGAATCACCATATTACTATATGAGAACTATGAAAAGGTTGATCAATCAAACTCCATCTTCTTTTAACATAGAGTTACTGATCAGATACGTTTTGCCACATCATACAAGTAGTGGTGAAACATAATGTACGTAAAGTAAGACGCACATGCTGCAAACCAAAAGGCAGAAAAGCGAATTTAACCTTTGAATTGCTTGAGTAAAGAGCTCTAGCTCTTCATAGGTGCCATAGACATCATATATGTCATCAAGAACTGAAGTCACTGCGATCACTTTGGTCATCATTCTTCTAGCAACCGCTAATTCGGGCTCAAAATGAACTCCCAGAATCCAAAAGTATCCTTCCACGAGCCTGTCTCTTGCAAATGGTAACTTCCTCTTGAAGTCTAAACCCGTCCACCACCTACATGTAAAATGGCATTATTCATATAAATCTTCCGTAGAGTGTAAACTCAAACTATTTAATCATGTGATTTCATAGTTGATGAACCTTGTAAAATCAAATAACTCCTTCTGGTGTTGCTTCTGCAAGCGGTTGAAATCTAACTTGGCTAGTGATAGCAGGACTTCATTATGTGAAGGTTCTGCTTCGTACATGGAGATGTATCGTCTGGCCTCGAGCCTCGGCACCCCTTGACGAATTGTTTGCTTTAAGGCATGATGGACTTGTGTTGCGAGAGGAGAGCTTAGTTGCTCCTTAACGGATTCGAGATGGGTTAAACTGAAAGAAAGCGCTTGATCCAGAACATCTTCTCCATGCACACTCAAATGGCTAGCTTCGTACAAACTTAGTAGTCCCCTTACGTCACTTGCATGTTTCTCACTGAACTTTCCACTGGGGTCCTTGAACTTGTTGAAGATGTCTGCTCATAGATCACAGTGAAATAAGGATTTCTATTGTAAACATCTCTGTTAGACAGAGATTCTTCACGAGCAACAATGACAACCAACTTACAAACGATGGTTGAAGCCACTTGTAGTTATTATTTTTATCTCTTGCCAAGGACAGTCCCTATAACAATTGTTCCTCATGATATGAAAACCATGTGACCTATCATTTAGTGTGTATTAAGTGAACTATATGTAGAAATCACTCTCTGTATCTCTAGCATTTTCCTAAAAGAAACAGTCGCAAACTAGTTGTATTCTAGGGTTTTCTAGGGATATCCGACATATTTGGTCAAGAACGTGAAGTATGCCACAAGTTTAACATATTTATGAAGTTCCTTAAGCTCAGAATTTTGCCTAGTAGGAGTAATATTTAGGTGCGTTATACTTTTATCGGATTGTGGCTTTGGGGTTCTGTTGTGCAATAACTTGGGTAGGTCGTCTGTAACTTCAGGTGATTGATCGTCGAATGACCTCGATCCACGGTAGAGAAAGGCAAAGGGGATAGATTTTGGACAATAGGAAAAGATCAAAGTATATAGATCATCAATTTTGTGGCTGAGTACTAAAAACAAAAGAAGGCGACTCACCAGATGAAACTCGGTAGCCTTGTTGTCGCAACAATCGGAAGAGGAGAGCAGCCGTGTAGAGGTCATCGATATCCCTGTCTCCATTGTTGCAAACGAAACATGTCTCACTAAGTTGTTTCAACACGTGATCAATGTCACTTGCGAAGCGGTGTGCAATGCCTAATCGTTGTATTTGATCAATCATGTCCAGTTTCAGGGACGGCTTGTCGGCATCAGCGCATAGCATTCTCTTCACCTCGTCATCCAGCTTCTGGATTTCTTGTTCCGCATGCTGATCATGGCCATTTTCCTACACATAACACAGAAAAACATATGTCAATTTCTCTCTGGTACTGAGTGCATGAGAAGTTCACTGGCCCGTAAGGAAGGACAAGAGGGCTTTCTATTGGTGTCAATTTCTCTCTGATGCAAAAGTGTTAAAAAAAGTGATCCATTTTTGGAAAGTTCTAGACTACACCAGACTACACATGCTTAAGATTCTCATATGTTGGAGAAATTTCTAGTACTATGTAGGCAGCAAGTGTACGTGTGAAGGAAGAAAAGCCAGCTTGGCTGAATAAAGTCAACAAAAGTAGCAAGGAGCTACAGAGAATAGAAAAATGGAGAATAAGGGAGAAGCAAGTCGCAACAAGCAGGAGTCAAGAAGAAGCTTGTAATTTTATATTAATTTTGTACTCAAAGTCGGTAGAGGAAGGCGGTGACTCATGCCTATAAATAGGCGTTGTGGATGTATGTTCTATGTAGTAGAAAAATTAGAAATATTCCTTCCTTTGTAATACCTACTATCATGATAAAAGTCCTGTTTTTTTTATCCATACTCCCTTACTGTTGTAGTCCACTTATATCCACCCATATTTCACACATACACACGAGAAAATATTAGATGGTCCGAGACCGCCACGTCAGCGTGGTCCCGGACCACTCACGCGGCGCCACGTGTGAGGGGAGGGGACAAAAAACCGGAATCGGGCCCACCTCTCTGATGCTCTCTCTCCTCTTTCTCTTTTTTATCCCCTCCCCTCACACGTGGCGCCGCGTGAGTGGTCTGGGACCACGCTGACGTGGCGGTCCCGGACCACCCAATATCTTCTCCATACACACTTGCACACACACTTCCACAAAAATCTAACAAAAGGACTGCAGTGGACCGGGCCAAAATCGATATCTTTGTGCATCACACCGCAGCACGTGGATATTTTACTTTGCTCTCACTCGCGCAAGGGCTCTCTCTCTCTCTGCTTGATGTTAAAGTCAATTGTGGAGCTCAAGCGGTCTCATGATCTCTCCCGGCCAGTGAGAGGCTACCTCCTCCTCCAGATCCGGAGCCAATGCCTCCAGATCTATAACCTCAACCTCCATGGCCATGGAGGGCGGTGGCTCCGACGACGCTCCCTCCCGACGACGGCCTCTCTTTCTACTCCACGGCCTCTTCGCTCTCCAACGACGGCTGAGCTCTGTCCGACGACCAAGATGCTCCCTCCCAACGACGGCCTCTATCTCTACTCCACGGCCGTCGGACAAAGCGTGGCCGTCGTCGGAGAGCGAAGAGGCCGTGGAGTAGAGAGAGAGGCCGTTGTCGGTAGGGAGCGTCGCCGTCGTTGGTGGGAGCGCAGCCCTCATCGGAGAGCGCTATTTGGGAGACAACGTCGTCGGGTTAGGAAAGAGGGGAGAGAGTGAGAAGAGAGAGGAGAGAGAAATGACCCGCTGAGTAAAGAAAGAGAGAAAAGAGAGTAGAGCGCGAGAGCGCTGGTTTGAAGTTGGCCGACGTGGTGGGCCCGAGGACACGTGTCGACGTGTGAATGGTTCAAAGTAAAATTGTCGATATTTTCTCATGAGCCAAAATAGAGTTCTTTCCGGGATAATCGGAGCGTTGCTGTGCGACATCAAGTTGCGGTGTGCATGAGAGAGGAGCGTGTGAGAGAGAGGAGAGAGGGAATTTGAAGTTGGTACGAAGGGGACTAGAGTTACGTGGACAAGTACGGGATAGTCCAAATAATCATAAACTGTAACTAATTATCATCTAGGTATGGTCTGGAGAGGACGTGGGTATTGAATTCTTGAATGCATAAGGTAAAAAAAGAAAGAAATAGAGAAAGAAAGATGGTAAATATGAGATAACTAAGAGTGTTTATTGAAATTGTGCACCAGGATATTCACGAAGATGTTATTGATAATGATATTCTCACATTCCTTGTTTATGAGATTTGTTTGGATTTCATGTCGTTTCTTTTCACCTTACATCAAAGGGCTCTCTCACCTTTACCCAATATTTTCACTCTCTTTTAGCACAAATTTTAAATTTATAATGAGAATGTCAGAATTTCCTTGGTCATTATAGAGTAACAAAGTGAAGAACCAAGTTTAAGCACAAGAGGAAGCTTTGTATTATTCCAGATGAAATGCATAAAAGGAAATTTATTTTCACGTGCTATACCACTACTATTCACGAAATATGTATACATATATATACATAGTTGAGTAAGAAGCAATGTATTAAATTCTAACCATTGAGCAAGAGCGAGAGGCATATTTGAGGAAGTAATCCCCCATATGCTTGGATGAAAATTTGCTGAATGGCGTTCAACCACATGGCTTTTATCTTGAGTTGCAAGAGAAGATGGAGTTGCTGAAATCGGAAGAGACATTCTTTTCCTTTCTTTTATGGCTTTCTCTAATGAGAGATAGAGAGCACAAGGGGCTTTTCTATGAGTGCCAAAGACATTATTCATGGGTATTTATAGGCAAGGAACGGCTTAGGCTCCATATGGTAACGCTTGTGCTCTTTTACTCTCCACAGTAGAAAAATAACTAAAATTCGTTTGATAATATCAATTAATTTTTCTACTCTCCGTAATAATAAAGTGATTGGGGAATAGATTTGGAACAAAAACAAAAAGTAAAAAAAAAACTAGTTTCTTATTCTCGAGAACAATTTGTAAAAATAAGTTTTTTTTTTCTTCTTCCTCGCCGCTTGCCGCCCATTTCTTGTTCCTAGAACAATTTCTAGAAATAAGTTAATTTTTTCTTTTCTAGGCGATGAGCTGCGAAAAAGAAAAAGATAACAAAAAAGAAAAAAATTTTAAAAAAAATTATACATTACAAAAGAAATTGTAGATTATACTAAACGTATTCGTATTCTTTTTATATTTCGAGAATAAAAAATTTGTATAGCTAATAAACACGTTCTTTTACTCAAAAATTATTTTAAGAATCAAAAATAGAAAAAAAAATTATTTTTAAAAGAAAATAAAATAAAAATATTATCAAACACACTCTTAATAATTTTAATAATTGTACTATTATTGTCGGATTCATCGTTTCCCAAAATAACGGTTTATGCCAAATGCTAGCGGCCCAGATTTTTCTTTTTTGTCAAAATAGAGGCCTAGGTTATGCACATGAGTATGTGGGGTTCTATCGGGCCGGTTGATGTACGACGTTTAACACGTGTACCGTATAGAATTTCGGAAAGGCTTTTCAACCTGCGAACGGTGGGAGAAAGTATTGGGTGGTCCGGGACCGCCACATCAGCGTGGTCCCAGACCACTCACGCGGCGCCACGCGTGCGTGGAGGAGGACAAAAAAACAAAAAGAGGAGAGAGAGCGTCAGAGAGGTGGGTCCGGGTCGGGTTTTTGTCCCCTCCATGCACGTGTGGCGCCGCGTGAGTGGTCCGGGACCACGCTGACGTGGCGGTCCCGGACCACCCAATATTTTCTCCGAACGGTGGAGGCTGTTGGAGATACCTTGCAAACTGTGTTTTGCTTCTCCACCATTCATTTGCCAATCAGAATCTAGTCTTCCTTGTCTTCGCTTGCTGCGTGCTAGAAGAGTCCGTTCTGCATTATCTCTATTATCGTACCATGGTCAACTTCTGACCTGAGTGGTGTGAGTGTTGTGCCAATACCTTCTCGCCATCACGGCCCCATGCGGTGCTACCGCCTCGTTAAGAATGGAAGTATCTTCCGCGGTGTGTGGTCCCTGATTTGACGTGAAGACGTTCCTGTGAACGGTTGCAGCACTTGTGGTACACATCCGCGCCCAACCTTACCTAGTCCAACCTAGGTAGTAGTACATCATTTGATGTGGGTGTGGATTGGCCTTGTCGTTCTCGGTCAGGTCACTCACAATTCGCGGTGTGTTCTTAGCTCATCACATTTGGACCATCCCGCCTCTCAAAGCACTCGAGAAAGCTACCTCTAAATTAGCAATTTCGCATCTTCTGATTGATTTTCACATTACTTTTAGACAGTTTGGTCCTGCTTGATAACATTTTTATTTCTTTATTTTTCTGTTCTTTTATTCCTTAAAACAAAAAAAAAAAGAACAAAAATCTATTTAATAATGTCGGTAAGGGCGCGTTTGGTAACACGATTTTGTTGGGAGCAGTTCGCCAGAAATGATTATTTTTTATACGTTCGGGAATAATTTAAGCATTTTAAGCCGTTTGGTAAGCGTCCAAAATTTATGATTCTAGAATAAATTGCGTTTGGTACCGTCTTCATTGATTGTTCCAAATTCATTTTTTTTTTTTTAATTTTTAAATATTTTTTTCTTTTCTTTTTTTTTTCTTTTTTTATTTTCTTTTTCCTTTTTTTTTTCTTTTCTTTTTTTCCTTTTTTTATTTTCTTTTTTTCCTTTCTCTCTCACGTCTTTCTTCTTCCGGTCGCTGGTCGCCGGTCCGGCAACTAGCTAGACAAGGGTCGACGACCTCACTAGAGCATCGCCGGCCCTCGGCGAGGCGACCCTCGTCGGCCAAGCCTCAACGGGGCTAGGCAAGGCTCGCCTAGCCACCGGCAAGGCTAGGCAAGCCTCGCCAGGGGTTGGGCGAGGCCCGCCTAGCCAGCGGCGAGGCTCGCCCGGCCTCGCCGGTGACCAAGACAGCCTTGCTTGGGGCTAGGCGAGGCCCGCCCGGCCACAGGCAATACTCGGCCTCGCTAGTCGCGAGGCTTGCCTAGCCCCGGCGAGGCTCGAGCTCGCCGGATCCGGCGAGGCCGAGCCTCACCGATCGCTAGGCATGCCTTGCCCAACCCTCGGCGAGCTCGCGGACCGGTTGCTGGTGATCGGCAGCAACAGCGGCAGACAGTGACGGTGAACGGCGGCGACTGGCGACAAGCGGCGGCGAACGGCAAGCTGCGAGATGGTAGTCGATGAAGAAGAAGAAAAGAGAAGAAGAAGAGAAAATGGAAGAAGAAGAATTGGTTTTGATTCTTAAATTTGTTCCCGGAACAAGAATTAACTTTTTTTTTTTATTCTTAATTCTATTCCAAATTTACTTACAGGGAACAAAAAAATAGAATTTTGTTTAGGAACAAAAATTTTACCAAACGCGATTACGTTCCCAAACCGATCCCAAGAACAAAAAATCATAATCATGCACTATTTGGATGGTTACCAAACAAAGTGCCTAATTTTTCTATTTCTCAAAACAGATTAGTAGCAAGGGAATAAATTGGAATAGAAACACGAAGTATTTAAAAAAAAAAAAAAAAAAAAAAAAAAAACCTACTTATTTTTTCCCAAAAACACAAAAAATGTCATTTTAGAAAATAAGCTCAAAATAATCTAATGTTCGTCTTTATACAATCGACACAAGGTTCAGTCTCCTAACCCGATCCGAGTTCCCATTTTTCTAAATAAAAAATAAAATAAAATACAATAAAAAAATTAGGAAAAAATTGAGAAATTAGATTTTGAGTAGTTTTACTAAATTTTAATGTTAACTTCAATTTAGAATTAGTTTAGCATAAAAAATGTGAAAATATTTTGATGAAAATTGGATTCAAAATTGAAAAGCTTTTAGGGCTTTACCATATGGATTTTTAAGTGTCGTTTTTTTTAGAGATAATGCTGGATTGCGAAAGCTAGGTGACTCCAAGCAACTTTTGCTTTTCTTCTCAAAAGGTCTATACACCTATTTATTGTAATGCTTAAAGATTTACTATCAATCTCCTCATATTGTGAGTTGTAAACCAACAAGACTTTCCGTTACCATTTCCAAGGGGAAAGTATAAAAAAATTCATAAACCTATTATATTGGTACTAATTAACTCCTAAACATTTTTGCATTGGTACCAATTCAGTTCATTCAGCTAATTTTGGCCAGTTGGCGCTGACGCCAAGGGCCATTGGTGAGGTGGCTTCGCTCAGATCTGGGTGAGGCATAGTGGCCATCGCCAAGCCGGAGGCTCGTCGACCATTGGCGAGGGCCGCGATGGCCTCGCCAATCGCGGGCAAGGCCGCCTTTGCCCACGGCAAGGCTAAGGCGAGGTTGACCTTGCCCAGATCCGGGCGAAGCCGCCTCACCCACAGCCCCAGGCGAGGGCCGCGACCTCAATGAGAGCCGGTGGTTGGTGAGCCTCTAGCTTGGCGATGGCCGCTGGCGAGGCTACTTTCGCTAGTCGTAGGCGAGGCCACCTTCACCTGAGGCAAGGCCAGGGCAAGGTTGGCCTCACCCAAATCTGGGTGAAGCCACCTCACCAGTGGCTCTAGGCGAGGCAAGGCGGGGCCCCGGCCCTTGTTGGCCACCACGGGGACATCCAAGGAGGAACAAGGAGAAAAGAAAATGGACAAAAAGAAAAATTAATAAACAATTCAAACAAAATAAAACAATTATTTAAGAAATTGCCACGTTAGCGTCTAGCCATCGGCATGCATCCACGTTAGTGCCGACCGGCTAAAATTGGCCAGATGGACTGAATTGATACCAATACGAAAATGTTTAGGACTAAATTAATTCAATTAAAAAGTTGAAGACTGAATTGGTACAAATATAATAAGTTTAAGACTTTTTTCGTATTTTTCCCCCATTTCAACCATTTATCTTTAACTAACTATTATATTGGTTTTCTTAGGTCATTTTTAGAATATCTTGATCAATTAAATCATTACAAAATTCCAGTATTATCTAAACATGAAATGTTATGTCTCTTTATAATTAAATAAAAAAATTGGGGTTAGAAATTTTTAGGATCGTACCAAATGCATTTTTGTTCTTTCTCTATTTCGGAAATCTAAATTTTGTGTAGTTATCAAACGTATTCTTTTGCTCAAAAACTTGTCCAAAGAGAACTATTTTTGAACATAAATTGTTCTTGAAAATAACATGTTATCAAACACACCTTAAATACCAGTCAAGAGGCCAAACTCTAGAAATTTCATTTAAATGTGTCGACAACTACAGTTATGGGGACTCCCGAGGCCATCATAGCCATGGAAGAAGCTGGGTCCCTATCTCAAATGCGGGATTCCTTTGTTACACTAATAATCAATTCTACATGGCCAAGTCCCTATAGGAAGAGCTTTCGTAGTGCCCTTCAGTAGCTTCGCTTTCTCTGAATTAAAATCACAATGAACAACACTAGAGGAAGATGACTTTAAGTATGTGGTCGAGAAAAAAGATGTGTTTGCACACTGGCCCTTGTAATTGTTACAAAAATAGATGTTTGATCAATATCTCCTCCGCTTCGCCCTCGACCTCCACCTTGATAGTGACCTTGGTCTCGACTTCAACTACAATCTTGATTAGTCTCTCGAATTTACACAGGATCTCTACTCTGCTCCTCCTCATCTCCGATGGTCAACCAAGTTTATGACAACCGAGAGTCACCTACGAGTCGGAAATGCACAAACGTGGATCGAAAATTATCAACCACGGGTCAAACGCGTTAAAATCCTTAAAAGCTACCAATATGTTAGGTTATATTAAAATCGCGTTCAGTTGATTTTAACCATGAAATTGAATTTATTTTCGGGAATCGAACGTTCGAGCGTGTCATGATTCATTTTTAGGACGCCGTCTCATCTTTCGAAGAAATTTCGTCGAGTCCGGAATTTTTGCGAAAAATCAATTTTGGACAAAAATAAATTATGGAAATTCGTATAGGCTGCTCTAAGGGGTTTATTGGCTGCCAAAATTGCTGTGTTTGGAAAGAAATGAGAGGAAATTAGCGATTGGAAGGAGCCTTGACTTCTTGGCTGAAGACCTTGAGGCCAAATGCACTTGAGTGCATGAATATTTTCCTTGGACTCCTATTGGCCCTCACCTTGACTTAGTTTTCCCCCTCTCTCCCTCTTTCTTCCCTCTCTCCCTCCTTGTGCGTGAACTTCAGCCAGCTGAACCCCCAACCCTACTTCTTCTTCTTTGGTGCTGCAAGCCTCCAGCAGCCAGCCAGCCCACGTTGCCATCTTCAGTCTAGCATCGCACCACCTTCAGCTTGCCACCGCCAACCCGTGTCCGCCCAGCAACCCCCGTCTTGAGCTGCTGCCCACCTCAACTCAGCTCTATCCTGTTAGGAAAATCCCCTATGATGTTTTGAAGATGATAAAATAAATCAAAGGCTACTGACATGTTTAATTGTTGAGTAACAGATTATGTAGATGATAGAATATGTAAATGATATTATCTAAAGTTTATTCTGAAGATTTCAGACTTATGTGTCAAAATTTGAAAATTGCCGAGACTTTAGTGTCAAAGTCTGTTTCTACATCAAGTCGCCAACTCGACAAATTCCGGATCGAACGTGAATAAAGAACCGAAGACAGACTCTATTCGAAGCTGAACTTATTCGACCGTGTTCAAACCTTAAGGTTAAACTGTTCGAAGCAGATTATGCTCAGACTCAGATTGTAAAGTCTATTGCTCTCAGACTTTACATCCAGAACGAGACCAAACGTAACACAAGCCCTAAATGAATAACGGCTAGTGATCTGATTTGGATTCTACATCAAGATTGATTTGATTGACTCAATCTAATTGATTGACAATTGGATCTTGAAGACAAGAACTTTCTATACGGAGAAGCTTTATTTATGGAAACCAAGATTCTGTTTGTATGGGCGATTAGAATCAATTTGGGATTCTACTTCTATCACTCAACGGCTACCAAATCTTCTAGATAAAAATCTGTCAAATGAGTAGATTGGAAGATGATCCTCGAGATACTGTCCAACGGCTAGTTTGGAAGTGGAGGAGTATTTAAGGAGATCAAGGACCGATGAGCAAGTAAAAGACGGAGCGTAGAATTTATAATTCCAAAGTCTGAGCAACTTTCGATCATACACTTGTCTTTGGTGAGCTTAAACGTTTGTGATCGTGAGAGAAATATCAAAAGAGTGACTTAGTGAGATAATGTGATCTACTACTAAGTGTTTGCACTCAAAGTTGTAATCTTTTGTTGATTGCTAGTAGAATCTAGCCAAGAAGGTTGTTAGTGTGGGAGAGTAGACGTAGGTTTGATCTAAGCCGAATCACTATAAACCTTGTGTTCTTATTCTCTTCCCTGAATCTCTTTATTTTGTTCGTAGTTCTATTTAATTGTTAAAGTCTGAACTTGCTCAAAGTCTGTTGTTCTTCAGACTTAGCTTCAAAAGTAAAATATTTTACTACGTTTGGTGAAAAAAAAAATTCACACTTATTCACCCCCCTCTAGGTATTCATACTAGCACTTTCATGTCCGACACCCTCCACAATCTACACCACCTCATGCCCCCATCACCAAACCACTAGCTCAACCAGCCCTGTCCATCCGCCAACCACCCGCCAACTTCGTCCAACCGCCTCAGCCAGCCTACTCGACCACCCGACCAGCTTAGCCCTTCCACAGAACCACCCCTTCAGTCGTGAGCTTGCTGGGCTGATTTCAGCCTCGATCAAGCCTCCGTTGGAGAAATGGTTGTCTCGGGATCTCACCGTTGTTGCTGTGAACTCGTCGCCGTTGAATTCCGATGAGTTAGCTCCCTAATCCCGGATTTGGTGGTTAATTACACTTAGTAGGTTAGGTTAGTGTTGATTAGGGATTAGTGGTTAATCTAGTTAGAGTAACTAGTTAGTTTTGATTGGTTAGTTTAGTTAGGTTAGTTTGGTTAGGTGGTTAGTTTAGTTAGTTAGCCTACCCTAGGTTAGATTAGTTAACTTGGGTTAGTTAGTTAACCATGGTTAGGATAATTAACTATGGTTAAGTTAATTAAGTTGGATTAATTTAATTAATCACAATTAATTTAATTAATCGTAATTAGCGTAAATAGTGACGGGATAGCCGTTTCGTGAAATTTTACGCTAATTCTCGTGGTTGAATTTATATGTGGAATTGATTGCTTATTTGTGCAATTGAGTACTTGGTGGTTATTATGGATTATTATTGCAAAATTTGATTTTTATGGTATTTAAATAGAAAAAATACCGAGTGTCGATTTTTTACGCCAAATTTTTATGTACTATATAAAATCTTAGAATTTTGAAATGAGAGCGTACTACGTTTATTGGTTCGATTTAAATACGTGACCATGCACGATTATTTTACCAAGATTTTTAATATGAATGAAAATTAGTCAAGTTCATTATTTGAAAACGAGGCATTTGAACATGAAGCATGGTGTCCTTGGTTAACCTAAATTTAGGCGGGGTAGTGAGCCCGTCCTAATGCGTTTACGCGGGACGATGCCTAATTAAGTTCGGATGCCCCATGTCAATAGATGCTGGTCGCGATGGAGACCGGGCCGATGCTCCTTTATGGAATGCCGTCTTAATGCGTTTTCGCGGGACGATGCCGTGCTCGATGGGGTGAAACGACGCCCGGTTATGCCGGATGACCGCCAACTGTTGAGTTGGCCGTGGCCGATGGGTTGTAATAACTGGAACATGCCTAAGTGGTTGTGATGGCTGCGCCTGATTATGGGGAAAAATTGTTTGGCACGGAATGAGACGTGTCATAACGGTTTTACCTTATAATCAGCACCCATGTGATTATTTGAAAGATAAATTGAGGTATTTCTGTTATTAAATACGTTTGATGTATGCATATGATATATGTGACGCACTAATATGCAGGGACGTGCTGAGGCGAGGTAAGTTGACACCTATTTAGGCTGCCTCTAAGTGAATTTGCGTCCTAATCGAGGTTTAAGGTATTGATTCACTGAGATTTATCTCACTCTGTAGTGGTTAACCCTTTTTCAGGGCTGTAGTGTGAAGATTGTCAAGTGCGGATGTGGTGAGCGCATGATGCGACACCTCTTGGCTGGCCCTATCGCTAGTGGAGTGTAGGTTACCTAGGACTTTCTTTTGAGACCGACTTGTGAATATAAACTCCTAGGTTAACCGGGTATGTTTATAAAGTGTGGTTTGTGAAAAAGCGTTAGCATGTTTTACTATCCCTGTGTTTAATGGTTGTCCGGGTATTTATTTAATTCGCTTCTGCATGTGCTTAATTGAAAGATAAAAAGAAAGGGTCGGTGACACGTCCTGGGAACATCGCATTTCAGTCAACCATCGAGGGATGTGCGCGTGCTCGGGGTTCGGGCGTGTCACGTGGACAATTTTTAATAATATTATAATATATTTTTAAATTTTCTTTTCTTTTCTCTTATTTTTTTCTTTTATTCTTTTTTGTTTGTTTTTTCTTTTTCCCTTCACCAATCATCACTAGGCCTCATTAATGGCTAGCAGAGGTCACCACCCTCATCAACCTTGGGTGAGGGACATCTATGCTTAGACTAGCGAGGGGCTACCATCGCTTGGCCGATCGAGGGTGGCCCTCACCTAGGTGGGCAAGTGTAGGCTGCCTTCGCTTGGGCAGGGGATTGCCACCCTCGCCAAGGCAAAGGCTACCCTCACCAGCCTAAGCCTAGGCATCCCTTGCCCAAGGCTGATAAAGGTGGCCCTAGCTTGAGGCTAGTAGTTGGCAACCTCTATCAACCATCGATGAGGCTTGATAGTGGTTGGCAAAGAGAAAAGGGGAAAAACAAAGAAGAAAAAAAAAGGAAAAGGAAAAGAATGAAAAGAGAAAAATGAAAAAGTACATAATTGAAAAAAAATTAAAATATTATTAAAATTGTCCACGTTAGCTCAATCGTGCCACATAGGAAAGCCAATGTCCTCTTCACGATTTGCGGCCAAAATTAGTTCGATGTACTCAATTGGCAAAACATGGAAATGTTTTAGAACTTAATTGGCAAAATTAAAATACTTAGAGTTGAACTGGGAAAATTACAATAATTTTAGGACTTTTGAACGATTTCCCCCAAGTACTAGAGAGAGTAGGATGAATTGATCATAAAGGAACAACTTTTCAATACAAGGATTCTACTGCTGCCTCTACCTCTTGTTCTCCCATTTTTCTTTTTTCTTTTGTGTTGTCAATGGATTAGGGAGTTTCATTGGCAAAACATATCTCATGCAAGAGTTAATTTTTACACATGACTTGATTGCAATTCAAAACATAATTTTTACTTATGATTTAAGAGTATCAAAGTCGTGACCATTTGATACTCCAATTTATTTTGTGATGTACTAAAACAATGGTGTGGTCACCGAACTAATTGACTTAGAAATAAAAATCCCAATAGCTAAGTTTCTCTCAAATTTCCACCCCAAAGTAAGGGATGTACATTTGCTGACCAAGGCCCATGATGAACTATACGCAATCATAGCCATTGAAATTTGTGGAATTTGAGTGAAAATCACGTGACTGACAGCTTTGGTTGGCTCCAGTCCATGCTGCTTGTGATTGGACCGTGTCTAAGATAAGAATTTCCACCCCAAAATACACGCCACATCAACATTAGTAGTGGTTCCTACATTGTTATCAATAATTATTTAAGAGGAGAACTGGACGTGAAAACAAGTAATTGTTTTATATGAAAAAAAGTGATTATTGACATGAAGAGAAGTGATTATTGAGCATGAAAAGTGGTGATGGTTCCAATAAGGTACTTATTTTCGAGAGATGTGTTGTTTTTCTATTATCACATATTGTTTTCTAAAAAAAAAAAAAAAAACTTTCTCTTCTTCATAATACTCTATTGTTCATATTTCTCTCTTCTTTTCTTTTATCACAAAAGTTTAATAACACATTCAAGATGAAATTCTAAAAGGAAATTAGAAGAAAAATAAGAGAAAGTAAGAGAAAGGCAAAATGAAAAGAAAACAAAATGAAATAGATACATAAATATTTGAAAAAAAATTAGAATATTATTAAAATTATTTACGTCAGTGCCAACCATATCACGTAGAACAACCAATGTCCATGTTAGCAATTTTTGACCAAAATTAGCTAAATGGACTCAATTAGTAAAATTGAAATATTTATGACGGAATTGACAAAATTGTAATATGTTATGATTTTTTGGACAATTTTTCCCAGATACCGATCCAAAGTACCTCACATATATAAAATAATTGCAAGAAGTGTGGAAAAATTAGATGATAAATGGAGCTTCATCTAGCTTGCTAGCATACAGTAAAGGGAATCACTACTAGTCCATTGATGCATTAAACGATGAAGCATCATGGAAGCCCCCCGAACAGTATGTCAAAGCTCTTCCAATTGCAATGGCATCGTTAATGAAATTGTTGATGCTTTCAATTGCTGGAGCACATCATTCCTTCTCGATGATCCCGGCTATACTTGGTCCTCTGACAAACCTCTGAAACTTTGAACCGTTTCAGGATGATATCCACTCATCACGTCCAAGGAACTGAAAAGAACCTACATAGAATCAGTTGCATAGGTAAAGAACAGAACAGATTACAGAAACGAGTTTACGTTTAACATTTTCGAAAAAGAAACTTAAAAGGTCCTCTCACCTTGTGACTTTGATGTTGCAGCGGACGAAGGCAGATTCTACATCTCCAAAACAATATCTGAAACCATGGCTTGAAAAGTGAGTTGTGAGGCGACTCAGGAATATGGTCATGGCCTTTAATTTTTCAGTGCCAATGTTTGACCCAAGTGGTCCTGTAAAGAACATAATTTGAACTTTCGTTTTCATCTGGGAAAGTGGCTGCCGATCAAGGTGCAGCTTTTAATTCAAGCATCTATGCAATATTGGAAGAACAGCGGGGCCAATGAACAAGTAAGCTAACATTGGCTGTACTACTAAGATTATGAAGTTTGTCAATTTACTCCTCCTCATAAAGAAAAAACTTGAGTATATTTCTCATGACGGGTAAATGTCAATTCACGGTTTTGATGCAGAAACCTTCAAATACTTCTCCATCCTTAATTCTTGAAGTCCACCTCTCTAAGAGGGTGCTGGCATAAATCCACTTCTGCAGACAAACAAGCTTCTTGATTAGGAAAGAATGATGAATTTTTGCTGATCGCCTTCTTGTTACTATCTGCGCAAAATTTCCTTGCGTCGACAAAGTTCCACACTGATGGTCTGCTCAATACCAGTCTCATCATCATCATAGCCATCTAAATCACTGTGAACTGATTCTGCAGACCACCTCCAAGATCGTTGCTTCTTTTAAGGGACAAAAGCTTGGTTAGCTCTTCTGTGGCTTTCGAACTTTTGTGAAAACGGATTTCTGCTTGAGATTTTGGTTTTCCCGGCTAACCCTGAAATCAGTTTTCCCAAAAGTCCCATTTTCAAGGAATCCATGCGGCAAGTCGGTGAACTCTTTTCATTGTTCTATATTAACCTGATCTGAACCATTAAGGTTTAAACATGACATTAAATTCCGCCAATGCAAGAGATGACATGAAGTTCATGTATATCTACGTAATTTGGTATACTCTCAACAAAACTTGTGCTCTCCAGAAGTGGAATAAGGACGAATTCCACTGAATTCCTCCAAAATATAAGGTATGTTGATTGGAAAAGTAGGCACTTTTTATAATGACACGAAAGCTGTAGGCTCCGAGTAGACTCCTGGTCATTGTAATCAAGATCATGTAGTCATGTAAGGAAATGAGAAGCACGTTCACTGGCCATAGAAGCCCCCATTCACAGCGCAGATGGCAAGTGCAATGTACATATGGCAACATGGCATTCGCCAGTGGAGAGAAACAGATCAATGAAAGGCCTTTGATTCCACCCTAATGAGAGTATCGTAAGCTTCTTAACTTTCTCATCTTTTGTAATGTACACAATGAGTTAAGTACTATCATTTAGAAAGACATGCCAAAATAGTGCTTCCAGTTACGGGCTACTGGAACTGCTTAGGCTTAAGGAGTAGACGACTCCTGTCTCGCATTCAGCTTGTTCTGCATCCAGCTGAGCAAATCAATCCTTGTATTTGTGTTCGAGAGAGCAGAGTATGAACAAAATTCATCACTGCCACAGGTGTTTATACTTTCATCTTGAATCAAGAGGATTGTGGAGTTTCTGGGATGGAGGCGCTGAAGGTGACTGAGTTACCTGATTGCGGCCCATTCTTGCCAAATGACTCACGAAAATAAATTGGATAAAGTCAAATTATAGGAGACGTGACGAACAGAACCAATAAAAGCGTCCGACTTGAGATGCCAAGATGATATGGATGCTTGATAGAGCATCAAAGCTCTCATCCATGCAAGGGAAGGGAAGACCACTGGGGTCAGAAACCATGGAATGTCGCTCCAGGGAATTTGACCAGTCTTTGACCCCAGATTGGCTGGTAGGGATAGTGATTTGGGAATACAGAAAGAGAAACCAAAGATCATAATATCTTGCATTACTTGGTAAATCATTAGGCAAATGCCTCTGGCGTTATGCAGACCAGTTGCTTTTTCTCACGGACTCCTGCTCTCACCATCATGCTTTTGTAATATGCACTTCCAGCAACTTCATTTTGTCAAGATAAGACTGTGGTAACCTTTTCTTACAAGGTGAAACCTAAAATTGAGAAGCTCAGAGTTGATTTCATTGTAAACCATGGTGCATATATGTAATCTACAATTTTCTATGAAAAGAAATTACTCGATAGCATCAACCATGTTAGATCAAACATAAAAATGAAAACGTAATTAAATACTAAAGTAATTGACAATATTAATGCAGAATACTTGCTTATACGTAATTATGACTGTAACATATTACAAGCACGTTAGGTTACATTATATTTAGTGAGCCAAATAAAATTTTCACCAATGATCATATTCCATGCAGCACCACATTATGAACATAGACATGTGTGTCACGCCACCTGACGGAACCATACGAATTCACATGCAACTGCCAATACATAAGAAATTACAGTTTTATTTTTAATTTGTTGTAATTTTTATTCTTTTGCCTATTAACTTAATTAATCAATCAATCAATTAATTATTATTCAACAAAGATAATTGATTAGTAATGGCCTCTGTATATATCTCATAGATAAGGAAGAAAATTATATATATATATATATATATATATATATATATATATATATATATATATATATATATATATATATATAGGCTCCGTTCGTTTCGCAGAAAATAATTTCCAGGAAAATGTTTTCCGGATTTTCCGGCGTTCGTTTCACGGAAAATGAATTCCTTGAGGAAAATATTTTTCATAAAAGGAAAAGCCTTCTAAATTAAGGGAAAATGTTTTCCACTTTTAAAAAGTGGAAAACATTTTCCTCACTTGATTTCTCTTATCTCACACCTCTACAAATCCTCACTTCTTCCTCCCCCTTTTTTTTTTTTTTCTTATTTTCTTTTTTTGTTCGAATTATTTTTTATTTTTATTTTTATTTTTTTAATTCGAATTATTTTTAATTTCATTTTTCTTTTCTATTTCTTTTCTTTTTTTCTTTTTCTTTTCTTTTTCTTTTTCTTTTCTTTTTGTCCCGTCTTCTTCTTTCTTGGCTAGTTGTTGGCCGTTGCTAGGTGAACCTCGAGCTCGTCGATCTCAAGCTTGCACTCTGCACTCTTGCTTATCCTTTTCTTTATTTATTCTACCATGCAATTGTACATTGCTCAAGCAAAGGGCTCTACATACTTTGCTTATTTTTTCTTTTGTTTATTAAAACATAAAAGATGCAGGGGGAGAATATGCCACTCAACTGAAAAAATTTTATGAGGTTGGTATATGCTTTGCTTCTTTTCTCTTTTGTTTTTTGTTTTTTTAAATCCATATTAATATTTTTTAGAGTAGATGAGCGTTTGGTGACAATGAGGGAATAAAGATAAAAAGTAAGTTTGCTTGGTAAAAACAAGTTCATAGTTGATGGATTTATAGGTCAGTAAGTAATGCATGCCTAAAAGTGGTGAAGTCTTAGAAATTATTTTCCTTACCAAACACCGGAAAATATTTTCCGAAACATTTTCAGATTTTAGCCAAACACCATAAAAATATTGTCATTTTCCTAGAAAATGACTTATAGGAAAATATTTTCCATAAATGACCTATTTTCCGCGAAACGAACGGACCCATATATTACAAATATTTTTCGGATATGTAAGGAAGAGACTTTATACACAAACATATATATGTACGTATTGCAAACTTTTAACCGATACCAAAGAAATAGGAACGCGTGCTTCTTTATCTTGGATTAAAAGATTTCACATCTTAATTATTGAAGATATATAATTGATGAGTAATGATCTCTTTATGTATTACGCTATCAAATTTCAAAATATTTTATTAAAAACATCAATGCTAAATAAATAATTAAGCTTGGTTTATTCTAATTAATGTAAGGGAAGGGAAAGGGATTGCAGTTTCGTGATACCGTGACTCGACCACGAAACTCCCTTCTACCCAACTTCCCGATTATTTATGTCTAGACCGTTAATGAATTGTTCATGCTTTCAATTGCTGTAGTATACAGCCCTTACCGACGTTGCTGGCTGTTATTGGATGCTCTGCCGAACCTCTTGTAAAGCGAATAGTTTCGGGATGATCCTAGACTTATATCTTTATGAAACTAAAATGTACGCACAGATACATATGGATATGTAAATACTTACAAATAGTCTAGAGAAACGAGTTTGTCTTATGACATTTTTGGAGAATGAAACTATGAGGATCCTCTCACCCTGTGATTTTAAGGCGGCAGTTGGATGAGGCAGTTCTACATCTCCAAAAGGATATCTCAAACCAAGGGTTGACAGATCAATTGGTCAGCTAACTGTTTTAGGATTTTGCTATTCGCCATGCATATCTAGCTATGTTTGATTCAGGAACATGGATGTGTCGTTACATCTTCTTCTTCTTTTTTGTCAATCCTATTTTATTCCTACTCTAACTCTCACTCTCAGACTTTTGTCATGTCTCCTTACAGGGCGTGGGAGTCAAAACCCACTCATGAAACTAATTCGTCCCCATCCCAACCCCTGAGAAGATGGGAATTCGAACCCCCCACCTCCCCCTTCCAAGTTGGAAAGGTGGCCACTGGAACAAACCCTAGTGGTTGTCGTTACATCTTCACTAAACATATTTGACCCAAGTGGTTCCCTGAACGTAGGACTTATGTTCGTCTAGGAAAGTTGCTGCCAATCAAGACAGCTTTTGGCTAAAACATTTATACAGCGCACTGGAAGTGGCAGCACCACAATGAGCAAGTAAGCCAAGAGTGGCTGTACTACTAAGACTACGAAATCCGTTGATTCACTCCTTGTAATGCAACTCCTTGCAGTCAGAATCTGTTTTTGACCAATTTTCTGATATCTTCCCCGTTGTGTTTTCCTCTACTAATTATGGCAGTGGTTTATGCCAAAGTATTTCTTAACCAATGATGCTCGAGATGCATTTCAGGGATAGATTTTCTTGTGAATTATTGTACTCAAAAGATGCACCATGAAAAGAAGGGTTAGCTAACTAAATTTTTAGTTTCCAATGATACTTTGTGCTGAGAATAAAACAGCACAAAATTATGGTAATAAAATGAGTACACGGATAAACAACCTCATTCTTATCTGATGGTACAAGATAGGGCTTTGCAAGAATCTCTAACTAAATATTACATCTGGAAGCCAACTCAAACCGCAACTTAGACAAACATGAAACTGGACCATGAATAGGGGAGGCTATGTTTTGGAAAGTAAACTGGTGTGTGCAAGGTTGTGGTACAGACTAACGAGTTCTACAATATCCATAATTCACGAATTTCTAATGACAGTAAAGTTCAATTCACGATTTTAATGCTGGAACCTTCAAATATTGATTAAAGAAAAGCTCAATCATGTACGGACCTTCCGCATCCTTGATTTATGAATTGCACCTCTCAAAGTGTGCGCTGGCACGAATCCACATCTGTAGACAAACATCTTCTTGATAAGGAAAGATAATTATTCTTTCGCCAATCGTTCTTGTTCCTATCTGCACAAATTTCCTTGCATCTACAAAGTATCGCATTGATGGTCCGCTCGATATCAATCTCGTCATCATCATAGTCATCTCAATCACTGTCAAACAAACCGCCCATTCTGCGGTCTACCTCCAAACTCGAGGGACAGTTGAGGAGTCTATCCAGCGGGAGGTCCATGATTTGTTTTCTATTTCGCTGGTTGTTTTAAGGGACAAAAGCTTGGTTAACTCTTTAGGATGAAATTGATTCTCCTAGAGATCTTGGTTTTCCTTGCTTCCCCTGAAATCACTTTTCCCAAAAGTAATCCATGTGGCGGTCAATGAACTCTTCTCAAGGTTCTAGTTTCATCAAAACTGAGCCATTAAGGTTTAACAATATATTAAATTCCACCAATGCAAGAGACAACATGAAGTTCATACATATCTAGATCGATGTGGTCTACTCACAATAAAACCCATGTCCTAGAAGTAGAATGAAGAACAGATTCCCCTGAATTCCTCCAAAATATAAATCAAGTGGATTGGAAAAGTAGGCACCTTGTACAATGGTGCAAACGTTGTAAGCTCCGGGTAGATTCCTAGCTACTACAATCAAGATCGTCCAATCATGTAAGGAAATGATAAGCGCGTTCACTAACCGTGAAAGTATCCATTCACAGTGCATTTCCGTAAGCAAGTCTAGTGTACACATGGTAGCATGCTAACGTAGCGTTTGCGAGTGGAGAGAAACAGATCGATGAAAGGCCTTCAATTCTACCCTAATGAGAGTGTGGTTCGTTCTTAGCTTTCTCAGCTTTTGCGATGCACAGTACAAAGTCAAGAATCATCCATTACAAAGACATGCCCAATTAGTACTTATGGTGACAGGTTGCTGAAAACTGCATCGGCTTTACGAGTATGCTCCTCCTGTCTCATCGCAACCTGTGTTTGTACCTTCATCTTGAGTCAGAGGATCGTGGAGTTTCTGGGATGAAGGTGCTGAAGGTGACTGAGGTGTAGATAAGATTAGTTAACGTGGTTCAAAATGGGCGGTGTAGGCATTTATAATTGGATACAATGAGCTCGTGGAAACCAGCTGAACAGCTTTTCTTGGTGGTTCCGGGTACCTGAACGCGGGCCCTCTCTCGCCACTTGACTCTCCTATGAAAATATATTGGATAAAGTCAATCCAAGGAATGCCACTTGACATATTGGAACGGAAGATCGCAGGCGTTAGAAACCAAGGAATGTTACTTCAGGGATTTTGACCAGTGTTTGACCCCAGATTGGCCTATACATTTTACAACCAATCAAGCAAGTTATTCAGCACCTATTTGCTTTGAAATTTGAGCGAATGAGGAGCCATCCCAACATGTACAAGACGATTCAATTGTCTTTCTTTCATTAAGATTCACGAATAAGCATGAAAAGCTAAGCTGTTTAAGCTGATCATGCATAGAGATTAAGAACTCCCTCTTGGATCGAGACTGCAGACAACTTACATGCACATCTTTCAAACCTGTCACTCAGCGAACCATATTCATGATGTGCATGCTTTCGAAGCCAAAAGATCTTCAAATCTTGCAAAGAGAGAACTATCTGCAATTTGCCATGATAACACAAACCGCACAAGGCAAGGCTCCCGTTTCAGAAACAGATCTATGCTGGCAGAAATCAACCCTAGCAGAACACAACGACCTTGAAGTCCTCATCTTAGAGAAAGAATCATTTCATATCTTCATTGAATTTTGAAGCCATACGGTCAGATCAATGTAGTCCTTTTCTCATCCTAGGACCAAATAATCATAATAATATAACTAACTAAAAATCACATATGGTTGGCACAGTAGGAAAGCTGGTCTTGTATCCTAGCTCATCAGGCACTCCACGAGCTTGTCTTCAGTTTAGAAAAGTCTCAGCCCGCCACACATGGGTGTCGGCTATTTTGGCAGAAAATTGTCAATGTGAATTGGTGTAGCATTCTAATTCGCATGAAAGGAAAGAACCTTCATTAGTCCGAGCGTGAAGCAATTACCATATTGAAGATACCTTACTGGAGAGTGCTTGATTTGGTAGTTCATACAAAACATGGGGAAAGCTCCCAAAATTCCTTGCACCCGTTAAACTAGCGATGGAACTAACACTCTTTAGTTCCACAAACCTGTACTAGTTGCTGTATGATATGAGGTCCATTACAGTCCTACTTTCTCTTTATAACTTCCTCTGTAAGACCATGAGAGAGATTCTTAAAAGCGTCATTTTACACTAAAATATATATACATGGAAAGATGATACAAATCGAGCTCCAAGATTTCAGTGCCCCTGCTTCTTCATTGCAGCACCGGTGAAGCTTTAATCTCTCATGTAACTATCAGAGCAAACATAATCTAAGTGTAGATTCGAAGAAAGAAGATGAAGCCCTGGTTCATCTTGCTAGGATACAGGAGATCGTGAACCCTTTCTCATGCATTAATAAGAGTGCTTGCTGCTCCAGCCATTGCATTTATCCTGACGTTTGCATACAGAAGAAAGGTCATCGAGAGCTTCTAGTACTTGTAGACATGATCTTCGTACATGTGGGTTGTCATGTTCAATGACTGCAGCATCGCTTCTCCTTTTTTGTTGAAGCTGAATACAGAAATCCCACCATTATTAATATCTGTTGCTCGAAACCTGAAAAAGTGGCAAAAGAAAGTCAAATAGATTTTAGACCTGAGCAGGTCTTTAAACTGCTCATGGAGTAAAGGCGGAAGAACCGCCCAGGGGTGGGTGACCCCGTACTTGCTCCCCAGTCTCTCTCCAACTGGATAAATATCGGAGGGAATTGGGGCTCCATAGCCGGTGGGGTAACACTGGGCTTGGGAACAAGTGGTGGTCTAGATGCTAACCGCCATGAGTTTCATAGACTTTGATGAAGAGCGAGTCAAGGCTATTGCCATTTGCCATAAAGAAATGCAAAACCATCCTTGGATCTTCGCAGATATACAAGAATTGTAGACAGAGGCATTGCACCAAGCCAAGGTAACAATTCTCAGGAATAAAAGATAAAAAAAATTCGCTCATGAGCATTCCTTTTAGACTTTTCATGATGATTGAATACACCAACAACATTTTTTAATGAACAATCCAAGAAGTGCTTAATAATCATAATCCTGCACCTACCTCTCTGGCCCTAGACCAAGAGCTACACATATCAGTGCCCTCAACAGTGATTTGTGGGTCACAACCAGAAAATCTTTCCCCTGGAAAAACAGAAAAGGGAGGAAGATGAGTGGCAATGCAACTCTCAACAACAAAATATCTCATGATGAGTAGTGAAAAGAGGGAATCGATAAGGAAGGAGACAGAGGAAAAAGGAGATGCAGACAAGGAGCAACAAGGAGAGCAAAGCCATCCTGTCGCTGAAGAAGAAATAGAACATGAAGAGTATTTCTCTCAACCAGAAGGCACTGAAACAGGGGGAGCTGCTGAGAAAAGAGGTACTTCTTCACTTGCTTTTACTAGTGATGATGTCAACCGTTCTCCTGCCAATCTAGAAGATGTATATGCCTCTCATTTCCCTGAAGAAGGTCATGAGGTATCTTCTCCGAATCTGGATGTTCATGCTGATGTGCCAACAACTCCACAATCCGATCATGCTGAAGCAAGCACTCAAACTGACAACATAGCAGACTTTAGAAGGCGCTTGATATTCTCATGGAGATGCGAGGTCAAATTTATGCCTTAGGATGCGAATTTCAGAATATGTAGAATGCTTATCAAGCCTCTTTAGAATCTTTGATCAATCAAGTTCAGGCCCTCAATCTTCAAATTCAAGCAACTGCCAAGGGTGAGGATTTAGCACATCTGAAGGAGGATCTAAGAAAGCTGGAGGAGACAGTCAAGTCGATGGGAGATTTCCAACTTGTTCGCATTCCAAAACAATCTTAAATCAATTCTTATTTTCGTCTCTACATTTTTAATGCTGACAAAAAGGGGGAGAAGTGCAGATTTGTTTGATTTAAACTCAGAATTGTTTTTGTTTTTGTTTTTGACTTTAAACTTTTGTCTGGCTGGATTGTGACTTTTGGATTGTGGTTTGACTATATGTTTGCATTGTAGTATCTTAAGCATGGTTGGTACTCATGTCAAAGATAGTTGTTTTTACAGGACTAACCTATTTCTTGTGGATGCAGATTTGATACTATATTTATCCTAACTCATTTATCTTTTATGAGATATCCTTGTTTGCTTGAGTATTGTCTTGCAGGTCAAAATTTCCAAATCTGCAAGAAAGTTTTGTCACCATCAAAAAAGGGGGAGATTGTTGTAGAAAACTTCCTTATGTGTTTTGAAGTTGACAAAACGTTTTATCGATCAAGCCCGAAGACTTGAAGACTCTTGTCAAAGTCTGAAGACCGTCAGATTCAAGTTTTAAAGTCTGCCCTCATTGACAGTTTCTAAACCATCAAAGAAGACTTATCCAGAATTAAATATTTATTTAAGAATTTGATTCGAGCGACTAAAGAAGCTTCTCACGACTGGAGATAGCATCTCGAGATCTTTTATTTGTTTTGATTTTAAGAATAAATTGGATTCGTTGATTGGCAATGTATACTTGGAATGTTCTACTTATGGAAACCTAAATCCTGATTGTATGGGCGAGCAGAATTGATGGATTATCATCACATTCCTTAAGTAACTTGAAGATCTTCCTAATTGATTCCGTCCAACGGTTAGATGGAAGAACTCCTTTGGAAAGTGCCAACAGGTATGAAGGCATGGAGGAATATATAAGGAAGAAGCTCTGGTTATTCGAGTGTGTGCGTGATAGAGAAATTCCAAAGTCTGAAGTTCCTTGTTCTTTGTTGATTCAACTGTTGAGCGAAATCTGTACTCAAAAGAGAGATTAGATACTTGTGAGACCTTGAGGAAGTGTAGCAAAGTCTCTACACTATGGAATCAAGGACGTAATATTGTAACAACTCTTTTGATTCATAGTGAAATCTAGCCGGTGGGCTATTAGTGCAGGAGAGTGGACGTAGGCTTGGATTAAACTGAACCACTATAAACTCTGTGTTCATTTTCTCTTATCCATGAACCTCTTATTTATGCTTATAAGTTGTTTATTCATTTAATAGTTTAATTCTGTCTTACTGTCCATCAAAAATATTCTTTTAAGTCCTACGGAAATTTTTTATACACCTATTCACCCCCCCTCTAGGTGTATTCACTAGCCCCTTTCACTCCAAACTTAGTTGATCATACTAGATGAGAAGGAGCAAAGTAGAGATCCCGTGCAAATTCGAAAGACTAATCAAGATTGTGGTCGAGATTGAGGCCGAGGTCACTATCAAGGTAAAGGTCAAAGATGAAGTAGAGGAGATATTTCTCGAACATCTTTTTCTATAACTTTAAGTACAACTACAAGGGAAGTGTGCTAACACATTTTTTTCTCAGCCACATACTTAAAGTCATCTTCCTCTATTGTCATTCATTGTGATTTTAATTCAGAGAGAGCAATGCTACTAGGTCGGGAGGGCCCTAAGAAAGCTCTTCCCATAGGGACTTGACCATGTAGAATTCATTATTAGCATAATTGGGGAATCCCTCATTTAAGATAGGGACCCAGCTTCTTCCATGGCTATGATGGCCTCGAGGTCTATGTAGTCCCCGTAACTGTAGTTCTCCACACATTCAAATGAACTTTCCAGAGTTTGGCCTCTTGATTGGCATTTAGGGTGTGTTTAATAATATCTCCTTCTCAAGAATAATTTCTATTCAGAAATATTTTCTTTTATTTTTATTCTCTAAACGAGTTTCTAAGCAAAAAAAAAAAAAGTGTTTGTTGACTGTATGGAATTTCTATTCGAAATAGAAAAGAACAAAAATGCATTTGGCATGGACCTAAAAATTTCTAATAAAGAGACTTAACATTTCGTGTTTGGATAATACTAGGCTTTTATAATGATTTAGTTGATCAATATATTATAAATTGACCTAAGAAAATGCAACATGAAAATTATTCAATGATGAATAGCCAAAAATAGTAATAGAGAGTTTCGTTGGTTTATAACTTATAATAGGGAAAATTTTAATTAAGGGCCTGAAGTGGAATCGTTTTCTCAAAAAAAAAAGACCTAAAGTGAACATTGTATCAAATAAGGGCTCGAAGTAACCGATTTAATCTTGAATAAGGGTTTTAACTTGAAAGCTAGTCAAATCTTATTTGCAGCTACGGGTATTTTTATCTAAAGACTTTTTTTCTTTTTCTTTTCTTTCTTTTTTCATCTTGCTCACCTTCTTCTTGACAAATGCATCAGACTCCTCACCCACAAGCTTGCACAGGTGGAAAACAATTCGAACAATTTAGGAAAAGAAGAAAACAAAAAGATATTCGAGAAGTTATGCAATTTTGCAAAACTGCAAATTGCGTGCTTCAGTTCTGTGGCCTCCCCATTAGCAAACTTTAAAGCGCATGCTCTCTACATTATACAATTTTGCATCCTCACCCGAGAACTCATTGATTTCGGCATAAGGCGGTTTTTAAGTTATTCGCCACCACTTACCTTCTCCGATGACGATAATGAACTTGAGAATCAAGAAATATCAATTAGTGGGTTTTGTTTTAATTCAATTTGCTTGTAAAAACTTATTATGGCAATTAAAGTAACAGTTTCATACCCTCCCCGCCAATGAAATTGTCTATGCCATGATAACTTTCACTCATAGCTTCTTGGGAATGTTTTATTGGGTCCGGGTTGGATTATTCATAACATTCATAGACGCAGCTTGCATTGAGGTGGAATATGTGGCTTCTTGAGAGGGTCCAATTGTGTCGTGCATGCTGGTTATTTTCAAAAGCCGCTGAATCATTTTGACCCGTGATTCAAGATACTCACCTTTGGTGGCGATTCGAATCAGACATCACTCAATCTAAAAAAAAATGACTCTAGTCTACACATGTTCAAACAAATTTGCCTCTCTAACTCTGAAATATTATCTACACAGATTTGAGAGAGAATAACAAGATGAAAAAGTGCGAAATCACTCGGAAATTCCCAAAATCACGTATTTCACTGAACAAATCAATGCACATGAGTATCACAAAGATTCCTCAAAAACCTCTAATAAGTTTGGCTTAGGCACTTCAATTTGGCTTCTCCTCGCTAAGATCGATCATAGCCTGCGTGAGCACCGATTTGAATTCAAGCATCGATGACAACGAGGGCAGCAAGCTAATGGCTTACACCTCATCATGCTTCGTGCTTGACCACAACCACAAGATATGGGGATCGAATCGAGCTAAGCGTCACATCTTGGTCCACTCGTGCTCGATCTAGGGCCTGGATTGACCTCCATCTTTCAACAAAGGTACTGGAATTGCTGTTGAGGACAATGACAAATGAGGTTGAGGGCGTTGATGGCTAATTCGGCAAGGAAGATAGAGATGGACTTTGGAGAACGCAATCTAAAGAGTGAAAAAGGCGAAGGCATGATGATGATGAAGAAAAGAAAGAGAATGAGAAAATAAATTAAAAAAAAAAGAAAGAAAAAAAAAGTCTTTAGACGAAAATACCCCTAGATGCAAATAAGATTTGGTTGGCTTTTAAGTTGAGGCCCTTATTTGAAACTAAATTAGTCACTTCAGGTCCTTTTTGAGATAATGTCCATTTTGGATCCTTTTTGAAAAACGGTTCCATTTTAAGCCCTTAATTGAAATATTCCCCTTATAATATGAGGAGGTTGATAGTAAATCTTTGAGCATTACAACAAAATAGGTGTATAGATCTTTTGAAAAGAAAAGTAAAAGTTGCTTGGAGTCACCAAGCTTTCACGATCTAGCATTGTCTCTAAAGGAAAATGACATTCAAAATCCAATAGTAAAGCCCTAAAAACTTATTCAATCTTGAATCCAATTTTTATCAAAATATTTTCACATTTTTTATCCTAAACTAATTCTAAACGGAAATTAACATTAAATTCTAGTAAAACTACTCAACATCTAATTTCTAAATTTTTTCCTTAATTTTTGAATTTTTATTTATTTTATTTATTATTTTTTATTCCAAAAAATGGGAACTCATATTAGGTCAGGAGACTGAACATTGTGTCGATTGTGTAAATACGAATATTAGGTTATGTTGAGTTTATTTTTCTAAAATAACCTATCTCTTTTTTTGTGTTTCAAGAACAAAGAAGTAGATTTTTCTACTTCTTATTTTTATTTCAAATTTATTCTCCGGCTACCGATTTGTTTCGAGGAACAGAAAAATTGGTTGACATTACTAAACTGATTTTTATTATTTTTCTGTTTTGAGGAACAAAAAAGAAAAAAAAATAGAGAAATAAAAATATTATCAAATAGAGCCAAACTGTTTAAAAGCAACGTGAAAATCAATTGGAAGACATGAAACTACTAATTTAGAGGCAGCTTCCTCGAGTGCTTTGAGAGGCGGGATGGTCCGAATGTGATGAGTTAAAAATACACTGCGAAATAGAAAAAGGGAGGAACGCATGAATGATCTGACTAAGAACGATGAGCCCAATCCACAACCACATAAAATGAAGTACTACTACCTTGGATAAACTAGGTAAGGTTGGGGGCGCGCCCAGACCACAAGTGCTGCACATGTTCACAGGAACGATCTTCACATTTTAATTTAGAAACAAATCAGGAACCACACAACGCGGTAAATATCTCCATTCTTAACGAGGTTGCAGCACCGCATGGGACCGTGGAAGCGAAAAGGCATTGGTACAGCACTCACATCACTCAGGGGAGTAGTTGATCATGGTGCGATGGTAGAGAATATGCAGAACTGAACCTTCTAGTCCCCAGCAGGCGAAGCCAAGGAAGACTGGATTCCGATGGGAAAATCAATGGTGGAGAAGCAAAACACAGCTTCCAAGATATCTCCGACAGTCTGCACCATTCACGGGTTACAAAAGCCTTTCCAAAATTCTGTACGGTACACGTGTTAAACGCGGTACATCAACCGGCCTGACAGAACCCCACGACAAAGCATTTACTAAAAATCAACCGTCCTCAGGTGCATAACCTGGGCCACTGGCATTCGGCACGAAAAATCCCAAAAAACGGTGCAATTACTGGAATTGCTATCCATCAGTAAGGTCTTTGGGACTCACGAAAAAGCCTCTCGTGCTCTTTATCAATTGGTCAAACATCAGAATCTCATTAGAGATAACCCAAAAAAAAAAAAAAAAACAGAGAGAAAAATGTCACTCAGTTAGTAGATGTCGGCAGAAAGCGAAAACGAGGAAGACTAAATTCTGATAGGAAAATGAACGGTGGAGAAGTGAAACACAGCATGCATGTTATTTTACAACAGGTTTAAGTACCTTTCCAAAATTGTCCACAGTGCGCATGTCAAACCTCGTCCATCAACCGGCCCAATAGAACCCAACGATGATGCATTTGTACTCAGGTGCATAACCGGGCCACTGGCATTTGGCGCATATTGTTATTTTGGGGAACGACAATCCCAAAATAACAGACCAAATGGTGCAATTACTAGGATTGCTAAGCCATTCCTTGCCTATATCAGTCAAACACCAGAATCTCATTAGAGATAGCCAAACAAAGAAAAGAAGAGAATGTCTCATCCGATTTCAACATTCCATCTGCTCCTCCAGCTCAAGAAAAAAGCAATGTGGTCGATTGCTCGTCAGGAGATTTTCCTCCAAGCACATTGGGGGATGACTTCCTCAAATATGCCTCTAGCTCCTACTCAATGGTAGGAATTTAATACTTTGCTTCTGACTTAACCATATATATATATATATATATATATATATATATATATATATATATATATATATATATGTATACATATTTTGTGAATAGTAGTGGCATAGCAAGTGAAATACATTTTATGCACTTCATCTAGAATAACACAAAGCTTCCCCACGTAATTAAACATTGGTTTTAGGGAAATTCTGACATTCCCATTATAAATTTAACATTCACGCGTAAAAGCAGGGAAAATATTGCACCTAAAAGAGCATTATTTGATTTCAATATTTTGCTTTCATGTTCCTTGCCAGGTAAATAGTAAGGAATATGAACGCATTGTTACCCGAGTTTGACAGAGAAAAGATAAAATATGAAATTCCAAAAGAAGTATATATAAATTGCCTCAATTACCTATGGTCTAAAGCCCAGCCAAGGCTTTCTCGATTTATAATAGACCTTATCAATGAGTGAATTTGAGCCTAAAAATCCTTGTCCACGCCTGTCTATGATATTGAACATATTAAAATTTCTTTATAAAATTAACCTGACTTGCAGGTTTCAGCAATTCCACGTTCTTCTCCAAATATAGGAGTAGACCATGTGATTGAACGTCGATCGGCGGGTTATCATCCGAGCATATGAGGGGATTACTTCCTTAAATATGCTTTCCCCTCCAACTCAGTGGTTAGTAATTCTTCTGTTATCTTCTACTTTTGTTTTCTCGCAATTGCATTTTGTAGACTTACTTCGATTTCCTTGAGTTCCTCCACATCGCATATATGATTTCTATTGGTCTCATAAATGTACATGTTCCCTTCTCCGCACAAAAAGATGCAGTTGAAAATCCTGAAAACATAAAGAAGTTTGGAAAAGTACAATAATTATTCAGTCCAAAGAACACTCTTAAAGCTTCATCGACCACTGTATGTCCTCTACTGCAAGAAACATCTCATTATGGCATCGACTCCCTCCTTTGGTATGCTCGTTGTTCTCATGGATCCAATTTCACTTGTCATCTGAATGAGCATAGAACATGGAAATACCTAAATAGGGTACACAGACTGGGCCATCAAAACTAAGTTTATTTTGTGAAGTATAAGAATTTCATGCTTGCTTGAATTTGAAATAGCGTACAATTTGTAGAAGTTCAAATTCCTTGGAAGAGTGGAGGAACAAATCGAGGAACTGAAAGGAGAGGTGAGGAAGATGCTGGCTAGCGTCGTGGATAAGCCTTCACAAATGCTTCACTTGATTGATCAAATCCAACGCTTGGGAATTGACTACCATTTTGAACATGAAGTAGATGAGCAATTAGAACAAATCCACAAAAGTTACTCTCAACTTCATCTTGAAGATTTCAAGGTAGATGACCTTCACATGGTCGCTCTTATCTTTCGATTACTGCGACAACAAGGTTACAATGTTTCTTCAGGTACGTTTTAAATGTAATGAACCAATCTGATAAGATACGTATTAAGATACTTCTATTGCTTTGTCGAATTTCAGGAGAAACGCATACAAGAATATCTACAACGTTAACCACGCATATCCCCTTCCTAATATCTAATTGATTGCATCTTTTTTCCATGTTGGTTGGTTGCACAGAGATCTTTAACAAATTCAAGGATAGTGAAGGGAATTTTCGAGAATCGCTTGTCACCGATGCACGCGGATTGCTAAGCCTATATGAAGCTTGCCATTTAAGGTGTCATGGCGATTCCATCTTGGACGAAGCACTTCCTTTTGCTACAACTCACCTTGAATCAATCGATGAAAGCAAAGTGAGCACTAGTCTCGCGAAACAAGTGAGTCATGCCCTAGAGCAGCCACTTCGCAAGGGATTGCCGAGGCTAGAGGCGAGGCGTTATATTCCACTCTACCAAGAGGAGCCTTCACATGATGAAGTTTTGCTCGCCTTGGCTAAACTAGATTTCAACTTACTTTGCAAGAGCAACACCGAAAGAACTTGGCGAGATTACTAGGTTCATTAACTTCATGTGATAGCATAATCTAAAATTAGCTTCTAGACTATGTTTTAACAATACTGAACTATCGATAATGTTATAACAATTCCCAAGCTATCAATTATTCTCATTGTGTTTTCCAAAGGTTAACTCATCTAGTTTCAATTTACCCTTCTAAATAGTGTTTTTCAAAGTCCTTTACCAGTGAAAAAAGGAGTATATCTATGCGAAGTTATCGGCCTAGAGTACTTTTAGTTATGCTCATGTTTGTTTAATTATAGGTGGTGGAAGGAGATTGATGTTCCAAGGAAGTTCCCATTCGATAGAGATAGGATTGTGGAGTTGTTCTTCTGGATCTCGGAATATATTTCGAGCCTGAATTTGCCATGGCCAGAAATATACTGACCAGAGTGATCTCCTTGACTTCAATTCTTGACGATATCTATGACGTCTATGGCACATTGGAAGAACTTGTGCTCCTCACCGAAGCAATCCAAAAGTATGGAATCCGCACTCTTTCTCAAACTTCTGAATTTGATCAATTTTGTATAGAGTCAAGTGTGTCATTTTCCAAGACTTGAATTCAGGTGGGATGTTGATGCCATGGATGGATTGCCAGTGTATGTGCAAGCTTATTATAAGGAGCTTCTCCAGCTCTATGAATACATTGGGAATGAATTGGCCACAAAAGAAAGATCATACCGCCTTGTCTATGCAAAAGAAGTCGTAAGCATCATTGGTACCACTTTACATACATCGATGGCAATCTTTAGTTAGAAACCCAACATTCTTGTTTATGTTTCCATTGTCAGATGAAGAAGCTAGCAAGAGGATACTTTCAGGAAGCCAAATGGTTCCATACCAACTACATACCAACACTAGAGGAGTACATGCCCCTTCAACTAATAACGACTGGATATGGAATGTTAGCAACTACATCACTTGTGGGAATGAGCGATGTGGTCACTAAACACGCTCTTGAATGGTCAGTCGATGATTGCAAGATTGTGAAGGCTGCACAAACCATGTGTAGGCTCATGGATGACATTGCCTCTCACCAGGTATAATTAAACATAATTATCCTCCAGAAATATGATACAGTTTGATCGACCACCATTTAATCTAGAAACACCAATGTTGTTTGACATACAGTTTGAGCAAAAGAGGGGCACGTAGTATCTGCAGTGGAGTTGCTCATGAAATACCACGGCGTCTCGGAGCAAGAAGCTGGGGAGGAACTCCATAAAGGAGTCATTGATTCATGGAAGGACATCAATGAAGAGTTTCTTCGTCCAACCGCGGTCCCAATGCCGATTCTCACACGAATGCTCAATTTCTCACGGGTGATGGATGTGTTATATAGTGATGGAGATAATTACACCCATTCTGAAACAAAGCTCAAAGATTATGTGACGTTGCTCTTCGTTAGTCCCTTGCTAATGTGAAGTTTGGACCAAACTTTGTCAAACCAATTTGGTCATTGCAAATCAATAGTCTATAGGTTATGCCTTGGAAATCCTATGTTTCCTGATGTATAAGGGACAATATTATTACCATTATGTACTTTCAGATTGACGTGTGTGATAAAACTCATAAATAAACTATGCATATGTTGCTAAGTTTGCAAAGTTTAGTGTAACGTGTAGTTGAAATATTTTAATAATTCCTAACTCTCGGGAAAATTATCCAGAAAATCCTAAACTTGTTTTATAGTGGCCAATTCAATTCTAAAACTTTCAATTGTGCTAATTTAGTACTAAATTTTTTAACAATTTGTCAATTTAGTCATAAACATTTTAATTATACCAGTTTAGTTTCAAACTAATTTGTCAATTTAATTCTAAATCTTTTAACGATTTTCCAATTAAGTTTGTCTAGCTAATAGTTGTCGAAAATCACTGACATTGATGATATTTGTAATTTTTTAAAATTTTTTTTGATATTTTCCTTCTTTTCTTTTCTTTTATTTTTTTTCCTTATTTCTTTTTGCCAATTGCTAGCCACAAACGAGGGTCGTCCTCACCTTTGGTGAGGACCCTCGCCATATGGGTGAGCTCGCTCCTCACCCAACCCTCACTAGCGGCCAACAATTGGCAGAGGGAAATATAGGAAAAAAGATCAAAGAAAGAAGGAAAAAAGAGAAAGGAAAGAAAAAAATTCACAAAATTTAAAAAAATTTACAAAAATCATCCATGTTAGCGCTAATCGTCAATGTCAACCATAACACATAAGACATCTGATGTTGGCTAGATCGTCAAGTCCACAATTTCCAGCCAAATTAGCAAGAATGACTAAATTGGCATATCATTAAAAGGTCTAGAACTAAATTAGCAAATTATCTAAACATTTATGACTAAATTTGCACAATTTAAATATTTAAGACTGAATTGGCCACCATACATGGGTTTAAAATTTTTGGGCAATTTTTCCCTAACTTTTTAATGTCCAGCTTATGTAAGGCTCCGTTTATTTACTTCATGAAGGATACATAAATAATTGAACATAGTTCGTGGTTAAACTTGATTCTTCATTTCTTTGTTGTATGTATTCTCATTTGGCAATAATAAGTTGTCCGAGATTTTATTGCATGGCAAGATCAAGATTATCGCTTGATCTGTTGGCCACGATCAATCACATTGTCTGGTAGAACTTCATTGATTCATGTACAAAATGTGGATTTTTTGCGTGCCTGTAAATTTCGATGTCTGTTTTTTTTTTTTGTCAACAATTTCAATAAGTTCCAAAGTGGCAAAAAACTATTTGTAAAGAATATGACCTGTCTGACTTCTTTTGCAGGTAACTTACCGATAACTTATTAAAGCATTTGCAAAATTGCCAATTTTTTTTAATGATAATTTGCAAATTAGTAATTTTTGCACTAATTTATTTGTTTTTATTTGCATAATATACAAAGGCTTTGAATAAGCTAAATTTTACATGAAATTACTAACCTAAATTAAACGGTTTACAAACTTTTGTCAAATTGAACGACTAACTAGTTTAGAGTGTCAACTTTTATTTAAATTACTTACCAACGTTCGATTTTTTTTAGCAACTTATCCATTGAGTTACGTACCAATAATTCTTTTTTTTCTTAATTGACCAACTTTTTAAAGAAATTGCCGAATTTTCCTTTGTTATGGGTACAAAAATAAGAAAACGCAGCTTGGTTGTTTTTCCTATCTTTTTTCAGAGAACTACCGTCATCCTTTAGCAAAAAAAATGGAAGCCACCAAACGTTCTCTTATCAGGGAACTACCAAAACTCCTTTTTCTTTGTCAGATGAAGACATGCATACCGTTCCCAGTCTTATATATAAGGATCTACGAATGTATTGTAACACGTTAAATCTCATATCAAATTATAAAGGTCTTGTAAAGTGATTGATGAATAAGACAGGAAAAGTGTTAAAAAAAGTCCTAAACATTTTGTATTTATGTCAATTTAGTCCTAAATCTTTTTACTTTGTGACAATTTAGTCCTTTTCGGCTTGGCCAGATTTTGTTGACTGGGCGCTAGCCGGCTGACGTGGCATGATCGGCGTGGCCAACCACCTCGCATATAGTTTAATTTTAATTTTGAATTTCATAAAAAAGTTAGAATTAGGGCATTCTTTGCACGTCATTGCATATTAGATAAAATTGCATGTTAAATTTTAGGTCTAGATAGATTTTTAGATGAATTGCATGATAGGTTATTTTTTTTAAAATGCATGTTTAGAAAGCATTTATAATATATAGCATTTTACTTTATTTTTCACTTTAGCTAGACTTCTTAATTTTTTCTAGTGATTTTAATTACCAATTTTTGTTAAATAAAAATCATCATGTGCACGTCATATAGAATTAGGCCCATTAGTGATTATTGCTAGAGTCATTTAATTAGAAATTGCATGTCATTAGAATTAGGTCATTTTGGTTAATTTAGATTGCATGTTTAATTATTGCATGTTCATTAAAAAATTCACAAAAACTTTTACTCATTCATATAGTTTAAGACATTTTGCCATGCCATATTATTTCATATTAGATTAGAAGCATTGCATTGCATATGGACTATATTCTCATTAAAAAGTGAAGGCAAAAATTGAGTAATTGCTTGTTAATTAGAAATCATATCTAAGATTGTTGATGTGAATTCTAATCTGACAACGCAGATGCTTTCGTTGCTTTGAAGTAAGTCCTGCATTATTTTATTTGCTTTCTTGAGTGTTAAATTGGTGATATGCGCACATGTATGATCACCTCACATGTTAGGAAAGTGAAATAAAATCAACTTGAGCTGCCTGCAAAACATTTTTTTGAAATAAAAGAGAAAGGTACCGAAAGGGCACTAGGGTAGTCTAGTGTAACCAAGTCCCCGTACCCAAAGTTTCTGGTTCGTAGAAGTAAAATGATTCTCCCATTATTTTACTTAGGTGTCTAATCGACCTACCGTAAACTGATTAGTGGCGACTCATTTTTGCATGCTAGATATTTGAATTTAAACCGCAAGTTGGTATGGGCTTGGGAGAGCCCGAGCTAAGTCTAGGCTTAGCAATCCATTAGCCTAATTTTAGGTGGTACACCCGAAAAATCGGTCGCGACAACATGTTATCATTGGATTTCTTAAGGGTTTCAAGTGCTCCATATTAGATGATAGCCGAACTTTAATTATCACTTTACCAAAAAAACTAAAAGAAAAAAAAAGGAAAAAGGAAAGAGTAAAAAGCAAAGTAAAATCACTACCTAGTGCACTTAGCTTTTCGGAAGGAAATTTTTAGAATGTAATTAAAGCCCCGTTTCTTCCCAAGCATCTAATGGCTTTTAAAATACTTCTATGAAATCACTTGCTAATAAATGTTAATTAATATTTTCAACAATATTCCCGTACCATGATATGGCTTAAAGGAACCGTAAAACATAGTATTTCATCAAACCTTTATGAAGTTTTCAATAATTTTAACATTGTTTGCTATTCTCAATTAATTTGAATCAAACCCAACCACTTTGGGGTTCACCCCAGTGGTCACCCTTCCATTTTGGAAGGGGGAGGTTGGGGTTCAAATCCCCACCTTCTCGGGGGATTGGGGTGGGGATGATTTCATTTCGGGAGTGAATTTCGACTCCCAATGAGGTAAGGCAAAGTCGAGAGTGAGTGTTAGAATAGGATTAGCGTAGGACCGACAAAAAAAAAAAAAAAAAAATTTAATCAAACCCTCTTGTTTATAAATTTTAGGAATAACTGTATTGAAGTCCTAAAATTTATCATGAAAGTGTAATTGAATTCTAAAATTTTTAAAAAGTACAATAAAATTTTAAAACTAATTAAATTTTTCTAATCAACTCTTCTTGTTAACTCCACCTAATTTGGCTAATGGAAAATACTGCCGTGACTTTTTTATTATTTTCACATGGCACTGATGTGGCTAAAACAAAGTCCTTTTTATCCAAATCTGATTTTTTACCCAAATTTTTTTTAAAAAAAATTAGATTAAAAATGAGTTAAATAAATAAATAAAGAGGAAGTAAGAAAACCAAGCAAGGGCTTGTAAAACCCCTACCACCATTGTCCCACCATCATTGGCCCTTGCAATTGCCGTCGGCATGCGCCGGGCCTCAGCTTGTGGCCAATGACTCTCGCTAACAGCAAGTGAGAGCCATTTCGCCCAAGGTCACCAAACCTAGCTAGCCCTTGCCTAGATCTAGTAGCCCCGGCCAAATCTGGCCAAGGCCCCGAGACCCCCACTCACCATCACCCCCACAATCGTCGGCCCTTTTCAACAATGGCAAAGTAGCAAGGTTCCTTCCTTCCTCTTAATTTGTTTTTTTTTTTTAGATTTAGCTTATTTTTTAATCTAATTAAATAAAATTTCAGTTAAAAAAAAAATCAAATTCGGACAAAAACAACGTAAATTTAATCTTATCCTTCATATTTTAATCACGTCAACGCTACGTCAAAAAGAAAGTAATTAACAAAAAAGTCACGTCGACATTTTTTATTTGCCAAATTGGACAAAGTTAACGAAACGATTAAATTACACTTTTTGAAAGTTCTAACTCAATTACGCTTCCTTAATAAATTTTAGAACTTTTGGTACACTTATCTCTAATTCTTATTTTGCAAGATAACGATTCAAGAGACTCATTTTTATCGATGAGTGCATTAACGAAAATGATGTAAAATAATTTGGATGGTTTATGGATTATCTAATTTCGACAGGTGCACTACTCTCTCCACTTGAAATTCGGTTCACGTATATCTAGCCATTTGATTAATCAAGTAAAGGTGGCTCCCAAATATTTGTACTCTCTAGCCCACGTGTCAAATTCAAAGTTGAGGGACTTGTTTAGTTGAATAGTCTCGAAACCAACCAGGCTTTCTCTAGTATTATTAATAAAGAAAAATTCACAAATTATCCCGTGATTTTTCTATGTATCCTGGATAAATATTTCAAAGACTAATTAATCGAGTATCTTATCTTTAAATCTCTAATAGTCTACTTTCACTTTAGATCCAACCAATACAAAATATATGTGGACTATCTCGTTTATGTCTTTACTAAAATGAGTAGCATCACAGCTCAATCATTACTACCACCTGCGAGTGATAGCAAGTCCATAATCACTTCTAATTTTGCAGCTTGTTGAGTAAACTAAGCTAAACTTGTAAAATTACATATTAATGATTCTTCTTGCAAAATTATTATAACCGATTGAGATTTATATCTTACTTACATGATCCATGTATAAACTTTTTTTTTTTTTCCACAATTCAAACTTGACGGATAGGAAAATCATATCAACAAATTTCATTAACTTGAATTAACAAAAGGATAAAATTAAATATTTTCATATAATCTAGGGATTGGATTAAATATTTACTAATATTCCATGGACCATTTTTTTTTTATCAAATGTATGGATCATTTGAATAAATTAAAAGTCTAAGGACGACATTCCATAGTAAACTAAAGTTCATAAATTATTTATCTCATTTTCCCTTCAAATAAAGGTATCAACCGATCTCTCTAAATAATGTTAGTTTAGTCTATTAGTCTATTTTAGGAACTCTATGGTAGGACTTTTTAACTAATGTTTATTAAATGCCAGTTGTTGTTACCAAAAGAAAATGTCACTCTGTAGTTGGTAGCAGCATGGAGCTACTTTAACTAGGCATAGGAGTGCCGAACCTCCTTGATTTCAGAAGTATCTTTTCAAGAAGAGTTTGTTCATGAATGTTGACAAAAGTGACCGGTGAGAGGTGGCTCATTAGTTTGGCCTGATAATCTCACCCGTCTATGCTTCATCGAAATGTGATTGGTTGGTCTCAAAAAAAGTACAGATACTATGGTCACGAACATGATGTCTATAAATAATACCCTTCAAGTATTGATGTTTCGCAACGCAGACAAAACCTCTCCTCTCTCTTCCGTTTGTGCATTGGGCGGAAGTGGCTTGTTTTTAGGAGTTAGTTTCTGCACATGTTCTGGTTAGTGAGGTATGTTAGTGGGTCTTTGTTGTTGTTGTTCCGTAGCTATTTTCTTGCAAAGTGGTTTGGATGTTCTGCCTATTTAATAGGCTTATGTTCTGTTGAATATTGTGACGAGAATTATAGCAGCAACTCTCTTGTGTGTTTTTCTTCTCTGAGTCTATTCGAGTAAATTTCAACAATACCACTACTATCACTACTATTCACGAAACATGCATGCGTATATATAGTTGAGTCAGAAGCAATGTATTAAACTCCTCCTATCGTTGAGTAGGAGCGAGAGGCATATATGAGGAAGTCATCCCTCACATGCTTGGATGAAATGCGTTCGACCACATGGCTTTTTTCTTGAGCTGGAGGAGAAGATGGATTGCTGAAATCTGATGAGACACTCTTCTCTCTCTCTGTTTTTTTTTTTTTTTTTTTTTTTTTTGAAGGGTATTTATAGGCAAGGAACGGCTTAGCAATTCTAGTAATTGCACGGTCATTTTGGGATTTTTCGTCTCCCAAAATAACAATTCGTGCCAAATGCGAGTGGCCAAGGTCATGCACCTGAGTACGGCTGATTTTTAGTAAATGCATTATTGTCGGGTTCTATCGGGCAGGTCGATGGACGGCGTTTAACATGTGTACCGTACAGGAATTTGGAAAGACTCTTTAACCTGCGAATTCATGCTGTGTTTTGCTTCTTCACCTTCATTTTCCTATCAGAATTTGGTCTTCCTTTGCGGTCGCTTGCTACGGACGAGAAGGTTCTACATATTTTCTATTATTACAGTGCGCAGTATTTTTAACTGAGTGACGAGAGTGTCTTGCCCATGCCTTTTCGCTTTCACGGCCTCATAAAGTGCTGCCACCTCGTTAAGAATGGAGATTCCTACCGTGTTGTGTGGTTCCTGATTTGATTCTGAGTTAAAACATGAAGATGTTTCTGTGAACTTGTGCACTTGTGGTCTACATCCACGCCCAACATACCTGGTCTAACCAGGGCAGCAGCACTTCATTTCATGTGGATGTGGATTGGCCTCGCCGTTCTTGGTCAGGTCATTCACAACTTCCTCCCTCTAACTCTTTCGTGGCGTGTTCTTAGCTCATCACGTTCGGACCATCCTGCCTCTCAAAGCACTCAAGAAAACTGCGTCTAAATTATCAATTTCTAGCCTTCCAATTGATTTTCACGTTGATTTTAGACAGTAGAATTTTGGAAAGACTCTTTAACCTGCGAATGGTGCAGACTGTCAGACATATCATGAATGCTGTGTTTCGCTTCTCCACCATTATTTTCCTATCAGAATTTTGGTCTTCCTCGTTTTCGCTTGCTGCGGACAAGAAGGTTCTACATATTTTCTGTTATTACAGTGCGGTCAACTACTAACTGAGTTCCGACCAAGGTCCAAAAAAAAAAAAATAAAAAATACGAACTGAGTGATGTGAGCGTTGTCCCCATACCTTTTCACTTTCACGGCCCATGCGATGCTGCAACCTCGTTAAGAATGGAGATATCTACCGAGTTGTGTGGTTCCTGATTTGATTCTGAATTAAAACGTGAAGATCGTTCCTGTGAACGTGTGCAGCGCTTGTGGTCCACATCCGCACCCAACCTCACGTAGTTTATCCAAGGCAGTGGTACTTCATTTTATGTGGGTGTGGATTGGCCTCGTTGTTCTTGGTCAGGTCACTCGCAAGTTCCTCCCTTTTTCTATTTCGCAGTGTGCTTTTAGCTCATCACATTCGGACCATCCCGCCTCTCAACGCACTCAAGAAAGCTACCTACCTCTAAATTAGTAGTTTCGCATCTTCCAATTGATTTTCACAATTCTTTTAGACAGTAAAATCCCAGTTAAGAGTGCCAAACTCTGGAAAGCTCATTTGAATGTGTTGAGAGCTACAGTTACAGGGACTATATGGGCCTAGAGGCCATCGTAACCGTGGAAGAAGCCGGATCGCTATGTCAAATGTGGGATTCTCCTGTTGCACTAAAAATGAATTCTACATGGCCAAGTCCCTGTAGGTGGGCTTTCATTCTGTGCTAATAGTAGATCTCATTCTCTTCTTTCCATACTCCATACCGATCAAATCAATTGGTTTTATAACCATACCATTCTAAATCGCATCCTTTGAAATTCGAAATGAAAATAGCTCATCAAAAGCTTGATTAATCCTTTTTGGACAGATAAATTATACACTTCATTTCATTCTTCAATGAAAAAACCATTCTTACTAAAAGCTTTAATTTTACCCCAACCGACGTATGTATCCCACATCTTGTTGCCACTCATTAACACAGTACACCTGCATGGATGCATCATATTTTGAACAATGGGTCCAGTTTTCTAATGCCCAGCTGATGAACTTCTAGTTCACTGATTGCATATCATAACTATTGCACTGGGTCTATGAGCACCGAATGTATGTAATCTTTCAGTGCAATATGAGGATTGGTATAATGATCTCCACCATCCTTGTACAACACATCCATCACTCGCGAGAGGTTGAGAATTCCCACGAGAAGTGGCATTGCAACAGCAGTCGGGCGAAGACACTCCTCATTGATGTCCTTCCACGAGTCATTCACTTGCTTGCGAAGGTTGTTTTCCACTTCTTGTTCTGTGACACCATATTGCTTCACATAACATTGCACGGCCGAGTCCACATGTCCTCTTGATTGTTCAAACTGCAAAGATATGTATAACAAGACATTTAAACAAGACCGTCTATATTCCATAGGAGTTGGGTTGGGTCTATATCTTCATGGAACACTTGCAAGAACAAAAAGTACTTTATGTGTCGCCAAATCATCCATGAGCCTGCAGATGATTGTTGAAGCCTTGAGGATCTTTGGGTCGTTGAACAACCAATCTAGATCATCTTTTGTGACGATATCAGGCATTCCCACAAAGGACGTGACAGCTAACAATGGGTAACCACTTGATACTAGCGCAATGGACATGTACTCATCCATGGTGGACTTGTGCTGTTGGTGCAGCCATTTTGCTTCAGCAAAATAGTATCTCGCCTGCCTCTTCATCTGAGAATGCAAAAGATTATATTTCTATCAATCGAGAATGACAGCACTAAGATTGTAGAATATAGTAGAGGTGGTACGATCTTACTGCTTCTACCGCATAGCAGAGGCAGTATGATTTTCCTGTGCATGCCAGTATTTCTTCAATTTCGACGTAGATATTGATAAGTGCTTTGTAAAACACTTGCATGTACTCTGGAAGTTCATGTATGCAATCAATGTCCCACCTGAAATTATGAGATATTATAAGATAGGGTATAAACTACGTGATAATTTTAAACTTCAGATCGCACAAGGATTTGGGAATCACCATATTACCATATGAGAACTATGAAAAGGTTGATCAATCAAACTCCATCTTCTTTTGACTAGAGTTACTGATCAGATACGTTTTGCCACATCATACAAGTAGTGGTGAAACATAATGTACGTAAAGTAAGACGCACATGCTGCAAACCAAATATGTCGGATATCCCTAGAAAACCCTAGAATACAACTAGTTTGCGACTGTTTCTTTTAGGAAAATGCTAGAGATACAGAGAGTGATTTCTACATATAGTTCACTTAATACACACTAAATGATAGGTCACATGGTTTTCATATCATGAGGAACAATTGTTATAGGGACTGTCCTTGGCAAGAGATAAAAATAATAACTACAAGTGGCTTCAACCATCGTTTGTAAGTTGGTTGTCATTGTTGCTCGTGAAGAATCTCTGTCTAACAGAGATGTTTACAATAGAAATCCTTATTTCACTGTGATCTATGAGCAGACATCTTCAACAAGTTCAAGGACCCCAGTGGAAAGTTCAGTGAGAAACATGCAAGTGACGTAAGGGGACTACTAAGTTTGTACGAAGCTAGCCATTTGAGTGTGCATGGAGAAGATGTTCTGGATCAAGCGCTTTCTTTCAGTTTAACCCATCTCGAATCCATTTGAGTGTGCATGGAGAAGATGTTCTGGATCAACCTTTTCATAGTTCTCATATGGGTTAAACTGAAAGAAAGCGCTTGATCCAGAACATCTTCTCCATGTCTCCATTGTTGCAAACGAAACATGTCTCACTAAGTTGTTTCAACACGTGATCAATGTCACTTGCGAAGCGGTGTGCAATGCCTAATCGTTGTATTTGATCAATCATGTCCAGTTTCAGGGACGGCTTGTCGGCATCAGTGCATAGCATTCTCTTCACCTCGTCATCCAGCTTCTGGATTTCTTGTTCCGCATGCTGATCATGGCCATTTTCCTACACATAACACAGAAAAACATATGTCAATTTCTCTCTGGTACTGAGTGCATGAGAAGTTCACTGGCCCGTAAGGAAGGACGAGAGGGGCTTTCTATTGGTGTCAATTTCTCTCTGATGCAGAAGTGTTAAAAAAAGTGATCCATTTTTGGAAAGTTCTAGACTACACCAGACTACACATGCTTAAGATTCTCATATGTTGGAGAAATTTCTAGTACTATGTAGGCAGCAAGTGTACGTGTGAAGGAAGAAAAGCCAGCTTGGCTGAATAAAGTCAACAAAAGTGGCAGGGAGCTACAGAGAATAGAAAAATGGAGAATAAGGGAGCAGCAACCAGAAGATCCGGAAGAAGTCGCAACAAGCAGGAGTCAAGAAGAAGCTTGTAATTTTATATTAATTTTGTACTCAAAGTCGGTAGAGGAAGGCGGTGACTCATGCTTATAAATAGGCGTTGTGGATGTATGTTCTATGTAGCAGAAAAATTAGAAATATTCCTTCCTTTGTAATACCAACTATCATGATAAAAGTCCAGTTTTTTTTATCCATACTCCCTTATACTCCCTTACCGTTGTAGTCCACTTATATCCACCCATATTTCACACATACACACTTGCACACACACACGCTTCCACAAAAATCTAACAAAAGGACTGCAGTGGACCGGACCAAAATCGATATCTTTGTGCATCACACCGCAGCACGTGCATATTTTACTTTGCTCTCACTCGCGCAAGGGCTCTCTCTCTCTCTGCTTGATGTTAAAGTCAATTGTGGAGCTCAAGCGGTCTCATGATCTCTCCCGGCCAGTGAGAGGCTACCTCCTCCTCCAGATCCGGAGCCAATGCCTCCAGATCTATAACCTCAACCTCCATGGCCATGGAGGGCGGCGGCTCCGACGACGCTTCCTCCCGACGACGGCCTCTCTCTCTACTCCACGGCCTCTTCGCTCTCCAACGACAGCTGAGCTCTGTCCGACGACCAGGATGCTCTTTTCCCGACGACGGCCTCTATCTCTACCCACGGCCGTCGGATAGAGCGCCACCGTCGTTGGAGAGCAAAGAAGCCGTGGAGTAGAGAGAGAGGCCGTCGTCGGTAGGGAGCGTCGCCATCGTCGGTGGGAGCGCAGCCCTCATCGGAGAGCGCTATTTGGGAGACAACGTCGTCGGGTCAGGAAAGAGGGGAGATAGTGAGAAGAGAGAGGAGAGAGAAATGACCCCCTAAGAAAAGAAAGAGAGAAGAGAGAGCAGAGCGCGAGAGCGCTGGTTTGAAGTTGGCTGACGTGGCGGGCCCAAGGACACGTGTCGACGTGTGAATGGTTCAAAGTAAAATTGTCGATATTTTCTCATGAGCCAAAATAGAGTTCTTTCCTGGATAATCGGAGCGTTGCTGTGCGACATCAAGTTGCGGTGTGCACGACAGAGGAGCGTGTGAGAGAGAGGAGAGGGGGAATTTGAAGTTGGTACGAAGGGGACTAGAGTTACGTGGACAAGCACGGGATTTTTTATGGTAAAAAAGTACGGGATAGTCCAAATAATCATAAACTGTAACTAATTATCATCTAAGTATGGTCTGGAGAGGACGTGGGTATTGAATTCTTGAATGCATAAGGTTAAAAAAGAAAGAAATAGAGAAAGAAAGATGGTAAATATGGGATAACTAAGAGTGTTTATTGAAATTGTGCACCAGGATATTCACGAAGATGTTATTGATAATGATAATTCTCACATTCCTTGTTTACGAGATTTGTTTAGATTTCATGTCGTTTCTTTTCACCTTACATCGAAGGGCTCTCTCACCTTTACCCAATATTTTCACTCTTTTTTTTGCACAAATTTTAAATTTATAATGAGAATGTCGAATTTCCTTGGTCATTATAGAGTAACAAAGTGAAGAACCAAGTTTAAGCACGAGAGGAAGCTTTGTATTATTCCAGATGAAGTGCATAAAAGGAAATTTATTTTCACGTGCTATACCACTACTATTCACGAAATATGTATACATATATATAGTTGAGTCAGAAGCAATGTATTAAATTCTAACCAATGTATTAAATTCTAACCATTGAGCAAGAGCAAGAGGCATATTTGAGGAAGTAATCCCCCCATATGCTTGGATGAAAATTTGCTGAATGGCGTTCAACCACATGGCTTTTATCTTGAGTTGCAAGAGAAGATGGAATTGCTGAAATCGGAAGAGACATTCTTTTCCTTTCTTCTATGGCTTTCTCTAATGAGAGATAGAGAGCACGAGGGGCTTTTCTATGAGTGCCAAAGATATTATTGATGGGTATTTATAGGCAAGGAACGGCTTGGACTCCGTATGGTAAGTGCTCTTTTACTCTCCGCAGTAGAAAAATAACTAAAATCCGTTTGATAATATTAATTAAGTTTTCTACTCCCCGTAATAATAAATAGATTGGGAATAGATTTAGAACGTAAACAAAAAGTAGAAAAAATTAGTTTATTATCCTCGAAAACAATTTGTAAAAATAATTTATTTTTATTTTTATTTTTTCTTTTCTTCTTCTTCCTCGCCGCTCGCCACTCCATTTCTTGTTCCTAGAACAATTTCTAGAAATAAGTTATTTTTTTCTTTTCTAGGTGGCGAAAGCAGTGAAAAAAAAAAGATAAGAAAAAAGAAAAAAATTAAAAAAAAATTATACATTACAAAAGAAATTGTAGATTATACTAAATGTATTCATATTATTTTTCTATCTCAAGAATAAAAATTTTGTGTAGCTAATAAACGCATTCTTTTACTCAAAATTATTTTAAAAATCAGAAATTAAAAAAAATATATATTTTTTAAAAAATGAAATAAAAATATTATCAAACACACCCTTAATAATTTTAGTAATTGTACTGTTATTTTCGGATTCATCGTTTCCCAAAATAACGATTTGTGCCAAATTCTAGTGCCCAGGTTTTTTCTGTTTTTTTGGGTCAAAATAGTGGCCTAGGTTATGCACATGAGTATGTCGGGTTCTATCGGGCCGGTTGATGTACGGCATTTAACACGTGTATCGTATTGAATTTCAGAAAGGCTTTTTAACCTGCGAATGGTGGAGGCTGTTGGAGATACCTTTCAAACTGTGTCTTGCTTCTCCACCGTTCATTTGCCGATCAGAATCTAGTCTTCCTTGTCTTCGCTTGCTGCGTGCTAGAATATTATGTTCTGCATGTTCTCTATTATTGTACCATGGTCGACTAGTGACCTGAGTGGTGTGAGGGTTGTGCCAATACCTTCTCGCCATCATAGCCCCATGCGATGCTACCGCCTAGTTAAGAATGGAAGTATCTTCCGCGGTGTGTAGTTCCTGATTTGATTCTGAATTAGACTTGAAGATTATTACTATGAACGGGTGCAGTACTTGTGGTCCGCATCCGCGCCCAACCTTACCTAGTCCCACCTAGGCAGTAGTACATCATTTTATGTGGGTGTGGATTGGCCTTGTCGTTCTCAGTGAGGTCATTGACAAGTTCCTTCCTCTTTCTATTTCGTGGTGTGTTCTTAGTTTATCACATTTGGACTATCCCGCATCTCAAAGCACTCGAAAAAGCTACCTCTAAATTAGCAATTTCGCATCTTCTGATTGATTTTCACATTGCTTTTAGACAGTTTGGTCATGTTTAATAACATTTTTATTTCTTTATTTTTTTGTTCTTTTATTCCTTGAAACAGAAAAAGAACAAAAATCTGTGTAATAATGTCAGTTAATTTTTCTATTCCTCAAAACAGATTAGTAGCAAGGGAATAAATTGGAATAGAAATGCGAAGTATTATAAAAATAAAAATAAAAAGCCTACTTATTTGTTCCCAAAAACACAAAAAATGTCATTTTAGAAAAATAAGCTCAACATAATCTAATGTTCGTCTTTATACAATTGACACAAGATTCAGTCTCCTAACCCGATCTAAGTTCCCATTTTTCGAAATAAAAATAAAATAAAATACAATCAAAATAAAAATAAAAATTAGGAAAAAAATTAGAAATTAGATTTTGAGTAGTTTTACTAAATTTTAATGTTAATTTCAATTTAGAATTAGTTTAGCATAAAAATGTGAAAATATTTTGATGAAAATTGGATTCAAAATTGAAAAGCTTTTAGGGCTTTACTATATGGAATTTTTAACTGTCGTTTTTTTTTTAGAGATAATGTTGGATTGCGAAAGCTTGGTGACTCCAAGCAACTTTTGTTTTTCTTCTCAAAAGGTCTATACACCTATTTATTGTAATGCTTAAAGATTTACTATCAATCTCCTCATATTGTGAATTGTAAACCAAAGAGACTTTCCGTTACCATTTCCAAGGGGAAAGTATAAAAAAAGTCATAAACATATTATATTGGTACCAATTAACTCTTAAACATTTTTGCATTGGTATCAATTCGGTGCATTCGACCAATTTTGGCCAACTGGCACTGATGCCCAGGGCCATTGGTGAGGTGGCTTTGCTCAAATCTAGGCGAGGCCATGGTGGCCATCGCTGCCGAAGGCTCGCTAACCACCGGCAAGGGCTACGATGGCCTCGCCAATTGTGGGCAAGGCCGCTTCGCCCGCAGCAAGGCTAGGGCGAGGCCGACCTTGCCCAAATTCGAGCGAAGCCGCCTCGCCCGCAACCTTGGGCGAGGCCGAGCAAGGGCCACAACCCCAGTGAGGGCCAGTGGTCGACAAGCATCCGGCTTGGCGATGGCCACTGGTGAGGCTCCTTCGCTAGCCGCGGGCAAGGCCACCTTCACCTAAGGCAAGGCCAGGGCAAGGTTGGCCTCACCCAAATCTAGGTGAAGCTGCCTCACTCGCGGCCCTAAGCAAGGCTAGGCGAGGGCCCCAGCCCTCGCCGGCCATCAGGGGGACATTCAAAGAGGAACAAGGGAGAAAAGAAAAAGGACAAAAAAATGGACAAAAAGAAAAAATTAATAAACAATTCGAACAAAATAAAACAATTATTTAAGAAATTGCCACGTCAGCGTCAACTGGTTAAAATTGGCCAGATTGACTAAATTGGTACAAATACGAAAATGTTTAGGACTAAATTAGTTTAATTAAAAAGTTTATGACTGAATTGGTACAAATATAATAGGTTTAAGACTTTTTTCATACGTTTCCCCCATTTCCAACCATTTATCTTTAACTAACTATTATATTGGTTTCCTTAGGTCATTTTAGAATATCTTGATCAATTAAATCATTACAAAATTCCAGTATTATCTAAATATGAAATGTTAAGTCTCTTTATAATTAAATAAAAAAAAATTGGGGTTTGAAATTTTTAGGATCGTACCAAATGCATTTTTGTTCTTTCTCTATTTCGGAAATATAAATTTTGTATAGTTATCAAACGTGTTCTTTTGCTCAGAAACTTGTCCAGAAAGAACTATTTTTGAACAGAAATTGTTCTTGAAAATAAAAATGTTATCAAACACACCTTAAATACTAGTCAAGAGGCCAAACTCTAGAAATTTCATTTAAATGTGTCGAGAACTACAGTTATGGGGACTATATAAGTCCCGAGGCCATCGTAACCATGGAAGAAGCTGGGTCCCTATCTCAAATGCGGGATTCCTTTGTTACACTAATAATGAATTCTACATGACCAAGTCCCTATAGGAAGAGCTTTCATATTGCCCTTCAGTAGCATCGCTTTCTCTGAATTAAGATCGTGATCAATGACACTAGAGGAAGATGACTTTAAGTATGTGGCCGAGAAAAAAATGTGTTTGCACACTGGCCCTTGTAATTGTACCTGGAGTTACAAAAATAGATGTTTGATCAATATCTCCTCCGCTTCGCCCTCGACCTCCACCTTGATAGTGACCTTGGTCTCAACCTCAACTACAATCTTGATTAGTCTCTCAAATTTGCACAAGATCTCTATTGCTCCTTCTCATCTCCAATGGTCAACCAAGTTTATGACAGCCGAGAGTTGCCTACGAGTCGGAGATACACAAACGTGGATAAAAAATTATTGACCACAAGTCAAACGCGCTAAAATCCCTAAAAGTTACCCAATAGGTTAGGTTATACTAAAATCGCATTAGGTTGATTTTAACCACGAAATTGAATTCATTTTTGGGAATCGAACGTTCAAGCGTATCACAATTCATTTTTAGGATGCTGTCTCATCTTTCGGATAAATTTCGTCGAGTCCGGAATTTTTGCAGAAAATCAATCTTGGACAAAAAGAAATTATGGAAATTCGCATGGGTTGCTCTAAGGGGTTTATTGGCTGCCAAAATTACTTTATTTGAGAAAAAATGAGAGGAAATTAGCCATTAAAGGGAGCCTTGACTTCTTGGCTAAAGACTTTGAGGCCAAATGCACTTGAGTGCATGGATATTTCCCTTGGACTCCCATTGGCCCTCACCTTGACTTAGTTTTCCCCCTCTCTCCCTCCTTGTGCATGAAATTTAGCCAGCCGAACCCCCACCCTTGCTGCTTCTTCTTCTTCTTCATTTCCATTTCCCTTGGTGTCGCAAGCCTCCAGCAGCAAGCTAGCCCACGCTGCCGTCTTTAGTCCAACACCACACCACCTTCAGCTCATCATCGCTAGCCCGTGTCCGCCCAACAACCCTCGTCCTAAGCTACCGACTATGTAGCACGGACACTCTCCGGAAGCCTTCGTGTCGTGTCCGACACTCCGACACGTGTCCGACACGCTCCGACACGTCCTAACACGCTCCGACACGCGGTCAACGAGTGTCGAAAAATCCGACACGTGGTCAACTCTCTCCGACACGGTCCAACACGCGAGTCCAGAATTCCGACACGCAACTCCGATACGCACGGGGTCAATTTTAAAAATTTCTAATACTTGTGGGGTCAAAATATAAATATACACAAAAGAAGTAATAAAAATGCTATACAAATACACGCACGGGGTCAATTTTTATTTTTTTTCAGTTTTTTTTTTAGAATTGTTTTAGTTTTTTAAAAATTCTTTTACTATGAAAGAAGAAATAAAAAATGCTATATATGATAAATAAATAAATTTAAAAATATCATTTCAGCATTTTTCTTTAAACAATGTTTTTTTCCTCTAAGTTTTATGTATTATTGTAAAAAATTAAAATAATGAATGATATTATTTAATATTTTTCGTGTAAATTAATTCTAGGCTATTATTATTATTATTTATTTATGTATTTATATATAAAAATATATTTAATATATAACGTGTCGGAACGTGTCGAAATTATCTATTTTTAAGAAATGACGTGTTGGCGTGTCGTGTCGTGTCGTGTCGTGTCCGTGTCGGTGCTACATAGGCTACCGCCCACCTCAACTCAGCTCTGTTCGACGCCCTCCACAATCCGCACCACCTCACACCCCCATCACCAAACCACCAGCTCAGCTAGCCCAGCCAGCCCTGTCTGTCCGCTAGCCACCTGCCAGCTTCGTCCAACCGCCTCAGCCAGCCTGCTCAACCACCCGACCAGCTCAGCCCTTCCATAGAACCGCCCCTTCAGCCGTTAGCTTGCTAGGTTGATTTCAGCCCCAGTTGAGCCTCCGTTGGAGAAACGGTTGTCTCGGAATCTCACCGCCATCGCATCGCCGTCGCCGTTGAATTCTGGTGAGTTAGCTCCTTAATCCCGGATTTGGTAGTTAATTACACTTAATAAGTTAGGTTAGTGTTAATTAGGGATTAGTGGTTAATCTAGTTAGAGTAACTAGTTAGTTAGGATTGCTTAGTTTAGTTATGTTAGTTTGGTTAGGTGGTTAGTTTAGTTAGTTAGCCTACCCTAGGTTAGATTAGTTAACTTGGGTTAGTTAGTTAACCATGGTTAGGATAATTAACTATGGTTAGGTTGATTAACCATGATTAGTTTAATTAAGTTGGATTAATTTAATTAATTGTAATTAGCGTAAATAGTGACGGGATAGCCGTTTCGTGAAATTTTATGTTGATTTGTGCAATTGAGTGCTTGGTGGTCGTTATGGACTATTATTGCAAAATTTGATTTTTATGGTATTTAAATAGAAAAAATACCAGGTGTTGGTTTTTAACACCAAATTTTTATGTACTATATAAAATCGTGGAATTTTGAAATGAGAGCGTACTACATTTATTGGTTCGATTTAAATATGTGACCACGCACGATTATTTTATCAAGATCTTTAATACGAAGGAAAATTGGCCAAGTTCATTATTTGAAAAAGAGGCATTTGAACGCGAAGCGTGGTGTCCTTGGCTAACCTAAACACGCTGATGCGTTTACGCGGGGTAGTGAACCCCTCCCGATGCGTGTACGCAGGACGATGCCTGATTAAGTTCGGATGCCCCACATCAACGGATGCCGGTCACGGTGGAGGCCAGGCCGATGCTCCTTTATGAAATGCTGTATTGATGCGTTTACGCGGGACGATGATGTGCTCAATGGGGCGAGACAACACTCGGTTATGCCGGATGACCATTGACTATTGAGTAGGCTGTGGCCGATGGGTCGTAATAACTTGAACACGCCTTAGTGGTTGTGATAGCTGCGCCTGATTATGGGGCAAAATTGTTTGGCACAAAATGTGACGTATCATAATGGTTTTACCTTATAATCGAGACCCATATGATTGTTTGAAAGATAAATTGAGGTGTTACGGTTATTAAATAAGGTTGCCGTATGCATACGATATATGTGACGCACTAATATGCAGGAACGTGCTGAGGTGAGGTGAGTTTGTGTGTGATGCCTGTTTAGGCTGCCTATGAGTGAATTTGTGTCCTAATCGGGGTTTAAGGTTTTGACTCACTGAGATTTATCTCACCTCGTCGTGGTTAACCCTTTTTCAGGCCGTAGCATGGAGATTTGCCGAGTGCAGATGTTGTGGGCGCATGATGCGACACCTTTTGGCTGGCTAGTGGAGTGTAGGTTACCTAGGACTTTCTTTTGAGACGGACTTGTGAATATAAACTCCTAGGTTAACCGAGTATGTTTATAAAGTGTGGTTTGTGAAAAAGCGTTAGCATGTTTTACTATCCCTTATTTGATAGTTGTCCGAGTGTTTATTTACTTCGCTTCCACATGTGCTTAATTGAAAGATAAAAAGAAAGAGTCGGCAACGTGTCCTGAGAATGTCGCATTTCAGTCGACCATCGAGGGATGTGCGCATGCCCAAGGTTCGACCGTGATACGTGGACAATTTTTAATAATATTATAATATATTTTTTAATTTTCTTTTCTTTTCTCTTATTTTTTCTTTTTCCCTCCACCAATCGTCACTAGGCCTCATTAATGGCTAGCAGAGGTCACCGCCCTCATCAACCTTGGGCGAGGGACATATGAGCCTAGACTAGTGAGGGGCTACCCTCGCTTGGCCGATCAAGGGTGGCCCTCGCCTAGGTGGGCGAGTGTAGGCCACCTTCGCCTGGGTAGGGGATTGCCACCTTCGCCTGGGCAAAGGCTGCCCTCACCAGCCCTAGGCCTAGGCATCCCTTGCCCGAGGTCGATAAAGGCGGCCCTAGCTTGAGGCTAGCGGTTGGCAACCTCTATCGGCCATCGATGAGGCTTGATAGTGGTTGGCGAAGAGAAAAGGGGAAAAACAAAAAAGAAAAAAAAGGGAAAAAAATGAAAATGAAAAAAAAAAAATATCATTAAAATTGTCCACATTAGCATCGATCATGCCACATAGGAAAGCTAATGCCCTCTTCACGATTTGCGGCCAAAATTAGTTTGATGTACTTAATTGGCAAAACATGGAAATGTTTTAAAACTCAATTGACAAAATTGAAATATTTATAATTGAATTGGAAAAATTACAATAGTTTTAGGTCTTTTTGAACAATTTCTCCCAGTTACTAGAGATAGTAGGATGAATTGATCATAAAGGAACAACTTCTCAATACAAGGATTCTACTGCTGCCTCTGCCTCTTGTTCTCCCATTTTTCTTTTTTCTTTTGTGTGCTGTGAATGGATTAGGGAGTTTCATCGGCAAAACATATCTCATGCAAGAGTTAATTTTTACACATGACTTGACTGCAATTCAAAACATAATTTTTACTTATCATTTAGGAGTATCAAAGTCATGACCATTTGATACTCCAATTTATTTTATGATGTACTAAAATAGTGGTGTGGTCACTGAACTAATTGACTTAGAAATAAACATCTCAATAGCTAAGTTTCTCTCAAATTTCCACCCCAAAGTAAGGGACGTACATTTGCTGACCAAGGCCCATGATGAACTATACGTAGTCATAGCCATTGAAATTTGTCGAATTTGAGTGAAAATCACGTGACTGACAGCTTTGGTTGTCTCCAGTCCATGCTGCTTGTGATCGGACCGTGTCTAAGATAAGAATTTCCACCCCAAAATACACGCCACATCAACATTAGTAGTGGCTCCTACATTGTTATCAATAATTAATTAACAGAAGAGAATTGGATGTGAAAAGAAGTAATTGTTTTATATGAAAAGAAGTGATTATTGACATGAAGAGAAGTGATTATTGAGCATGAAAAGTGGCCAATAAGGTACTTATTTTCGAGAGATGTGTTGTTTTTCTATTATCACATATTGTTTTCTTTTTAAAAAAATACTTTCTCTTCTTCATAATACTCTATTGTTCATATTTCTCTCTTCTTATCTTTTATCACAAAAGTTTAATAACACATTCAAGATGAAATTCTAAAAGGAAATTAGAAGAAAAATAAGAGAAAGTAAGAGAAAAGGGAAAATGAAAAGAAAAAAATGAAAAGATACATAAATATATGAAAAAAATAAAATATTACTATAATTATTTACGTTAGTGCCAACCATACCACGTAGAACAGCCAACGTCCATATTAGCAATTTTCAACCAAAATTAGCTAAATGGACCAAATTGGTAAAATCGAAAGATTTAGACTGAATTGGCAAAAATGTAATATGTTATGATTTTTTGGACAATTTTCCCTAGAGACCGATCCAAAGTACCTCACATACATAAAATAATTGCAAGAAATGTGGAAAAATTAGATGATAAATGGAGGTTCATCTAGCTTGCTAGCATACAGTAAAGGGAATCACTACTAGTCCATTGATGCATTAAACGATGAAGCATCATGGAAGCCCCCCGAACAGTATGTCAAAGCTCTTCCAATTGCAATGGCAACTTAGACAAACATGAAACTGGACCATGAGTAGGGGAGGCTATGTTTTGGAAAGTAAACTGGTGTGTGCAAGGTTGTGGTACAGACTAACGAGTTCTGCAATATCCATAATTCACGAATTTCTAATGACAGTAAAGTTCAATTCACGATTTTAATGCTGGAACCTTCAAATATTGATTAAAGAAAAGCTCAACCATGTACGGACCTTCCGCATCCTTGATTTATGAATTGCACCTCTCAAAGTGTGCGCTGGAATGAATCCACTTCTGTAGACAAACATCTTCTTGATAAGGAAAGATAATTATTCTTTCGCCAATCGTTCTTGTTCCTATCTGCACAAATTTCCTTGCATCTACGAAGTATCGCACTGATGGTCCGCTCAATATCAATCTCGTCATCATCGTAGTCATCTCAATCACTGTGAAACAAACCGCCCATTCTGCGGTCCACCTCCAAACTCAAGGGACAGTTGAGGAGTCTATCCAGCGGGAGGTCCATGATTTATTTTCTGTTTCGCTGGTTGTTTTAAGGGACAAAAGCTTGGTTAACTCTTTCTGTAGCTTTGTAGGATGAAATTGATTCTCCTAGAGATCTTGGTTTTCCTTGCTTCCCCCTGAAATCGCTTTTCCCAAAAGTAATCCATGTGGCGGTCAATGAACTCTTCTCAAGGTTCTAGTTTCATCAAAACTGAGCCATTAAGGTTTAACAATATATTAAATTCCACCAATGCAAGAGACAACATGAAGTTCATACATATCTAGATCGATGTGGTCTACTCACAATAAAACCCATGTCCTAGAAGTAGAATGAAGAACAGATTCCCCTGAATTCCTCCAAAATATAAATCAAGTGGATTGGAAAAGTAGGCACCTTGTACAATGGTACAAACGTTGTAAGCTCTGGGTAGATTCCTAGCTACTACAATCAAGATCGTCCAATCATGTAAGGAAATGATAAGCGCGTTCACTAACCCTGAAAGTATCCGTTCACAGTGCATTTCCGTAAGCAAGTCTAGTGTACACATGGTAGCATGCTAACGTAGCGTTTGCGAGTGGAGAGAAACAGATCGATGAAAGGCCTTCAATTCTACCCTAATGAGAGTGTGGTTCGTTCTTAGCTTTCTCAGCTTTTGCGATGCACAGTACAAAGTCAAGAATCATCCATTACAAAAACATGCCCAAATAGTACTTATGGTGACAGGTTGCTGAAAACTGCATCGGCTTTACGAGTATGCTCCTCCTGTCTCATCGCAACCTGTGTTTGTACCTTCATCTTGAGTCAGAGGATCGTGGAGTTTCTGGGATGAAGGTGCTGAAGGTGACTGAGGTGTAGATAAGATTAGTTAACGTGGTTCAAAATGGGCGGTGTAGGCATTTATAATTGGATACAATGAGCTCGTGGAAACCAGCTGAACAGCTTTTCTTGGTGGTTCCGGGTACCTGAACAAGGGCCCTCTCTCGCCACTTGACTCTCCTATGAAAATATATTGGATAAAGTCAATCCAAGGAATGTCACTTGACATATTGGAACGGAAGATCGCAGGCGTTAGAAACCAAGGAATGTTACTTCAGGGATTTTAACCAGTGTTTGACCCCAGATTGGCCTATTCATTTTACAACCAATCAAGCAAGTTATTCAGCACCTATTAGCTTTGAAATTTGAGCGAATGAGGAGCCATCCCAACATGTACAAGACGATTCAATTGTCTTTCTTTCATTAAGATTCACGAATAAGCATGAAAAGCTAAGCTGTTTAAGCTGATCATGCATAGAGATTAAGAACTCCCTCTTGGATCGAGACTGCAGACAACTTACATGCACATCTTTCAAACCTGTCACTCAGCGAACCATATTCATGATGTGCATGCTTTTGAAGCCAAAAGATCTTCAGATCTTGCAAAGAGAGAACTATCTGCAATTTGCCATGATAACACAAACCGCACAAGGCAAGGCTCCTGTTTCAGAAACAGATCTATGCTGGCAGAAATCAACCCTAGCAGAACACAACGACCTTGAAGTCCTCATCTTAGAGAAAGAATCATTTCATATCTTCATTGAATTTTGAAGCCATACGGTCAGATCAATGTAGTCCTTTTCTCATCCTAGGACCAAATAATCATAATAATATAACTAACTAAAAATCACATATGGTTGGCACAGTAGGAAAGCTGGTCTTGTATCCTAGCTCATCAGGCACTCCACGAGCTTGTCTTCAGTTTAGAAAAGTCTCAGCCCGCCACACATGGGTGTCGGCTATTTTGGCAGAAAATTGTCAATGTGAATTGGTGTAGCATTCTAATTCGCATGAAAGGAAAGAACCTTCATTAGTCCGAGCGTGAAGCAATTACCATATTGAAGATACCTTACTGGAGAGTGCTTGATTTGGTAGTTCATACAAAACATGGGGAAAGCTCCCAAAATTCCTTGCACTCGTTAAACTAGCGATGGAACTAACACTCTTTAGTTCCACAAACCTGTACTAGTTGCTGTATGATATGAGGTCCATTACAGTCCTACTTTCTCTTTATAACTTCCTCTGTAAGACCATGAGAGAGATTCTTAAAAGCGTCATTTTACACTAAAATATATATACATGGAAAGATGATACAAATCGAGCTCCAAGATTTCAGTGCCCCTGCTTCTTCATTGCAGCACCGGTGAAGCTTTAATCTCTCATGTAACTATCAGAGCAAACATAATCTAAGTGTAGATTCGAAGAAAGAAGATGAAGCCCTGGTTCATCTTGCTAGGATACAGGAGATCGTGAACCCTTTCTCATGCATTAATAAGAGTGCTTGCTGCTCCAGCCATTGCATTTATCCTGACGTTTGCATACAGAAGAAAGGTCATCGAGAGCTTCTAGTACTTGTAGACATGATCTTCGTACATGTGGGTTGTCATGTTCAATGACTGCAGCATCGCTTCTCCTTTTTTGTTGAAGCTGAATACAGAAATCCCACCATTATTAATATCTGTTGCTCGAAACCTGAAAAAGTGGCAAAAGAAAGTCAAATAGATTTTAGACCTGAGCAGGTCTTTAAACTGCTCATGGAGTAAAGGCGGAAGAACCGCCCAGGGGTGGGTGACCCCGTACTTGCTCCCCAGTCTCTCTCCAACTGGATAAATATCGGAGGGAATTGGGGCTCCATAGCCGGTGGGGTAACACTGGGCTTGGGAACAAGTGGTGGTCTAGATGCTAACCGCCATGAGTTTCATAGACTTTGATGAAGAGCGAGTCAAGGCTATTGCCATTTGCCATAAAGAAATGCAAAACCATCCTTGGATCTTCGCAGATATACAAGAATTGTAGACAGAGGCATTGCACCAAGTCAAGGTAACAATTCTCAGGAATAAAAGATAAAAAAAATTCGCTCATGAGCATTCCTTTTGGACTTTTCATGATGATTGAATACACCAACAACATTTTTTAATGAACAATCCAAGAAGTGCTTAATAATCATAATCCTGCACCTACCTCTCTGGCCCTAGACCAAGAGCTACACATATCAGTGCCCTCAACAGTGATTTGTGGGTCACAACCAGAAAATCTTTCCCTGGAAAAACAGAAAAAGGAGGAAGATGAGTGGCAATGCAACTCTCAACAACAAAATATCTCATGATGAGTAGTGAAAAGAGGGAATCGATAAGGAAGGAGACAGAGGAAAAAGGAGATGCAGACAAGGAGCAACAAGGAGAGCAAAGCCATCCTGTCGCTGAAGAAGAAATAGAACATGAAGAGTATTTCTCTCAACCAGAAGGCACTGAAACAGGGGGAGCTGCTGAGAAAAGAGGTACTTCTTCACTTGCTTTTACTAGTGATGATGTCAACCGTTCTCCTGCCAATCTAGAAGATGTATATGCCTCTCATTTCCCTGAAGAAGGTCATGAGGTATCTTCTCCGAATCTGGATGTTCATGCTGATGTGCCAACAACTCCACAATCCGATCATGCTGAAGCAAGCACTCAAACTGACAACACAGCAGACTTTAGAAGACTGCTTGATATTCTCATGGAGATGCGAGGTCAAATTTATGCCTTAGGATGCGAATTTCAGAATATGTAGAATGCTTATCAAGCCTCTTTAGAATCTTTGATCAATCAAGTTCAGGCCCTCAATCTTCAAATTCAAGCAACTGCCAAGGGTGAGGATTTAGCACATCTGAAGGAGGATCTAAGAAAGCTGGAGGAGACAGTCAAGTCGATGGGAGATTTCCAACTTGTTCGCATTCCAAAACAATCTTAAATCAATTCTTATTTTCGTCTCTACATTTTTAATGCTGACAAAAAGGGGGAGAAGTGCAGATTTGTTTGATTTAAACTCAGAATTGTTTTTGTTTTTGTTTTTGACTTTAAACTTTTGTCTGGCTGGATTGTGGTTTGACTATATGTTTGCATTGTAGTATCTTAAGCATTGTTGGTACTCATGTCAAAGATAATTGTTTTTACAGGACTAACCTATTTCTTGTGGATGCAGATTTGATACTATATTTATCCTAACTCATTTATCTTTTATGAGATATCCTTGTTTGCTTGAGTATTGTCTTGCAGGTCAAAATTTCCAAATCTGCAAGAAAGTTTTGTCACCATCAAAAATGGGGAGATTGTTGTAGAAAACTTCCTTATGTGTTTTGAAGTTGACAAAACGTTTTATCGCCCAAGTCCGAAGACTTGAAGACTCTTCTATCAAAGTCTCGAAGACCGTCGATTCAAGTTTTAAAGTCTGCCCTCATTGACAGTTTCTAAACCATCGAAGAAGACTTATCTAGAATTAAGTATTTATTTCAGAATTTGATTCGAGCGACTAAAGAAGCTTCTCACGGCTGGAGATAGCATCTCGAGATCTTTTATTTGTTTTAATTTTAAGAATAAATTGGATTCGTTGATTGGCAAGGTATACTTGGAATGTTCTACTTATGGAAACCTAAATCATGATTGTATGGGCGAGCAGGATTGATGGATTATCATCACATTCCTTAAGTAACTTGAAGATCTTCCTAATTGATTCCGTCCAACGGTTAGATGGAAGAACTCCTTTGGAAAGTGCCAACAGGTATGAAGGCATGGAGGAATATATAAGGAAGAAGCTCTGGTTATTCGAGTGTGTGCGTGATAGAGAAATTCCAAAGTTTGAAGTTCCTTGTTCTTTGTTGATTCAACTGTTGAGCGAAATCTGTACTCAAAAGAGAGATTAGATACTTGTGAGACCTTGAGGAAGTGTAGCAAAGTCTCTACACTATGGAATCAAGGACGTAATATTGTAACAACTCTTTTGATTCATAGTGAAATCCAGCCGGTGGGCTATTAGTGCGAGAGAGTGGACGTAGGCTTGGATTAAACCGAACCACTATAAACTCGTGTTCATTTTCTCTTATCCATGAACCTCTTATTTATGCTTATAAGTTGTTTATTCATTTAATAGTTTAATTCTGTCTTACTGTCCATCAAAAATATTCTTTTAAGTCCTACGGAAATTTTTTATACACCTATTCACCCCCCTCTAGGTGTATTCACTAGCCCCTTTCACTCCAAACTTAGTTGATCATACTAGATGAGAAGGAGCAAAGTAGAGATCCCGTGCAAATTCGAAAGACTAATCAAGATTGTGGTCGAGATTGAGGCCGAGGTCACTATCAAGGTAAAGGTCAAAGATGAAGTAGAGGAGATATTTCTCGAACATCTTTTCCTATAACTTTAAGTACAACTACAAGGGCAGTGTGCTAACACATTTTTTTCTCAGCCACATACTTAAAGTCATCTTCCTCTATTGTCATTCATTGTGATTTTAATTCAGAGAGAGCAATGCTACTAGGTCGGGAGGGCCCTAAGAAAGCTCTTCCCATAGGGACTTGACCATGTAGAATTCATTATTAGCATAATTGGGGAATCCCTCATTTAAGATAGGGACCCACTTCTTCCATGGCTATGATGGCCTCGAGGTCTATGTAGTCCCCATAACTGTAGTTCTCCACACATTCAAATGAACTTTCCAGAGTTTGGCCTCTTGATTGGCATTTAGGGTGTGTTTAATAATATCTCCTTCTCAAGAATAATTTATATTCAGAAATATTTTCTTTTATTTTTATTCTCTAAACGAGTTTCTAAGCAAAAAAAAAAAAGGTGTTTGTTGACTGTATGGAATTTCTATTCCTGAAATAGAGAAAGAACAAAAATGCATTTGGCATGGACCTAAAATTTCTAATAAAGAGACTTAACATTTCGTGTTTGGATAATACTAGGCTTTTATAATGATTTAGTTGATCAATATATTATAAATTGACCTAAGAAAATGCAACATGAAAATTATTCAATGATGAATAGCCAAAAATAGTAATAGAGAGTTTCGTTGGTTTATAACTTATAATAGGGAAAATTTTAATTAAGGGCCCTGAAGTGGAATCGTTTTCTCAAAAAAATGACCTAAAGTGAACATTGTATCAAATAAGGGCTCAAGTAACCGATTTAATCTCGAATAAGGGTTTTAACTTGAAAGCTAGTCAAATCTTATTTGCAACTACGGGTATTTTTATCTAAAGACTTTTTTTCTTTTTCTTTCTTTCTTTTTTTCATCTTGCTCACATTCTTCTTGACAAATGCATCAGACTCCTCACCCACAAGCTTGCACAGGTGGAAAACAATTCGAACAATTTAGGAAAAGAAGAAAACAAAAAGATATTCGAGAAGTTATGCAATTTTGCAAAACTGCAAATTGCGTGCTTCAGTTATGTGGCCTCCCATTAGCAAACTTCAAAGCGCATGCTCTCTACATTATACAATTTTGCATCCTCACCCGAGAACTCATTGATTTCGGCATAAGGCGGTTTTTAAGTTATTCGCCACCACTTACCTTCTCCGATGACGATAATGAACTTGAGAATCAAGAAATATCAATTAGTGGGTTTTGTTTTAATTCAATTTGCTTGTAAAAACTTATTATGGCAATTAAAGTAACAGTTTCATACCCTCCCCGCCAATGAAATTGTCTATGCCATGATAACTTTCACTCGTAGCTTCTTGGGAATGTTTTATTGGGTCCGGGTTGGATTATTCATAACATTCATAGACGCAGTTTGCATTGAGGTGGAATATGTGGCTTCTTGAGAGGGTCCAATTGTGTCGTGCATGCTGGTTATTTTCAAAAGCCGCCGAATCATTTGACCCGTGATTCAAGATACTCACCTTTGGTGGCGATTCGAATCGACATCACTCAATCTAAAAACAAATGACTCTAGTCTACACATGTTCAAACAAATTTGCCTCTAACTCGAAATATTATCTACACGATTTGAGAGAGAATAACAAGATGAAAAAAGTGCGAAATCACTTAAAAATTCCCAAAATCACGTATTTCACTGAACAAATCAATGCACATGAGTATCACAAAGATTCCTCAAAAACCTCTAATAAATTTGGCTTAGGCACTTCAATTTGGCTTCTCCTCGCTAAGATCGATCATAGCCTGCGTGAGCACCGATTTGAATTCAAGCATCGATGACAACGAGGGCAGCAAGCTAATGGCTTACACCTCATCATGCTTCGTGCTTGACCACAACCACAAGATATGGGGATCGAATCGAGCTAAGCGTCACATCTTGGTCCACTCGTGCTCGATCTAGGGCCTGGATTGACCTCCATCTTTCAACAAAGGTACTGGAATTGCTGTTGAGGACAATGACAAATGAGGTTGAGGGCGTTGATGGCTAATTCGGCAAGGAAGATAGAGATGGACTTTGGAGAACGCAATCTAAAGAGTGAAAAAGGCGAAGGCATGATGATGATGAAGAAAAGAAAGAGAATGAGAAAATAAAATAAAAAAAAAAGAAAGAAAAAAAAAAAGTCTTTAGATGAAAATACCCCTAGATGCAAATAAGATTTGGTTGGCTTTTAAGTTGAGGCCCTTATTTGAAACTAAATTAGTCACTTCAGGTCCTTTTTGAGATAATGTCCATTTTGGATCCTTTTTGAGAAAACGGTTCCATTTTAAGCCCTTAATTGAAATATTCCCCTTATAATATGAGGAGGTTGATAGTAAATCTTTGAGCATTACAACAAAATAGGTGTATAGATCTTTTGAAAAGAAAAGTAAAAGTTGCTTGGAGTCACCAAGCTTTCACGATCTAGCATTGTCTCTAAAGGAAAACGACATTCAAAATCCAATAGTAAAGCCCTAAAAACTTATTCAATCTTGAATCCAATTTTTATCAAAATATTTTCACATTTTTTATGCTAAACTAATTCTAAACGGAAATTAACATTAAATTCTAGTAAAACTACTCAACATCTAATTTCTAAATTTTTTCCTTAATTTTTGAATTTTTATTTATTTTATTTATTATTTTTTATTCCAAAAAATGGGAACTCATATTAGGTCAGGAGACTGAACATTGTGTCGATTGTGTAAATACGAATATTAGGTTATGTTGAGTTTATTTTTCTAAAATAACCTATCTCTTTTTTTGTGTTTCAAGAACAAAGAAGTAGATTTTTCTACTTCTTATTTTTATTTCAAATTTATTCTCCGGCTACCGATTTGTTTTGAGGAACGGAAAAATTGGTTAAAAATTGGTTGACATTACTAAACTGATTTTTATTATTTTTCTGTTTTGAGGAACAAAAGAACAAAAAAATAGAGAAATAAAAATATTATCAAATAGAGCCAAACTTTTTAAAAGCAACGTGAAAATCAATTGGAAGACATGAAACTACTAATTTAGAGGCAGCTTCCTCGAGTGCTTTGAGAGGCGGATGGTCCGAATGTGATGAGTTAAAAATACACTGCGAAATAGAAAAAGGGAGGAACGCATGAATGATCTGACTAAGAACGATGAGCCCAATCCACAACCACATAAAATGAAGTACTACTACCTTGGATAAACTAGGTAAGGTTGGGGGCGCGCCCAGACCACAAGTGCTGCACATGTTCACAGGAACGATCTTCACATTTTAATTTAGAAACAAATCAGGAACCACACAACGCGGTAAATATCTCCATTCTTAACGAGGTTGCAGCACCGCATGGGACCGTGGAAGCGAAAAGGCATTGGTACAGCACTCACATCACTCAGGGAGTAGTTGATCATGGTGCGATGGTAGAGAATATGCAGAACTGAACCTTCTAGTCCGCAGCAGGCGAAGCCAAGGAAGACTGGATTCCGATGGGAAAATGAATGGTGGAGAAGCAAAACACAGCTTCCAAGATATCTCCGACAGTCTGCACCATTCACGGGTTACAAAAGCCTTTCCAAAATTCTGTACGGTACACGTGTTAAACGCGGTACATCAACCGGCCTGACAGAACCCCACGACAAAGCATTTACTAAAAATCAACCGTCCTCAGGTGCATAACCTGGGCCACTAGCATTCGGCACGAAAAATCCCAAAAAACGGTGCAATTACTGGAATTGCTATCCATCAGTAAGGTCTTTGGGACTCACGAAAAAGCCTCTCGTGCTCTTTATCAATTGGTCAAACATCAGAATCTCATTAGAGATAACCCAAAAAAAAAAAAAAAAAAAAAAAAACAGAGAGAAAAATGTCACTCAGTTAGTAGATGTCGGCAGAAAGCGAAAACGAGGAAGACTAAATTCTGATAGGAAAATGAACGGTGGAGAAGTGAAACACAGCATGCATGTTATTTTACAACAGGTTTAAGTACCTTTCCAAAATTGTCCACAGTGCGCATGTCAAACCTCGTCCATCAACCGGCCCAATAGAACCCAACGATGATGCATTTGTACTCAGGTGCATAACCGGGCCACTGGCATTTGGCGCATATTGTTATTTTGGGGAACGACAATCCCAAAATAACAGACCAAATGGTGCAATTACTAGGATTGCTAAGCCATTCCTTGCCTATATCAGTCAAACACCAGAATCTCATTAGAGATAGCCAAAAAAGAAAAGAAGAGAATGTCTCATCCGATTTCAACATTCCATCTGCTCCTCCAGCTCAAGAAAAAAGCAATGTGGTCGATTGCTCGTCAGAGATTTTCCTCCAAGCACATTGGGGGATGACTTCCTCAAATATGCCTCTAGCTCCTACTCAATGGTAGGAATTTAATACTTTGCTTCTGACTTAACCATATACATATATATATATATATATATATATATATATGTATACATATTTTGTGAATAGTAGTGGCATAGCAAGTGAAATACATTTTATGCACTTCATCTAGAATAACACAAAGCTTCCCCACGTAATTAAACATTGGTTTTAGGGAAATTCTGACATTCCCATTATAAATTTAACATTCACCATTAAAAGCAGGGAAAATATTGCACCTAAAAGAGCATTATTTGATTTCAATATTTTGCTTTCATGTTCCTTGCCAGGTAAATAGTAAGGAATATGAATGCATTGTTACCCGAGTTTGACAGAGAAAAGATAAAATATGAAATTCCAAAAAAGTATATATAAATTGCCTCAATTACCTATGGTCTAAAGCCCAGCCAAGGCTTTCTCGATTTATAATAGACCTTATCAATGAGTGAATTTGAGCCTAAAAATCCTTGTCCACGCCTATCTATGATATTGAACATATTAAAATTTCTTTATAAAATTAACCTGACTTGCAGGTTTCAGCAATTCCACGTTCTTCTCCAAATATAGGAACAGACCATGTGATTGAACGTCGATCGGCGGGTTATCATCCGAGCATATGGGGGATTACTTCCTTAAATATGCTTTCCCCTCCAACTCAGTGGTTAGTAATTCTTCTGTTATCTTCTACTTTTGTTTTCTCGCAATTGCATTTTGTAGACTTACTTCGATTTCCTTGAGTTCCTCCACATCGCATATATGATTTCTATTGGTCTCATAAATGTACATGTTCCCTTCTCCGCACAAAAAGATGCAGTTGAAAATCCTGAAAACATAAAGAAGTTTGGAAAAGTACAATAATTATTCAGTCCAAAGAACACTCTTAAAGCTTCATCGACCACTGTATGTCCTCTACTGCAAGAAACATCTCATTATGGCATCGACTCCCTCCTTTGGTATGCTCGTTGTTCTCATGGATCCAATTTCACTTGTCATCTGAATGAGCATAGAACATGGAAATACCTAAATAGGGTACACAGACTGGGCCATCAAAACTAAGTTTATTTTGTGAAGTATAAGTATTTCATGCTTGCTTGAATTTGAAATAGCGTACAATTTGTAGAAGTTCAAATTCCTTGGAAGAGTGGAGGAACAAATCGAGGAACTGAAAGGAGAGGTGAGGAAGATGCTGGCTAGCGTCGTGGATAAGCCTTCACAAATGCTTCACTTGATTGATCAAATCCAACGCTTGGGAATTGACTACCATTTTGAACATGAAGTAGATGAGCAATTAGAACAAATCCACAAAAGTTACTCTCAACTTCATCTTGAAGATTTCAAGGTAGATGACCTTCACATGGTCGCTCTTATCTTTCGATTACTGCGACAACAAGGTTACAATGTTTCTTCAGGTACGTCTTAAATGTAATGAACCAATATGATAAGATACGTATTAAGATACTTATATTGCTTTGTCGAATTTCAGGAGAAACACATACAAGAATATCTACAACGTTAACCACGCATATCCCCTTCCTAATATCTAATTGATTGCATCTTTTTTCCATGTTGGTTGGTTGCACAGAGATCTTTAACAAATTCAAGGATAGTGAAGGGAATTTTCGAGAATCGCTTGTCACCGATGCACGCGGATTGCTAAGCCTATATGAAGCTTGCCATTTAAGGTGTCATGGCGATTCCATCTTGGACGAAGCACTTCCTTTTGCTACAACTCACCTTGAATCAATCGATGAAAGCAAAGTGAGCACTAGTCTCGCGAAACAAGTGAGTCATGCCCTAGAGCAGCCACTTCGCAAGGGATTGCCGAGGCTAGAGGCGAGGCGTTATATTCCACTCTACCAAGAGGAGCCTTCACATGATGAAGTTTTGCTCGCCTTGGCTAAACTAGATTTCAACTTACTGCAAGAGCAACACCAGAAAGAACTTGGCGAGATTACTAGGTTCATTAACTTCATGTGATAGCATAATCTAAAATTAGCTTCTAGACTATGTTTTAACAATACTGAACTATCGATAATGTTATAACAATTCCCAAGCTATCAATTATTCTCATTGTGTTTTCCAAAGGTTAACTCATCTAGTTTCAATTTACCCTTCTAAATAGTGTTTTTCAAAGTCCTTTACAAGTGAAAAAAGGAGTATATCTATGCGAAGTTATCGGCCTAGAGTACTTTTAGTTATGCTCATGTTTGTTTAATTATAGGTGGTGGAAGGAGATTGATGTTCCAAGGAAGTTCCCATTCGCTAGAGATAGGATTGTGGAGTTGTTCTTCTGGATCTCGGAATATATTTCGAGCCTGAATTTGCCATGGCCAGAAATATACTGACCAGAGTGATCTCCTTGACTTCAATTCTTGACGATATCTATGACGTCTATGGCACATTGGAAGAACTTGTGCTCCTCACCGAAGCAATCCAAAAGTATGGAATCCGCACTCTTTCTCAAACTTCTGAATTTGATCAATTTTGTATAGAGTCAAGTGTGTCATTTTCCAAGACTTGAATTCAGGTGGGATGTTGATGCCATGGATGGATTGCCAGTGTATGTGCAAGCTTATTATAAGGAGCTTCTCCAGCTCTATGAATACATTGGGAATGAATTGGCCACAAAAGAAAGATCATACCGCCTTGTCTATGCAAAAGAAGTCGTAAGCATCATTGGTACCACTTTACATACATCGATGGCAATCTTTAGTTAGAAACCCAACATTCTTGTTTATGTTTCCATTGTCAGATGAAGAAGCTAGCAAGAGGATACTTTCAAGAAGCCAAATGGTTCCATACCAACTATGTACCAACACTAGAGGAGTACATGTCCCTTCAACTAATAACGACTGGATATGGAATGTTAATGACTACATCACTTGTGGGAATGGGCGATGTGGTCACTAAACATGCTCTTGAATGGTCGGTCGGTGATTGCAAGATTGTGAAGGCTGCACAAACCATCTGTAGGCTCATGGATGACATTGCCTCTTACCAGGTATAATAAAACATAATTATCCTCCAGAAATATGATACAGTTTGATCGACCACCATTTAATCTAGAAACACCAATGTTGTTTGACATACAGTTTGAGCAAAAGAGGGGACACGTAGTATCTGCAGTGGAGTTGCTCATGAAATACCACGGCGTCTCGGAGCAAGAAGCTGGGGAGGAACTCCATAAAGGAGTCATTGATTCATGGAAGGACATCAATGAAGAGTTTCTTCATCCAACCGCGGTTCCAATGCCGATTCTCACACGAATGCTCAATTTCTCACGGGTGATGGATGTGTTATATAGTGATGGAGATAATTACACCCATTCTGAAACAAAGCTCAAAGATTATGTGACGTTGCTCTTCATTAGTCCCTTGCTGATGTGAAGTTTGGACCAAACGTTGTCAAACCAATTTGGTCATTGCAAATCAATAGTCTATAGGTTATGCCTTGGAAATCCTATTTTTCCCGATGTATGAGGGACAATATTATTACCATTATGTACTTTCAGATTGACGTGTGTGATAAAACTCATAAATAAACTACGCATATGTTGCTAAGTTTGCAAAGTTTAGTGTAACGTGTAATTGAAATATTTTAATAATTCCTAACTCTTGGGAAAATTATCCAGAAAGTCCTAAACTTATTTTACAGTGGTCAATTCAGTTCTAAAACTTTCAATTGTGCTAATTTAGTACTAAACTTTTTAACAATTTGTCAATTTAGTCATAAACATTTTAATAAAATCAGTTTAGTTTCAAAACTAATTTGTCAATTTAATTCTAAATCTTTTAACGATTTTTCAATTAAGTTTGTCTAGCTAATAGTTGTTGAAAATCATTGACATTGACGATATTTGTAATTTTTTTTTTTAATGTTTTTGATCTTTTCCTTCTTTTCTTTTCTTTTCTTTTTTTTTTTTCCTTATTTCTTTTCGCCAATTGCTAGCCACAAGCGAGGGTCGCCCTCACCTTGGTGAGGACCCTCACCATATGGGTGAGCTCACTCCTCACCCAACCGTCACTAGCAGCCAACAATGGGCAGAGGGAAATAAAGGAAAAAGATAAAAGAAAGAAGGAAAAAAAAAGAAAGGAAAGAAAAAATTCACAAAATTTAAAAAAATTTACAAAAATCATCCATGTTAGCGCTAATCGTCAATGTCAACCATAACACATAAGACATCTGATGTTGGCTAGATCGTCAAGTCCACAATTTCCAGCCAAATTAGCAAGAATGACTAAATTGGCATATCATTAAAAGGTCTAGAACTAAATTAGCAAATTATCTAAGCATTTATAACTAAATTGGCACAATTTAAATATTTAAGACTGAATTGGCCACCATACATGGGTTTAAAATTTTTGGGCAATTTTTCCCCTAACTTTTTATGTCCAGCTTATGTAAGGCTCCGTTTATTTACTTCATGAAGGATACATAAATAATTGAACATAGTTCGTGGTTAAACTTGATTCTTCATTTCTTTGTTGTATGTATTCTCATTTGGCAATAATAAGTTGTCCGAGATTTTATTGCATGGCAAGATCAAGAGTATCGCTTGATCTGTTGGCCACGGTCAATCACATTGTCTCGTAGAACTTCATTGATTCATGTACCAAATGTGGATTTTTTGCGTGCCTGTAAATTTCGATGTCTTTTTTTTTTTTTTTGTCAACAATTTCAATAAGTTCCAAAGTGACAAAAAACTATTTGTAAAGAATATGACCTGTTTGACTTCTTTTGCAGGTAACTTACCGATAACTTATTAAAGCATTTGTAAAATTGCCAATTTTTTTTTAATGATAATTTGCAAATTAGTAATTTTTGCACTAATTTTTACTTGTTTTTATTTGCATGATATACAAAGGCTTTGAATAAGCTAAATTTTACATGAAATTACTAACCTAAATTAAACGGTTTACAAACTTTTGTCAAATTGAACTACTAACTAGTTTAGAGTGTCAACTTTTATTTGAATTACTTACCAACGTTCGATTTTTTTTAGCAACTTGTCTGTTGAGTTACATACCAATAATTATTTTTTTTAATTGACCAACATTTTAAAGAAATTGCCGAATTTTCCTTTGTTATGGGTACAAAAATAAGAAAACGCAGCTTGGTTGTTTTTCCTATCTTTTTTCAGAGAACTACCGTCATCCTTTAGCAAAAAAATGGAAGCCACCAAACGTTCTCTTATCAGGGAACTACCAAAACTCCTTTTTCTTTGTAAGATGAAGACATGCATACCGTTCCCAGTCTTATAATAAGGATCTGCGAATGTATTGTAACACGTTAAATCTCATATCAAATTATAAAGGCCTTGTAAAGTGATTGATGAATAAGACAGGAAAAGTGTTAAAAAGTCCTAAACATTTTGTATTTATGTCAATTTAGTTCTAAATCTTTTTGCTTGGTAACAATTTAGTCATTTTCAGTTAATTTTGGCTAGATTTTGCTGATCGGGCACTAGTCGGCTGACGTGGCATGATTGGCATGACCAACTTTTAATAATATTTTTATATTTTTGAATTTTTGTATTCTTTTTCTTTTTTTATTTTTTTTATTCTTTGTTCCTTCTCCTTCTCCTTCCTCTAGCCGGTTGCCGGACCTCGATGATTGGCTAGAGGCGATGGCCGGCGAGCCTCATCGGCCATCGCTAGTGGCCGCAAGGGCGGCCTCGTGCTGGGTAGCGAGGCTCACCCTCGCCGAATCTAGCGAGGTCGAGCCTCGCCCAGGCGTGAGGCTGCCTTCCTGGCTGGTGAGGCCAGCTCGAGGCTACCCAAGCCGCGAGGATGGCCTCACCCATGGCCGGCATGGGTCGACCCTCACTAGATCTGGGGAGGGTGAGCCTCGCTGCCTAGCGCGAGGTCGCCGCGAGGTCACCATCGCGGCCACTAGCGAGGGCTCGAGCCTCGACAGCCATCGCCTTTGGCCGGTTGCCCCGAGGTCACCATCATGGCCATTAGCAAGGGCTCGAGCCTCGCCGGTTGTTGCCTTTGGCTAGTTGCAAAGGTCCGGCGACCGGCTAGAGGAAGGAGGAGAAGGAAAAAAGAAAAAGAAAAAATTCGAAAATATTAAATTATTATTAAAAGTTGTCTACGTCAACGTCGATTGTACCACGTCAGCAAGCCGACACCTAATTAGCAAAATCCAGCTAAAGTTAGGACTAAATTGGCACAAATGCAAAAGGTTTAGAACTCTTTTAACACTTTTCCTTGAATAAGACTGACCCTCAATGGTTGATATGCACTGAGTAATGCCAACCACCTCGCACTCAGCGTTGTTGCCCATAAACACTGCACCACTCTAACTGATTATCTGAAAACCAGTCCCTATGTAATGTCACGGGGGATGTGCATCCGAAATCCATGATCCACCTGCTGCAATCAAACCGACAGACATACAGCAGAAGTAGTTCGAATCTTCCCTGCTGGCTTCTGCAACATTCACATCGCATTTTCGATCTCACCGCTTTCTTTAGCTCTGGGCAGTTCCATGTATTGTGGCCCCCTTTTAACAGTTGTAAAATATACGTATGCCATGCTTGCTTCATATTTGAAATAGCGTATAATATATTTGCAGAAGTTCAAATTCCATGGAAGAGTGGAGGGACAGATGGAGGAACTGAAGGGAGAGGTGAGGAAGATGCTGACTGATGTCGTGGATAAGCCTTTGCAAACGCTTCACTTGATTGATCAAAGCCAACGCTTGGGAATAGACTACCAATTTGAGCGTGGAATAGACGAGCAATTAAAACAAATCAACAAGAGTGTCTCTCAAACTTAATCATGGAAATTTTAAGGCAGATGACCTTCACATGGTGGCTCTTACCTTTTGATTGTTGCTAAAATAAAGTTATAATGTTTCATCGGGTATGTCTTAAATGTGGTGCACCAATATAATAAGATATCCAAAACAAATTAAAAGATTTCTATTGCTCAGTCGAATTCCAAGAGAAACAGGTAAAAGAAAACCTAGAACATTAAATAGGATTTGAATTACGTCTTTTTTCCCATGCTGGTTGGTCGCACAAAGGTCTTTGAAAAATTCAAGATTATCACTCATGAACGATGCGCGTGGGCTTGTCGTTTAAGGTGTTATGGTGATTTTATGTTGGAAGCAGCACTCCCTTTTGCTATAACTTACGTTGAATCGATCAATGAAAGCAAAGTGAGCACTAGTCTTGCAAAATAAGCGAGTCATGCCCTAAAGCAGCCACTTTGCAAGGATTTCCCGAGGCTTGAGGCAAGGTTTTATATTCCACTCTACCAAGAAGAGCCTTCACGTGACAAAGTCTTGCTCCCACTTGGCTGAATTAGATTTCAACTTACTACAAGAGCAACACGAGAAGGAACTTGCAAGATTCCAAAGTTTATTAACATCATATGATAACAAAATCTAAAATTAGCTTCGAGAATATATCTTAACAATGCCTAAACTCTCGATTTTTTTGTTCTATTTTCCAAAAGGTTTACTCGTCTAGTTTCAATTTACCCTACTAAATAGTGCTTTTGAACATTCTTTTCACTTTTACTTGAACTTTGGATAATTTTAGAATAAAGGTTTCCCATTAAAAAAATAAAATAATACAACTCATTAATACAATAATCTGTTAGCTATCTGCCAAATAAACCATTTTTGAGTTCTACCAAAATTATATTTTTTTTGGAAAAGAGGGACACAAATTTCGTCCCTAGTGGGAGAACAGAAAAGAAAACCAACAAAGAAGAAAAAAATGTAACAAATTATCTTAAATCAAGAATAGGCCCCACATTTGACCTTTATCTTTGATGTTTGAGTCTAACATGGTAGATTTGTCTTTTAGTCAAACATGTTCGAGTCGAGCATGGTAGAAAATGTTCAGAAAAAGGACTAAATGGGCAATACCATCTCTAGACAACAGCACCAATCGATCTATAATGGCTATGTACTTCTTTGAGGCATCTTCAATGGGAAGATTGAAGATAACTATTTAAGAGAAGGTGGGAGAAGTACCAAAATGCCCTAATTAAACATGCAACCTATCCTAGAAAAGTCTCTAATTTACTCTAAAATGATGTTTTTGGTATTTTATTTTAAGAAAGCAATCAAATAACTGATGAGCACTCATCACAAAATAATATTTATCCAATCTGCATCACTAAATATCCCGTCCATTCAAATTTCATAAAGAATAAACCGACCATCTTCAAAGGGTTATTGATGGCCGCTATTCCGTGTGGACAAGAATCATATCTTGAGGTTGAGATCAGATTGCCATCCATGCACACATTATGAATTATCAAATAATCCTATTTTGAGTAATCATAAAAATCTTCCCAATATGCATTAGATAACAAATCATTCAAATATCTCGATTTGATACCAATCGTTCAGATTATGCAATAAAATCAGATATTCAACTTTGGATAATGATCATCACCTAACTCGAAGATATGTTCCCAAGTCAAATTCAACAGAGGCACGTGGACGGAGGTGCTTCGGACGACGACCAGCGATGGGGGCACGGCTAGGTAGCCCACGGTAGCTTGGTCGTGGTGGATGTGTTGGGATCGATGAGGGATGTCACCGCAGCAAAGGAGTCATAGCCATTCCTGCCTACAAAAATGCAATAAGAAGTGTGACTCGACCTAAGGCAAATGACTTATCGCAAGACTCCCACGATCAACAAAAGGTCAAAGCAAACATCGTGTTTCCAATCAATCCTCGGTTCACAAATCCTGCATCAAGTGCTCAAGTATTCTCTTTTCAAGGAATAAAAATTTGGTCGTGAAGTTTAAGCTCTTAAGAACCTTTATGCACACTGAATATAAACGTTAAAGTCAAATAAGCTTAAGAAAACAATATTCTGCACAAATTCCAGGTTAGTCGTCTCGAAACTGAAACAGCGCTTCAACGAAACAAAGGAACTAATACTATGCAAAATCTAACAAATCAAGGGATACCATGCGAAGGCTGTGAAGTGAAACCGTGGATAGGTTTGGCGCGGGGGGATGATGGGTGACGTGGCGATGAATTCTGGTCTCGCTGGAAGTGCTTGAAGACTCGCCTGGTTTGAAGCGTGCACGGACATTGAGCGCGACGACAAGGCTTGGCGAAAGCGACTGGGCAATCACCAGACGGCGGGTGTTCTTTTATATCGACTGATCCGGACTTCACACCAAGGCCACTGGACGCGATGGTCTCGCCGGAAAACCTACCAAACGAGAGAAAATCGCTGGTCTCTCCCGAATTTCTCTATGAACGCCGGGACTTGCCAAGGCGCCGGTAAGTAGTTGGACACGGCTGAGCTGTAGTGAGGCAGAAGGATGAGCGTGACGACCTGCTGGATGACTCGCAGGAGCCGTTGGGCGCAGCCGCGTGTACGCTGGAGGTTTTGGCTTCGCTACAAGAACTCGCTGGGCGCACTAGAAAGCCAGGAGATTTCACGGCGTCGTTATTTATATTTGGAAGGACACCAGGAGGCCTCGACTCGCCGGGAAACAGCCGGATTCTTTACTGGTGCAGATCAGGTGCGAGGTGAGGAGCGGGCGAAGGCGTTCGGCGGCAAAACCCGAGCTGAACTGCAGGACTATTTCTAGGAGATCACTGGAGGGAGCTGTTCTGGCGTCAGGACTACTAGAGTTGCTGCGGGTCGGTGGCTGAAGCATGCTGATCACTTCACTGGGATTTGCCCGAACTATTGCTATGGTGAAGAGCGGCGGCGAAGGCGAGTCACGGCCGTAGGGGCAGCTTGGCAGCATGAGGTTCCAGCCTAGAGGGTTGCTGATGCGGGCGGGGCGTCAGCAGCAGTTGCAGGAGGGATGGCGTGACCCTGGTGGACGGCTCTCGGTGGTCGTGGGCTCGTCGTGGCTGGCCCATTGGGCTGACGCTAGAGTCGTGGATGCTGATGCTTCATTGGAGTCAACGGAGAAAAGGAAGGACTTGTCGAGGTCGTTGTTTCGAGGCTCCTCACCAGAGCTCATCGCCGGCCTTCAAGGCTTCCGATCAAGGGCCAAGCCGTGGACTGTTCTCCGCTCATTCGTTGTTCAATTTCGGGCCAAAGCTGTAGTTCATCATTTGCAGAAATCCAAATCCAGAACTCTTGATAGTCGTTCAAAGCTGTAGAATCGCAGAGGTAGTTGAACTCTTCAGGTTCATAAGGGAAAAATTCGATGAGATTGTGACATCCCGAAAATTCGACCCCGTTTCGACAAAGTGAAATGGATTTTTCGTCGACGTGCCTACGGCCCTTTTTCTCTGAGCTGATCACTCACGAGTTAACCAACCCATTGAGTGAAGCCGTTAAGGGATGTATATGCAGTGAAAATCCCTAAAAGCTACTTAATTGGTTGGATTGGACTAAAATCGCGTCTGATTGATTTTAACCACGAAATTGAACTCGATTTTAGGAATCGAATATTATGCGCGTCATAATTCTTATTTTTAGGACATTCTCTCATCGTCCGTCAATTAATTGACGAGTCCGAAATTTCGAAAAAGAAATTGTCGGAAAGAGAAATCGAAGACCAAAAAGGAAAATAGAAAGGGAAAGAGAAAATAAAAACAAGATTAAATTGAATTGTTTAATTTTCTTTTTCTCTCTCTCCCTTTCTTTTTTTTTTTTTTTTTTTCTCTCTCTCTCTCTCTCTCTCTTTCCTCTCCCCTTTCCCCACGTGCGGATGCCCCCTAGCTATCTTCCTTTCTTTTCTTTTTTTTTCCTTTTCTTTCTTCTTCTCTCTCCTCTCTCTTTCTTCCCCCTTTTCCCCCACCCCTCGTAACCGAACCCCCACCATTTCTTCTTCTTCTTGTCCAAAACCAGCGAACCAGGAAGAGGAGCTCGCCGGCTAGCCACTCGCCACCGCCCGCACCGCCCGCGCACCGCCCCCGCCGCCGCCGCCCCCCGCGCCCGCACCGCCGCCGTCCGCCCCTCCCCCGGCGCACTCGGCCTCCGCCTCCGCCCCCTCCCGCTCGGCCTCCGCCCCAGCCGCCACCGCACGCCGCCCAGCCGCCACCCGACCCCCCGGCATCTCTCTCGCCGTCCGCCGACCTCCCCTCGCCGCCTCAGCCGCCGGACCAGCTCCGGCCAGCCCACCCAGCAAACCCACGAGTAGGTTTCGAGCTCGATTTGGGCCATTTTCGAGCCCCGGACCCGAGACCCGCTTTGGGGTTTGTTGTTCCTCGCGCCGAGCCCGTCGATTTGGTACCGGTTGCACGCGATTCCGATGGGTAACCACACTAATGCTTGCTTAGTGGGTTAATTATGCTTAATTGGTTGTTTAGTTTATTTAATTAAGCTTAGGTGTTTTGATTAGGATTTATTAGTTGTTTTTTATGCAAATTAGTTAAATTGAATGTGAAATTAGCAAGTAGACATAGTCTACTATTTATTGAGGGTAGCTCGGGAATTTTCCGACCCTCTATCGGGCTTCAATTTGATATTTCGGGCCTAAGTGGAATTTTTGGCATTTAAATATTATTTTTCGAAATTAAATTAAATAATTATTTATTTTCCGAAAAATCAACTTGGATGGCCAGCGACCGGAATATTATGCTGATGATCGTGGTGCAGCCCGTTTATTTAATTGAGCTTTATATTGCGCTGAATTGAATTTATGGTAATTATATATTTAATTCTCGAAATTAATTATTTAATTATTTATTTTCCGAAAATTCAAGTGTGATGGCCAGCAACCGGAATATTACGCTGATGACAGTGGTGAAGTCCGTTTATTTAATCGGGCTTTATTTTGAGCTAAATTGAATTTCTAATATTTATTATTTAATTTTCGAAATTAATTATTTAATTAATTATTTTTCGGAAATTAAGGCTGAGATGGCCGACGACCGAAATTTCGTGCTGATTGTCGTGGCGCAGTCCGTTTATTTATTTGAGCTCTACGTTGCTTGAAATTAATTAAATTGTGATATTTTAGGGATTTACCCTAAATTGTTTGGAATTGATTGAGATTGAATTGTTGTTTGGAAATTGGCCAAGTTTGTTTATTTAGCATTCTTATGCGTTGTTGAGTTGTAAAGTATGTGGAATGGTGAGAATGAATCAGAAGTACCTTGGGGTTGGACTGATCAGGCACGGTGTATGGACCTAGGTGGTTCGGTGACTAAGGATGTCACTGGCAAAAACGGCGCCTTAAAGAACGCACATATCGGTCTAGTACTCATATTGTTATAGGCATGCATGGTTCGGTGATTAAGGACATCACTGACGAAAATGGCGTCTTAAAGAACACATGCACTTGTCTATTGAACACATTATTATAGGCATGTGTGGTTCGGTGAGGTGAGATATCACTGGCGAAAACGACGCCTTAAAGAACGCACACAGTTGTCTAGAGAGTACATGGTTATAGGCATGCGTGGTTCGGTGATGTGAAATATCACTGGCGAAAACGGCGCCTTAAAGAATGCACGCAATTGTCTAGTGGATTAATCACCTTGGCGAACTTTACGCCTGAGAGCACTGATATGGCTCTGTGACCGAATGCACTATGGGAAGTTATGTGGTGTGGAATCAATGACCTAGAAGGGTCCGTCTGACATGTAATCGACTAGTTCGATTGACCATTGAGTTGATTGATTCTCCGTTGTGTTTTATGAAACGTTATATATAACCTTGATTTGCAGGTTGGATATGAGGCCAAGGTAAGTCCTCTGACTCGTGCTGTACTTAGGCAACCGAGTAGTGTATTGGCTCCCTAATTGAGTCTTAGTGGGGTAGAACTCGCAGAGACGTAGTCTCATCTCGGTTGTGGGATAACATTTTAGGATCCCGATGAGGAGAGCGAGGAGGAGGAATCGAGAAGGAAAACTCGGAGGTGAAACCGAAAGAGAAGAATTTTGGGAGAAGAAGATAGTACCGAAAGGGATTTTGAGTACGATTCGGATCGACTGAGATCCCGTCTTCTTTTATAAACTCCATTTTGATGTGAATAGAGTTAGAGTAAAAGTTGTGAACAGCTGTAAAGTACTTTGGTTTGTGCTTTGTATAAAGTTTAGTTATAAACTTCAATGTGAAAATTATGGCCCTGCTTTTCTATCCCATTGTTTTATTGTCTGGGGATTTTCTTTATACTTCCGCTTGCGCATATTAAATGAACAGGGTCGGCGATGCGTCTTGGGACGTTGCTATTAATCGACCAGGTGAGGGATGGGCACGCGTTCGAGGATCGGGGCGTGACAGAGATCATGGTCGAATTCCAAAAGAGTTTGAAGATAGAATGTAAATGAAGAAAATCGAATAGGTGTATCCAAAGGTGAACGACTTAGTAATCGATATACTAAAGGGAAATGATGAGAATGTCTAGAGTTTGCTAAAGAGTAATGTGGAAGGTCACGAGAATATTTACTGAATAAGCGAAGAAAATAAAGAGCCAGCCATACTTGCAAAAGCCAAAATGGACCAGACAACGTACCATCTTTTGATTTCATTGAAAGAGATGCATGAGTAAACCCCTATATAACGAAGCCAAAACAAGTGGACCCAGAGCAAACCATTTACCCGCTGCAAGATCCGAGGCAATGTGTCAAAGGTCCCTTGAAACTTTAAGAGTTAAAGAATACATATTTCGATAGTCAATAGAGCAAAAAGACAATACGTTTAGTGGAGTCAATGGGACCAAAAGTGCAGCAGAATCAATCAAGGAATTTCCCATGTGTAAGGACACTCTTAGAAATATAAGGTACTTCCAACGGTTCTAAATTTTCTATAGGAATGCCATTTAGCACAAAGCCAGCTATGGTAAAGATATCTAAAAGAGTGACAGTTTTGGGTCCCCAAGAGAAAAAGAAGCAATTGGTTGATTGGGATGGAAACATATTGCAAAACCCAATAGTCCCCTGTTCAGATCATGGGACAACATACTAACCTCAAGTGTTGTCTCTATCCTTGCTTTTTTCCAAGCAAGCTTAACTCACAGATAATCCTTTATCCGTAAGTACGATGAGTGGAATTCCACTTCAAACAACGGAAAACCACGAAATCGGAAGGGCGCCGAAGTCCAGATGTCCATCGAGAAGAGTGCTGAATAGGAAGTATCTCTTCGCGTTTCATTGGTAAACAAGGCTTGAGAGATGGCGGGATGTGTTGATGCTCTAAAAGGCAAGGCCCAAGGAGTAGGCTTTCGTGATGTTCTTCCATAACACTCAAGAGTCCAAAACGACAATTATCAGCGTCCTCACTTTGTTCTGGATCATCAAAATTAGCAATGTAACTATCTGGGTGAAATTTGGAGGTATTGGATGCAATGGAAGATGCTGAAGTAGACGCAGAAAACGAGATGCAAAAGGTTTTAGGGTTTAAGGAAGAAGACAAAAGGAGTATTAAAAGGGAGTCTCTAATGTGTATAATAGGGTTGAAGACGATGGTTTGAAATCGCAGTAATCAATTATCTACAAAAATTCGAAAGGACGCATCGAAATAATACAGGAAGTAATGATCTGTATTTGCCATGCATAGGAAAAGAAGCGTTTAAAGAAAGAAAGGCATGATTGTCACCAGGAGGAAATCGCACATAAGACAAGATATTTTCTTTAGAAGAAATAAATTTCAAATTTACTTCTTTTAAAATGGGACATATGTTAACATTCAATATTAATCATACTATCGCCTGTTGATCACGAGGGCGAAAAACATGATGGAAGTCAAATGAAATTACACATGTGCGTCAATAGGATTGTAATATAAGGTTAACTATCGATGAGCCAGAGGATGAGGATTCAAGGATCGAGAGCAAAGCGAGAAGCCTCCACGTGGTCAATTGTTAAAATAAAATGGCAAATATTAAGTGGCTACCTAAATGATGCCGGTGGTAAGTTTTGGACAAAAACATTCAAAATATACAAAGAAGCATCAAAGGTGGGCACGGTTGAAGAGCGGTTAACATCCAAGAATTTAGGTGTGAAGTCATTGTTGATAAATTAGGACACGATCAAGACAGTTGTAAAAGGAATGAGCGGATTGATTACGAACAAGAAGGAACGTGCTTAAGGTTGGAAGCCGTTATCAAAAATGAATAACGAGTGGTGGTTACCAAGCTCCTGTAAAAATACCACCAATCATCCAACAAGAACCCCCTAAACAACACATTAAATGTTATTTCCTTATTGTATTTTAGTTTTCCCTAGCTGTTGTGTTTAGAATTCCGTTGTTGATTAAATTTCAGCGAGTGTCTATATCTTAGCGTGGCATTGTTGATTAAATTCCAACATTGTATTCCTAGTCCAACGTTGTTGATTATATTTCGACATCGTGTCATCTATCCATGTGCATTGTCATCGATTAAGTTCCGACATTGTATCAAATTATCTTAAAGCTATACTATTGATTAGATTCCATCATATAGTTCAAATTGGGTCTCGGAGTTAGTAAGTCAATTATCGGGATTGTATAGTGCTGTTTGAAATTGGAAATTCAATCTTTAAATTGCATTTTATATCTCTGTTCGGGATTAGCACATAACCTCCGTCCTTTTTAAACAAAAGCCGAGAATAACACTCGGTAAAAGATATTTCGTCGCGAAATCAAAACCGGCGAAATAGCACTACTGCTGAAGATGCCTAGGGTTGCTAGATGGAGACTGCAGAGGTAGCCGGAGGAGTCGCTGGGACAAGTCTGGCCGCGCAAGAACAGCAGCAAGTGGCACAGCGTGGACTAGCGATCGACGGCTGCGAACGCGGTGTCGGTTGGAGCACCGCGAGAGGGCCGAGGTTGCGGCTGGCGTCCGTGGGTCTTTGTTGCAAACCCCACAAAACCTGTACGGCACAACTCAAGATTTTCTCCATTAGCTTTCTTTTCTTTTCTGTTTTCCTTTGTCATGAAAACGTGCGGACGCCCTTTTTTGTCCTTTCTTCCTTCTGCTTCTTTTGTGAACTGCCTCAGAAAGCTTTTCTCCATTTGCTTTCTCATGAAAACATGTGTCGGTAAAACATGGCTTCAAATTGGATAGAATAATGAAGTCAGATTTTTAGAGTAATCAAGTCGGACTTTAAGGCGTGATATCACTTTCTTTAAGGATTTATTTGTTCCACAAAATTGCTAATGTTCACCGGCAAATTTCCTCTATGATACAACAAAGTCTCAAATGAGAATACTAGATAGCAATTCTAGTATTTCTCCAAAGTCTCTCATGAGAAATAATTAGAAACAATGGCTATAGTTTCTTTTGAAAGAAAGAAAAAAAAAAAAAAAAAAAAAGGCTAGTTTGATCTCAAAACAAACGTACTTATTTTTGTTTTTGAATAGAGGCAACTCTTCAAAAGGTTGCAAAAAAGAACAAAGACAACATTTCGAGAAATGTTGCAAAATGAACAAGTACATCTCAAAGGTTACGTTGAAAATACATAAAAATTCGGAATTAAATAAATAATAAATAAAAAATAACCGTAACTTTTTCATGAATAATCGCACTGTTTCAACAAGACTTTATAGTTAATTTTTATTGGAATAAATCCGAATTTTCAATAAATAAAAAATAATGATCGTTGGTTAGTGCCAAATCTCATTCACGCATGTGCACTCACATCTTTTTGATGTGGGACAAGGCATATCTTCATTTGTTTTATAAACAAACTACCAACAACATGCAACCTCTTTTATTTTGCTTCCTTTCTTTTGCTTCTTTTGCGTAAACGTGGATGGAGACCAAAGAGGAAGAGAGGAACAGACCCCCTTGCGTCAGTCCATGGAGAAAAGAGCTTAGCTTCTGTCCTTTTCCTTCGACTCCACCCTTTTGTCTCTGCCCTACTCGGAATTGTAGCCGACCTCTCCTTTTCCTTTTGGGTGTATAAGGGGCAGGCAAGAGAGAGACCCCTTGTTTGTCTTTTGTGGCCATGGCATGGGATTCATGAATGTATCAGCTGTAGATTCAATTAATGCGATGCACATACTAAATGTAATATAAAATGCAAATCATGTGAATGATATTTTTGTCTAGGGAATAGATCAACCTCTTATTTTTTTATGCAATAAAGAATTAAATATGATAGTCAAAATTTAAGTGTCACTACTTCTACAAAACACAAAAATGATTAACATAACAGAAATTGTAAATGCCAGTCATAATCAAAGGTGGAGAAGAGTGTCTTGATGACATGCTTGCTTTCAATTAAATCCACGTTAAATCTTAGTGTAGACCTTGTTAAATCATAGGTTTACCACCCTATCGCTAGTTTGTTAGTGTTAGGATAACTAAGATATCGGTGATAAAAAAAAAAAAATACTTCTTTTATCTTCCCTCCGCAATCTTTATAACTGAAAAAATAAATCATTCCAAAAGATTTTAGAAAGATGTGAAATAAAATGCGGATAACTTAACTTTTTTATTGGATTTCTTAAGGGTTTCAAGTGCTCCATATCAGATGATAGCCGAACTTTAATTATCACTTTACCAAAAAAATTCAAAGAAAAAAAGGAAAAAAGAAAGAGTAAAATGCAAAGTAAAATCACTGCCCAGTGCACCTAGCTTTTCGGAAGGAAATTTTTAGAATGTAATTAAAGCCCCGTTTCTTCCCAAGCATCTCATGGCTTTTAAAATACTTCTATAAAATCACTTGCTAATAAATGTTAATTAATATTTTCAACAATATTCCCGTACCATGATATGGCTTAAAGGAACCGTAAAACGTAGTATTTCATCAAACCTTTTCGAAGTTTTCAATAATTTTAACATTGTTTGCTATTCTCAATTAATTTTAATCAAACCCTTTTGTTTATAAATTTTAGGAATAACTGTATTGAAGTCCTAAAATTTATCATGAAAGTGTAATTGAATTCTAAAATTTTTAAAAAGTGCAATAAAATTTTAAAACCTGTTAAATTTTTCTAATCAACTCTTCTTGTTAACTCCACCCAATTTGGCTAATGGAAAATACTGACGTGACTTTTTATTATTTTCACCTGTTTATCCAAATATGATTTTTTACCCAATTTTTTTTTTTTAAAGTTAGATTAAAAATGATGGCTAAAACAAAGTCCTTTTATCCAAATCTGATTTTTTACCCAATTTTTTTGAACCCCCAAAAAAAAAAAATTAGATTAAAAATGAGTTAAATAAATAAATAAAGAGGAAGGAAGGAAACCAAGCAAGGGCTTGTAGAACCCCTACCACCACTATCCCACCATCATCGGCCCTTGCAATGGCCAACGGCATGCGCTGGGCCTCAGCTTGTGGCCAATGACCCTCACTAACAGCAAGTGAGAGCCATTGGCCCAAGGTCACCAAACCTAGCTAGCCCTTGCCTAGATCTAGTAGCCCCGAGCCAAATCTGGCCAAGGCCCTGAGGCCCCCACTCACCATCACCCCACAATCGTCGGCCCTTTTCAACGATGGCAAAGCAGCAAGGTTCCTTCATTCCTCTTAATTTTTTTTTAGATTTAGCTTATTTTTTTAATCTAATTAAATAACATTTCAGTTAAAAAATCAAATTCGGACGAAAACAACGTAATTTTAATCTTATCCTTCATATTTTAATCACGTCAACGCTACGTCAAAAGAAAGTAATTAACAAAAAGTCACGTCAACATTTTTTATTTGCCAAATTGAACAAAGTTAACAAAACGATTAAATTACACTTTTGAAAGTTCTAACTCAATTACGCTTCCTTAATAAGTTTTAGAACTTTTGATACACTTATCTCTAATTCTTATTTTGCAAGATAACGATTCAAGAGACTCATTTTTATCAATGAGTGCATTAACGAAAATGATGTAAAATAATTTGGATGGTTTATGGATTATCTAATTTCGACAGGTGCACTACTCTCTCCACTTGAAATTCGGTTCACGTATATCTAGCCATTTGATTAATCAAGTAAAGGTGGCTCCCAAATATTTGTACTCTCTAGCCCACGTGTCAAATTCAAAGTTGAGGGACTTGTTTAGTTGAATAGTCTCGAAACCAACCAGGCTTTCTCTAGTATTATTAATAAAGAAAAATTCACAAATTATCCCTTGATTTTTCTATGTATCCTGGATAAATATTTCAAAGACTAATTAATCGAGTATCTTATCTTTAAATCTCTAATAGTCTACTTTCACTTTAGATCCAACCAATACAAAATATATGTGGACTATCTCGTTTATGTCTTTACTGACATGAGTAGCATCACAGCTCAATCATTACTACCACCTGCGAGTGATAGCAAGTCCATAATCACATCTAATTTTGCAGCTTGTTGAGTAAACTAAGCTAAACTTGTAAAATTACATATTAATGATTCTTCTTGCAAAATTATTATAACCTGACTGAGATTTATATCTTACTTACATGATCCACATATAAACTTTTTTTTTTTTTTTGTTCCACAATTCAAACTTGACGGATAGGAAAATCATATCAACAAATTTCATTAACTTGAATTAACAAAAGGATAAAATTAAATATTTTTCATATAATCTAGGGATTGGATTAAATATTTACTAATATTTCATGGACCATTTTTTTCTTGATCAAATTTTTTTTTTATCAAATTTATGGATCACTTTGAATAAATTAAAAGTCTAGAGAAAAGGACGACATTCTATATTGAACTAAAGTTCATAAATTATTTATCTCATTTTCCCTTCAAATAAAGGTATCAACAGATCTCTCTAAATAATGTCAGTTTAGTCTATTAGTCTATTGTAGGAACTCTATGGTAGGACTTTTTAACCAATGTTTATTAAATGCCAGTTGTTGTAACCAAAAGAAAAATGTCACTCTGTAGTTGGTAGCAGCATGGAGTTACTTTAACAAGGCATAGGAGTGCCGAACCTCCTTGATTTCAGAAGTATCTTTTCAAGAAGAGTTTGTTCATGAATGTTGACAAAAGTGACCGGTGAGAGGTGGCTCATTAGTTTGGCCTGATAATCTCACCCGTCTATGCTTCATCGAAATGTGATTGGTTGGTCTCAAAAAAAGTACAAATACTGTGGTCACGAACATGATGTCTATAAATAATACCCTCCAAGTATTGATGTTTTGCAACGCAGACAAAACCTCTCCTCTCTCTTCCGTTTGTGCATTGGGCGGAAGTGGCTTGTTTTTAGGAGTTAGTTTCTGCACATGTTTGGATTAGTGGGGTATGTTAGTGGGTCTTTGTTATTGTTGTTCTGTGTTATTTTCTTGCAAAGTGATTTGGATGATTTGCCTATTTAATAGGCTTATGTTCTGTTGAATATTGTGACAGAGTTATAGCAACAACTCTCTTGTGTGTTTTTCTTCTCTAAGTCTATTCGAGTAAATTTCAACAATACCACTACTATCACTACTATTCACGAAACATGCATGCGTATATATAGTTGAGTCAGAAGCAATGTATTAAATTCCTACCGTTGAGTAGGAGCGAGAGGCATATATGAGGAAGTCATCCCTCACATGCTTGGATGAAATGCGTTCTGACCACATGGCTTTTTTCTTGAGCTGGAGGAGAAGATGGATTGCTGAAATCTGATGAGACACTCTTCTCTCTCTCTGTTTTTTTTTTTTTTTTTTTTTGAAGGGTATTTATAGGCAAGGAACGGCTTAGCAATTCTAGTAATTGCACGGTCATTTGGGATTTTTCGTCTCCCAAAATAACAATTCGTGCCAAATGCGAGTGGCCAAGGTCATGCACCTGAGTACGGCTGATTTTTAGTAAATGCATTATTGTCGGGTTCTATCGGGCAGGTCGATGGACGGCGTTTAACATGTGTACCGTACAGGAATTTGGAAAGACTCTTTAACCTGCGAATTCATGCTGTGTTTTGCTTCTTCACCTTCATTTTCCTATCAGAATTTGGTCTTCCTTTGTAGGTGGGCTTTTATTCCGTGCTAATAGTAGATCTCATTCTCTTCTTTCCATACTCCATACCGATCAAATCAATTGGTTTTATAACCATACCATTCTAAATCGCATCCTTTGAAATTCGGAATGAAAATAGCTCATCAAAAGCTTGATTAATCCTTTTTGGACAGATACATTATACACTTCATTTCATTCTTCAATGAAAAAACCATTCTTACTAAAAGCTTTAATTTTAACCCAACTGTCGTACGTATCCCACATCTTGTTGCCACTCATTAACACAGTACACCTGCATAGATGCATCATCTTTTGAACAATGGGTCCAGTTTTCTAATGTCCGGCTGATGAACTTCTAGTTGTTGGATGTTTTTGCGGAAGTGTGTGTGCGTGTGCGCAATTGTGTATGTGAATAAAAGTGGACTACAATGGCAAGGGAGTATAGGTAAAAAAGGAACTTTTATTATGGAAGTTGATATTACAAGGGAAGGAGTGTTTTCTGGTTGTTTTGGCTACAAGGAACAAAGACATCCAACTCCTATTTATAGGCGTGACACCGCCTTACACAATCGACATTGTACAAAAAACTAATATAAAATTACAGCTTCTTTCTTGTCTTCTGCTTGTTGCGACTTCTTCCGCATCTTCTGGTGTCTTCTCCATTAATCTTCATTTTTCTATTCCCAGCAGCTTTTGTTGACTTTTCTTTGGCCTTTTTGCTGTCCACGTGTTCTGCTGCCCACGTACCAGAAAATTCTTCAGCGTTTGAGAGTCTTCTAGGCTTGCTTTTTGCCGGTTTGTTTCCGCCAACTTTTTCTGTCTTGTGTAGTCTAGTGTAGTCTAGAATTTTCTAAAAATGGATCACTTTTTTAACACTAGTTCACTAATTGCATATCATAACTACTGCACTGGGTCTATGAGCACCGAATGTATGTAATCTTTCAGTGCAATATGAGGATTGGTATAATGATCTCCACCATCCTTGTACAACACATCCATCACTCGCGAGAGGTTGAGAATTCCCACGAGAAGTGGCATTGCAACAGCAGTCGGGCGAAGACACTCCTCATTGATGTCCTTCCACGAGTCATTCACTTGCTTGCGAAGGTTGTTTTCCGCTTCTTGTTCTGTGAGACCATATTGCTTCATGTAACATTGCACGGCCGAGTCCACATGTCCTCTTGATTGTTCAAACTGTAAAGATATGTATAACAAGACATTTAAACAAGACCGTCTATATTCCATAGGAGTTGGGTTGGGTCTATATCTTCATGGAACACTTGCAAGAACAAAAAGTACCTTATGTGTCGCCAAATCATCCATGAGCCTGCAGATGATTGTTGAAGCCTTGAGGATCTTTGGGTCGTTGAACAACCAATCTAGATCGTCTTTTGTGACGATATCAGGCATTCCCACAAAGGACGTGACAGCTAACAATGGGTAACCACTTGTTACTAGCGCAACGGACATGTACTCATCCATGGTGGGCTTGTGCTGTTGGTGCAGCCATTTTGCTTCAGCAAAATAGTATCTCGCCTGCCTCTTCATCTGAGAATGCAAAAGATTATATTTCCATCAATCGAGAATGACAGCACTAAGATTGTAGAATATAGTAGAGGTGGTACAATCTTACTGCTTCTACCGCATAGCAGAGGCAGTATGATTTTCCTGCGCATGCCAGTATTTCTTCAATTTCGACGTAGATATTGATAAGTGCTTTGTAAAACACTTGCATGTACTCTGGAAGTTCATGTATGCAATCAATGTCCCACCTGAAATTATGAGATATTATAAGATAGGGTATAAACTACGTGATAATTTTAAACTTCAGATCGCACAAGGATATGGGAATCACCATATTACTATATGAGAACTATGAAAAGGTTGATCAATCAAACTCCATCTTCTTTTAACATAGAGTTACTGATCAGATACGTTTTGCCACATCATACAAGTAGTGGTGAAACATAATGTACGTAAAGTAAGACGCACATGCTGCAAACCAAAAGGCAGAAAAGCGAATTTAACCTTTGAATTGCTTGAGTAAAGAGCTCTAGCTCTTCATAGGTGCCATAGACATCATATATGTCATCAAGAACTGAAGTCACTGCGATCACTTTGGTCATCATTCTTCTAGCAACCGCTAATTCGGGCTCAAAATGAACTCCCAGAATCCAAAAGTATCCTTCCACGAGCCTGTCTCTTGCAAATGGTAACTTCCTCTTGAAGTCTAAACCCGTCCACCACCTACATGTAAAATGGCATTATTCATATAAATCTTCCGTAGAGTGTAAACTCAAACTATTTAATCATGTGATTTCATAGTTGATGAACCTTGTAAAATCAAATAACTCCTTCTGGTGTTGCTTCTGCAAGCGGTTGAAATCTAACTTGGCTAGTGATAGCAGGACTTCATTATGTGAAGGTTCTGCTTCGTACATGGAGATGTATCATCTGGCCTCGAGCCTCGGCACCCCTTGACGAATTGTTTGCTTTAAGGCATGATGGACTTGTGTTGCGAGAGGAGGGCTTAGTTGCTCCTTAACGGATTTGAGATGGGTTAAACTGAAAGAAAGCGCTTGATCCAGAACATCTTCTCCATGCACACTCAAATGGCTAGCTTCGTACAAACTTAGTAGTCCCCTTACGTCACTTGCATGTTTCTCACTGAACTTTCCACTGGGGTCCTTGAACTTGTTGAAGATGTCTGCTCATAGATCACAGTGAAATAAGGATTTCTATTGTAAACATCTCTGTTAGACAGAGATTCTTCACGAGCAACAATGACAACCAACTTACAAACGATGGTTGAAGCCACTTGTAGTTATTATTTTTATCTCTTGCCAAGGACAGTCCCTATAACAATTGTTCCTCATGATATGAAAACCATGTGACCTATCATTTAGTGTGTATTAAGTGAACTATATGTAGAAATCACTCTCTGTATCTCTAGCATTTTCCTAAAAGAAACAGTCGCAAACTAGTTGTATTCTAGGGTTTTCTAGGGATATCCGACATATTTGGTCAAGAACGTGAAGTATGCCACAAGTTTAACATATTTATGAAGTTCCTTAAGCTCAGAATTTTGCCTAGTAGGAGTAATATTTAGGTGCGTTATACTTTTATCGGATTGTGGCTTTGGGGTTCTGTTGTGCAATAACTTGGGTAGGTCGTCTGTAACTTCAGGTGATTGATTGTCGAATGACCTCGATCCACGGTAGAGAAAGGCAAAGGGGATAGATTTTGGACAATAGGAAAAGATCAAAGTATATAGATCATCAATTTTGTGGCTGAGTACTAAAAACAAAAGAAGGCGACTCACCAGATGAAACTCGGTAGCCTTGTTGTCGCAACAATCGGAAGAGGAGAGCAGCCGTGTAGAGGTCATCGATATCCCTGTCTCCATTGTTGCAAACGAAACATGTCTCACTAAGTTGTTTCAACACGTGATCAATGTCACTTGCGAAGCGGTGTGCAATGCCTAATCGTTGTATTTGATCAATCATGTCCAGTTTCAGGGACGGCTTGTCGGCATCAGCGCATAGCATTCTCTTCACCTCGTCATCCAGCTTCTGGATTTCTTGTTCCGCATGCTGATCATGGCCATTTTCCTACACATAACACAGAAAAACATATGTCAATTTCTCTCTGGTACTGAGTGCATGAGAAGTTCACTGGCCCGTAAGGAAGGACAAGAGGGGCTTTCTATTGGTGTCAATTTCTCTCTGATGCAAAAGTGTTAAAAAAGTGATCCATTTTTGGAAAGTTCTAGACTACACCAGACTACACATGCTTAAGATTCTCATATGTTGGAAAATTTCTAGTACTATGTAGGCAGCAAGTGTACGTGTGAAGGAAGAAAAGCCAGCTTGGCTGAATAAAGTCAACAAAAGTGGCAAGGAGCTACAGAGAATAGAAAAATGGAGAATAAGGGAGAAGCAAGTCGCAACAAGCAGGAGTCAAGAAGAAGCTTGTAATTTTATATTAATTTTGTACTCAAAGTCGGTAGAGGAAGGCGGTGACTCATGCCTATAAATAGGCGTTGTGGATGTATGTTCTATGTAGCAGAAAAATTAGAAATATTACTTCCTTTGTAAAACCTACTATCATGATAAAAGTCCTGTTTTTTTTATCCATACTCCCTTACTGTTGTAGTCCACTTATATCCACCCATATTTCACACATACACACGAGAAAATATTAAGTGGTCCGAGACCGCCACGTCAGCGTGGTCCCAGACCACTCACGCGGCGCCACGTGTAAGGGGAGGGGACAAAAAACCGGAATCGGGTCTCTGATGCTCTCTCTCCTCTTTCTCTTTTTATCCCCTCCCCTCACACATGGCGCCGCGTGAGTGGTCCAAGACCACGCTGACGTGGCGGTCCCGGACCACCCAATATCTTCTCCATACACACTTGCACACACACTTCCACAAAAATCTAACAAAAGGACTGCAGTGGACCGGGCCAAAATCGATATCTTTGTGCATCACACCGCAGCACGTGGATATTTTACTTTGCTCTCACTCGCGCAAGGGCGCTCTCTCTCTCTGCTTGATGTTAAAGTCAATTGTGGAGCTCAAGCGGTCTCATGATCTCTCCCGGCCAGTGAGAGGCTGCCTCCTCCTCCAGATCCGGAGCCAATGCCTCCAGATCTATAACCTCAACCTCCATGGCCATGGAGGGCGGTGGCTCCGACGACGCTCCCTCCCGACGACGGCCTCTCTTTCTACTCCACGGCCTCTTCGCTCTCCAACGGCGGCTGAGCTCTGTCCGACGACCAAGATGCTCCCTCCCGACGACGGCCTCTATCTCTACTCCACGGCCGTCGGACAAAGCGTGGCCGTCATCGGAGAGCGAAGAGGCCGTCGTCGGTAGGGAGCGTCGCCGTCGTTGGTGGGAGCGCAGCCCTCATCGGAGAGCGCTATTTGGGAGACAACGTCGTTGGGTTAGGAAAGAGGGGAGAGAGTGAGAAGAGAGAGGAGAGAGAAATGACCCGCTGAGTAAAGAAAGAGAGAAGAGAGAGCAGAGCGCGAGAGCGCTGGTTTGAAGTTGGCCGACGTGGCGGGCCCGAGGACACGTGTCGACGTGTGAATGGTTCAAAGTAAAATTGTCGATATTTTCTCATGAGCCAAAATAGAGTTCTTTCCGGGATAATCGGAGCGTTGCTGTGCGACATCAAGTTGCGGTGTGCACGACAGAGGAGCGTGTGAGAGAGAGGAGAGGGGGAATTTGAAGTTGGTACGAAGGGGACTAGAGTTACGTGGACAAGCACGGGATTTTTTATGGTAAAAAAGTACGGGATAGTCCAAATAATCATAAACTGTAACTAATTATCATCTAGGTATGGTCTGGAGAGGACGTGGGTATTGAATTCTTGAATGCATAAGGTAAAAAAAGAAAGAAATAGAGAAAGAAAGATGGTAAATATGGGATAACTAAGAGTGTTTATTGAAATTGTGCACCAGGATATTTACGAAGATGTTATTGATAATGATAATTCTCACATTCCTTGTTTACGATATTTGTTTGGATTTCATGTCGTTTCTTTTCACCTTACATCAAAGGGCTCTCTCACCTTTACCCAATATTTTCACTCTTTTTTAGCACGAATTTTAAATTTATAATGAGAATGTCAGAATTTCCTTGGTCATTATAGAGTAACAAAGTGAAGAACCAAGTTTAAGCACGAGAGGAAGCTTTGTATTATTCCGGATGAAGTGCATAAAAGGAAATTTATTTTCACGTGCTATACCACAACTATTCACGAAATATGTATACATATATATAGTTGAGTCAGAAGCAATGTATTAAATTCTAACCATTGAGCAAGAGTGAGAGATATATTTGAGGAAGTAATCCCCCCATATGCTTGGATGAAAATTTGCTGAATGGCGTTCAACCACATGGCTTTTATCTTGAGTTGCAAGAGAAGATGGAGTTGCTGAAATCGGAAGAGACATTCTTTTCCTTTCTTTTATGGCTTTCTCTAATGAGAGATAGAGAGCACGAGTGGCTTTTCTATAAGTGCCAAAGACATTATTGATGGGTATTTATAGGCAAGGAACGGCTCAGGCTCCGTATGGTAACACTTGTGCTCTTTTACTCTTCGCAGTAGAAAAATAACTAAAATTCGTTTGATAATATCAATTAATTTTTCTACTCCCCGTAATAATAAAATGATTGGGAATAGATTTGGAACAAAAACAAAAAGTAGAAAAAAAAAGTTTCTTATTCTCGAGAACAATTTGTAAAAATAAGTTATTTTTATTTTTATTTTTTCTTTTCTTCTTCTTCCTCACCGCTCGCCGCCCATTTCTTGTTCCTAGAACAATTTCTAGAAATAAGTTAATTTTTTTCTTTTCTAGGCGGCGAGCGGCGAAAAAGAAAAAGATAAGAAAAAAGAAAAAAAATTAAAAAAATTTTAAAAAATTATACATTGCAAAAGAAATTGTAGATTATACTAAACGTATTCATATTATTTTTCTATCTCAAGAATAAAAATTTTGTGTAGCTAATAAACACATTCTTTTACTCAAAATTATTTTAAAATCAGAAATTAAAATATATATATTTTTAAAAAAATGAAATAAAAATATTATCAAACACACCCTTAATAATTTTAGTAATTGTACTGTTATTTTCGGATTCATCGTTTCCCAAAATAACGTTTTGTGCCAAATGCTAGTGCCCAGGTTTTTTCTATTTTTGGGGTCAACATAGTGGCCTAGGCTATGCACATGAGTATGTGGGGTTCTATCGGGCCGGTTGATGTACGACGTTTAACACGTGTACCGTATAGAATTTCGGAAAGGCTTTTCAACCTGCGAACGGTGGAGGCTGTTGGAGATACCTTTCAAACTGTGTTTTGCTTCTCCACCCTTCATTTGCCAATCAGAATCTAGTCTTCCTTGTCTTCGCTTGCTGCGTCGGGTTCTATCGGGCCGGTTGATGTACGGCATTTAACGTGTATCGTATTGAATTTCGGAAAGGCTTTTTAACCTGCGAATGGTGGAGGCTGTTGGAGATACCTTGCAAACTGTGTTTTGCTTCTCCACCGTTCATTTGCCAATCAGAATCAAGTCTTCCTTGTCTTCGCTTGCTGCGTGCTAGAATATTCTGTTCTGCATGTTCTCTATTATCGTACCATGGTCGACTACTGACCTGAGTGGTGTGAGTGTTGTGCCAATACCTTCTCGCCATCACGGCCCCATGCGGTGCTACCGCCTCGTTAAGAATGGAAGTATCTTCCGCGGTGTGTGGTCCCTGATTTGATTCTGAATTAAACATGAAGATCGTTCCTGTGAACAGGTGCAGCACTTGTGGTCCCCATCCTCGCCCAACCCTACCTAGTCCCACCTAGGCAGTAGTACATTATTTTATGTGGGGTGTGGATTGGCCTTGTCGTTCTCGGTCAAGTCATTCACCAGATCATTCCTCTTTCTATTTCACGGTGTGTTCTTAGCTCATCACATTTGGACCATCCCGCCTCTCAAAGCACTCGAGAAAGCTACCTCTAAATTAGCAATTTCACATCTTCTGATTGATTTTCACATTGCTTTTAGACAGTTTGGTCCTGTTTGATAACATTTTTATTTCTTTATTTTTCTATTCTTTTATTCCTTGAAAAAAAAGAACAAAAATCATTTAATAATGTCGGGTAATTTTTCATTTTCAAAAAGCAGTTAGTAGCAAGGGAATAAATTGGAATAGAAACACGAAGTATTAAAAAAAAAAAAAACCTACTAATTTGTTCCCGAAAACACAAAAAATGTCATTTTAGAAAAATAAGCTCAACATAATCTAATGTTCGTCTTTATACAATTGACACAAGGTTCAGTCTCCTAACTAGGATCCAAGTTCCCATTTTTCGAAATAAAAATAAAATAAAATACAATCAAAAATAAAAAAAATTAGGAAAAAATTTAGAAATTAGATTTTGAGTAGTTTTACTAAACTTTAATGTTAATTTCAATTTAGAATTAGTTTAGCATAAAAATGTGAAAATATTTTGATGAAAATTGGATTCAAAATTGAAAAGCTCTTAGGGCTTTACTATATGGAATGTTAGCGACTACATCACTTGTGGGAATGGGCGATGTGGTCACTAAACATGCTCTTGAATGGTCAGTCGGTGATTGCAAGATTGTGAAGGCTGCACAAACCATATGTAGGCTCATGGATGACATTGCCTCTCACCAGGTATAATAAAACATAATTATCCTCCAGAAATATGATACAATTTGATCAACCACCATTTAATCTAGAAACACCAATGTTGTTTGACATACAGTTTGAGCAAAAGAGGGGGCACGTAGTATCTGCAGTGGAGTTGCTCATGAAATACCACGGCGTCTCGGAGCAAGAAGCTGGGGAGGAACTCCATAAAGGAGTCATTGATTCATGGAAGGACATCAATGAAGAGTTTCTTCATCCAACCGCGGTTCCAATGCCGATTCTCACACGAATGCTCAATTTCTCACGGGTGATGGATGTGTTATATAGTGATGGAGATAATTACACCCATTCTGAAACAACGCTCAAAGATTATGTGACGTTGCTCTTCATTAGTCCCTTGCTGATGTGAAGTTTGGACCAAACGTTGTCAAACCAATTTGGTCATTGCAAATCAATAGTCTATAGGTTATGCCTTGGAAATCCTATTTTTCCTGATGTATGAGGGACAATATTATTACCATTATGTACTTTCAGATTGACGTGTGTGATAAAACTCATAAATAAACTACGCATATGTTGCTAAGTTTGCAAAGTTTAGTGTAACGTGTAATTGAAATATTTTAATAATTCCTAACTCTTGGGAAAATTATCCAGAAAGTCCTAAACTTATTTTACGGTGGCCAATTCGGTTCTAAAACTTTCAATTGTGCTAAGTACTAAACTTTTTAACAATTTGTCAATTTAGTCATAAACATTTTAATAAAATCAATTTAGTTTCAAAACTAATTTGTCAATTTAATTCTAAATCTTTTAACGATTTTTCAATTAAGTTTGTCTAGCTAATAGTTGTTGAAAATCATTGACATTGACGATATTTGTAATTTTTTTTTTAATGTTTTTGATCTTTTCCTTCTTTTCTTTTTTTTTTTTTTTTTTTTTTTCCTTATTTCTTTTCGCCAATTCTAGCCACAAGCGAGGGTCGCCCTCACCTTGGTGAGGACCCTCACCATATGGGTGAGCTCACTCCTCACCCAACCGTCACTAGCAGCCAACAATGGGCAGAGGGAAATAAAGGAAAAAAGATAAAAGAAAGAAGGAAAAAAGAGAAAGGAAAGAAAAAAATTCACAAAATTTTAAAAAATTTACAAAAATCATCCATTTTAGCGCTAATCGTCAATGTCAACCATAACACATAAGACATCTGATGTTGGCTAGATCGTCAAGTCCACAATTTCCAGCCAAATTTGCAAGAATGACTAAATTGGCATATCATTAAAAGGTCTAGAATTAAATTAGCAAATTATCTAAGCATTTATAACTAAATTGGCACAATTTAAATATTTAAGACTGAATTGGCCACCATACATGGGTTTAAAATTTTTTGGGCAATTTTTCCCCTAACTTTTTTATGTCCAGCTTATGTAAGGCTCCGTTTATTTACTTCATGAAGGATACATAAATAATTGAACATAGTTCATGGTTAAACTTGATTCTTCATTTCTTTGTTGTATGTATTCTCATTTGGCAATAATAAGTTGTCCGAGATTTTATTGCATGGCAAGATCAAGAGTATCGCTTGATCTACTTGATCTGTTGGCCACGGTCAATCACATTGTCTCGTAGAACTTCATTGATTCATGTACCAAATGTGGATTTTTTGCGTGCCTGTAAATTTCGATGTCTTTTTTTTTTTTTGTCAACAATTTCAATAAGTTCCAAAGTGACAAAAAACTATTTGTAAAGAATATGACCTGTTTGACTTCTTTTGCAGGTAACTTACCGATAACTTATTAAAGCATTTGTAAAATTGCCAATTTTTTTTTAATGATAATTTGCAAATTAGTAATTTTTGCATTAATTTACTTGTTTTTATTTGCATGATATACAAAGGCTTTGAATAAGCTAAATTTTACATGAAATTACTAACCTAAATTAAACGGTTTACAAACTTTTGTCAAATTGAACTACTAACTAGTTTAGAGTGTCAACTTTTATTTGAATTACTTACCAACGTTCGATTTTTTTTAGCAACTTGTCTGTTGAGTTACATACCAATAATTATTTTTTTAATTGAACAACATTTTAAAGAAATTGCCGAATTTTCCTTTGTTATGGGTACAAAAATAAGAAAACGCAGCTTGGTTGTTTTTCCTATCTTTTTCAGAGAACTACCGTCATCCTTTAGCAAAAAAATGGAAGCCACCAAACGTTCTCTTATCAGGGAACTACCAAAACTCCTTTTTCTTTGTAAGATGAAGACATGCATACCGTTCCCAGTCTTATAATAAGGATCTGTGAATGTATTGTAACACGTTAAATCTCATATCAAATTATAAAGGCCTTGTAAAGTGATTGATGAATAAGACAGGAAAAGTGTTAAAAAAGTCCTAAACATTTTGTATTTATGTCAATTTAGTTCTAAATCTTTTTGCTTGGTAACAATTTAGTCATTTCCAGTTAATTTTGGCTAGATTTTGCTGACTCGGCACTAGTCTGCTGACGTGGCATGATTGGCATGACCAACTTTTAATAATATTTTAATATTCTTTTTCTTTTTGTATTCTTTTTATTATTTTTATTCTTTGTTCCTTCTCCTTCTCCTTCCTCTAGCTGGTTGCCGGACCTCGATGATTGGCTAGAGGCGATGGCCGGCGAGCCTCATCGGCCATCGCTAGTGGCCGCCCTTGCTGGGTAGCGAGGCTCACCCTCGCCGAATCTAGCGAGGTCGAGCCTCGCCCGGGCGTGAGGCGCCTTCCGGGCGGGTGAGGCCGGCTCGAGGCTACCCAAGCCGCGAGGATGGCCTCACCCATGGCCGGCATGGGTCGACCCTCACTAGATCCGGGAGGGTGAGCTTCGCCTGCCCTAGCGCGAGGTCGCCGCGAGGTCACCATCGCGGCCACTAGCGAGGGCTCGAGCCTCGACAGCCATCGCCTTTGGCCGGTTGCCCCGAGGTCATCATCACGGCCATTAGCAAGGGCTCGAGCCTCGCCGGTTGTTGCCTTTGGCTAGTTGCAAAGGTCTGGCGACCGGCTAGAGGAAGGAGGAGAAGGAAAAAAGAAAAAGAAAAAATTCGAAAATATTAAATCATTATTAAAAGTTGTCCACATCAACGTCGATTGTACCACGTCAGCAAGCCGACACCTAATTAGCAAAATCTAGCTAAAATTAGGACTAAATTGGCACAAATGCAAAATGTTTAGAACTCTTTTAACACTTTTCCCTGAATAAGACTGACCCTCAATGGTTGATGTGCACTGAGTAATGCCAACCACCTCGCACTCAGCGTTGTCGCCCATAAACACTGCACCACTCTAACTGATTATCTGAAAACCAGTCCCTATGTAATGTCACGGGGATGTGCATCCGAAATCCATGATCCACCTGCTGCAATCAAACCGACAGACATACAGCAGAAGTAGTTCGAATCTTCCCTGCTGGCTTCTGCAACATTCACATCGCATTTTCGATCTCACCGCTTTCTTTAGCTCTGGGCAGTTCCATGTATTGTGGCCCCCCTTTTAACAGTTGTAAAATATACGTATGCCATGCTTGCTTCATATTTGAAATAGCGTATAATATATTTGCAGAAGTTCAAATTCCATGGAAGAGTGGAGGGACAGATGGAGGAACTGAAGGGAGAGGTGAGGAAGATGCTGACTGATGTCGTGGATAAGCCTTTGCAAACGCTTCACTTGATTGATCAAAGCCAACGCTTGGGAATAGACTACCAATTTGAGCGTGGAATAGACGAGCAATTAAAACAAATCAACAAGAGTGTCTCTCAAACTTAATCATGGAAATTTTAAGGCAGATGACCTTCACATGGTGGCTCTTACCTTTTGATTGTTGCTAAAATAAAGTTATAATGTTTCATCGGGTATGTCTTAAATGTGGTGCACCAATATAATAAGATATCCAAAACAAATTAAAAGATTTCTATTGCTCAGTCGAATTCCAAGAGAAACAGGTAAAAGAAAACCTAGAACATTAAATAGATTTGAATTACGTCTTTTTTCCCATGCTGGTTGGTCGCACAAAGGTCTTTGAAAAATTCAAGATTATCACTCATGAACGATGCGCGTGGGCTTGTCGTTTAAGGTGTTATGGTGATTTTATGTTGGAAGCAGCACTCCCTTTTGCTATAACTTACGTTGAATCGATCAGTGAAAGCAAAGTGAGCACGAGTCTTGCAAAATAAGCGAGTCATGCCCTAAAGCAGCCCCTTTGCAAGGATTTCCCGAGGCTTGAGGCAAGGTTTTATATTCCACTCTACCAAGAAGAGCCTTCACGTGACAAAGTCTTGCTCCCACTTGGCTGAATTAGATTTCAACTTACTACAAGAGCAACACGAGAAGGAACTTGCAAGATTCCAAAGTTTATTAACATCGTATGATAACAAAATCTAAAATTAGCTTCGAGAATATATCTTAACAATGCCTAAACTCTCGATTTTTTTGTTCTATTTTCCAAAAGGTTTACTCGTCTAGTTTCAATTTACCCTACTAAATAGTGCTTTTGAACATTCTTTTCACTTTTACTTGAACTTTGGATAATTTTAGAATAAAGGTTTCCAATTAAAAATAAAATAATACAACTCATTAATACAATAATCTGTTAGCTATCTGCCAAATAAACCATTTTTGAGTTCTACCAAAATTATATTTTTTTTGGAAAAGAGGGACACAAATTTCGTCCCTAGTGGGAGAACAGAAAAGAAAACCAACAAAGAAGAAAAAAATGTAACAAATTATCTTAAATCAAGAATAGGCCCCACATTTGACCTTTATCTTTGATGTTTGAGTCTAACATGGTAGATTTGTCTTTTAGTCAAACATGTTCGAGTCGAGCATGGTAGAAAATGTTCAGAAAAAAGGACTAAATGGGCAATACCATCTCTAGACAACAGCACCAATCGATCTATAATGGCTATGTACTTCTTTGAGGCATCTTCAATGGGAAGATTGAAGATAACTATTTAAGAGAAGGTGGAGAAGTACCAAAATGCCCTAATTAAACATGCAACCTATCCTAGAAAAGTCTCTAATTTACTCTAAAATGATGTTTTTGGTATTTTATTTTAAGAAAGCAATCAAATAACTGATGAGCACTCATCACAAAATAATATTTATCCAATCTGCATCACTAAATATCCCGTCCATTCAAATTTCATAAAGAATAAACCGACCATCTTCAAATGGTTATTGATGGCCGCTATTCCGTGTGGACAAGAATCGTATCTTGAGGTTGAGATCAGATTGCCATCCATGCACACATTATGAATTATCAAATAATCCTATTTTGAGTAATCATAAAAATCTTCCCAATATGCATTAGATAACAAATCATTCAAATATCTCGATTCGATACCAATCGTTCAGATTATGCAATAAAATCAGATATTCAACTTTGGATAATGATCATCACCTAACTCGAAAATATGTGATTGTGGGACACTGGAGTGCCATAAGCACGGAGGGACATTTAAGTGCCATAACTTCAAAATGGTACACTTAAGTGCCAATATCGGAGTAAAATGGAACAAAAGTGCCACTCCGTGAAAATCCGGCCAAATGGCGACGTGGCGAGCTTTCCGGCGAGTTTGGTCTAAAACGGCGTCGTTTTGCACGCGACGTGGCGGAGAAAATGCAAAAACGATGTCGTTTCGTGTCTTGTGTATAAATAATTAATATAAAAATTAATTAAATTAAATTAAAACTTAATTTTATTTAAAATATTCTAAAAAATTTAAAAAATTAAAATTTAAAAACTTAAAATTTAAAAAAATTAAAATTTAAAAACTTAAAATTTAAAAACTTAAAATTTAAAAACTTAAAATTTAAAAAATTAAAATTTAAAAAACTGAAATTTAAAAAAACTAAAATTTAAAAAACTTCAAATTAAAAAACTTCAAATTAAAAAAAAATTAAAAAATTAGAAATTTAATATTTTAAGAAAATTAATATTAAAAAAATTAAAATTTTAAAAACTTAAAAATTAAAAAAATTAAAATTAAAAAACTTAAAATTAAAAAAAAAAAAAAAAAAAACTTAAAATTAAAAAAAAAAATTAAAATTGCCACCTCAGCCGCCCCTTTCGGCCCCCCTTTTAAAAAATTTAATTTTTTTAAATTTTAAGTTTTTTTTTTTTAATTTTAAGTTTTTTAAGTTTTTAATTTAATATTTTTAATTTTAAGTTTTTTAAGTTTTTAATTTAATTTTTTTAATTTTAATTTATTTTAATTTAAAGTTTTTTTTTAATTTTAAGTTTTTTTAATTTTATGTTTTTTTAATTTTAAGTTTTGTAAATTGTAAATTTTAAGTTTTTTAAATTTTAATTTTTTTAAATTTTAAGTTTTTTAATTTTAAGTTTTGTAAATTTTAAATTTTAAGTTTTTTAAATTTTACGTTTTTTTTAATTTTGATTTTTTTTTAATTTTGAGTTTTTTTTATTTTTTAAATATTTTAAATAAAATTAATCTTTAATTTTTATATTAATTATTTACACATCGGACGCGAAACGGCGTCGTTTTTGTATTCTCTCCGCCACGTCGCGCGCAAAACGACGCCGCTTTTTAGACCAAACTCGCCGGAAAGTTGCCACGTCAGCCATTTGGCCGGATTTTACGGAGTGGCACTTTAAGTGTTCCATTTAAGTTCAAACCTGCACTCAAGTGTACCATTTGAAGTTATGGCACTTGTCAAGTCCCTCCGCGCAAGATTATGGCACTGGGCTGTTCTTTTGCCAAAATATGTTCCCAAGTCAAATTCAACGAGAGGCACGTGGACGGAGGTGCTTCGGACGACGACCCAGCGATGGGGGCACGGCTAGGTAGCCCACGGTAGCTTGGTCGCGGTGGATGTGTTGGATCGATGAGGGATGTCACCGCAGCAAAGGAGTCATAGCCATTCCTGCCTACAAAAATGCAATAAAAAGTGTGACTCGACCTAAGGCAAATGACTTATCGCAAGACTCCCACGATCAACAAAAAGGACAAAGCAAACACCGTGTTTCCAATCAATCCTCGGTTCACAAATCCTGCATCAAGTGCTCAAGTATTCTCTTTTCAAGGAATAAAAATTTGGTCGTGAAGTTTAAGCTCTTAAGAACCTTTATGCACACCGAATATAAACGTTAAAGTCAAATAAGCTTAAGAAAACAATATTCTGCACAAATTCCAGGTTAGTCGTCTATGAAACAGGCGCTTCAACGAAACAAAGGAACTAATACTATGCAAAATCTAACAAATCAAGGGATACCATGCGAAGGCTGTGAAGTGAAACCGTGGATAGGTTTGGCGCGGGGGGATGATGGGTGACGCGGCGATGAATTCTGGTCTCGCTGGAAGTGCTTGAAGACTCGCCTGGTTTGAAGCGTGCACGGCCATTGACCGCGACGACAAGGCTTGGCGAAAGCGACTGGGCAATCACTAGACGGCGGGTGTTCTTTTATATCGACTGATCCGGACTTCACACCAAGGCCACTAGACACGATGGTCTCGCCAGAAAACCTACCAAACGAGAGAAAATCACTGGTCTCTCCCGAATTTCTTTATGAACGCTGGGACTTGCCGAGGCGCCGGTAAGTATCTAGACACGGCTGAGCTGTAGTGAGGCGGGAGGATGAGCGTGACGACCAGGCCTGCTGGACGACTCGCAGGAGCCGTTGGGCGCAACCGCGTGGACGTTGGAGGTGTTGGCTTCGCTACAAGAACTCGCTGGGCGCACTAGAAAGCCAGGAGATTTCATGGCGTCGTTATTTATATTTGGAAGGACACTAGGAGGCTTCGACTCGCCGGGAAACAGCCGGTTTCTTTACTGGTGCAGATCAAGTGCGAGGTGAGGAGCGGGCGAAGGAGTTCGGCGGCAAAACCCGAGCTGAACCGCAAGACTGTTTCTAGGAGATCACTGGAGGGTGCTGTTCCGGCGTCGAGACTGCTAGAGTTGATGTTGGTTGGTGGCTGAAGCATGCTGATCACTTCACTGGGATTTGCTCGAACTATTGCTATGGTGAAGAGTGGCGGCGAAGGTGAGTCACGGCCGTAGGGGCAGCTTGGTAGCATGAGGTTCCAGCCTAGAGGGTTGCTGATGCGGGCGGGGCGTCAGCAGCAGCAGCAGGAGGGATGGCGTGACCCTGGTGGACGGCTCTCGGTTGTCGGGCTCGTCGGGGCTGGTCGTTGGGCGACGCCGAGTCGCGGATGCCGATGCTTCATTGGAGTCAATGGAGAAAAGGAAGGACTTGTCGAGGCCGTTGTTTCGAGGCTCCTCGCCAGAGCTCATCGCCGGCCTTCAAGGCTTCCGATCAAGGGCCAAGCCGTGGACTATTCTCCGCTCATTCGTTGTTCAATATCGGGCCAAAGCTGTAGTTCATCATTGGCAGAAATCCAAATCCAGAACTCTTGATGGTCGTTCAAAGCTGTAGAATTGCATAGGTAGTTGAACTCTTCAGGTTCATAAGGGAAAAATTCAATGAGATCATGGTCAAATTCCAAAAGAGTTTGAAGATAGAATGTAAAGGAAGAAAATCGAATAGGTGTATCCAAAGGTGAACGACTTAGTAATCGATATACTAAAGGGAAATGATGAGAATGTCTAGAGTTCGCTAAAGAGTAACGTGGAAGATCACGAGAATATTTACTAAATAAACAGAAAATAAAGAGCCAGCCATACTTGCAAAAGCCAAAATAGACCAGACAACGTACCATCTTTGGATTTCATTGAAAGAGATGCATGAGTAAACCCCTATATAATGAAGCCAAAACAAGTGGACCCAGAGCAAACCATTTACCCGCTGCAAGATCCGAGGCAATGTGTAGATGGTCCCTTGAAACTTTAAGAGTTAACAAATACATATTTCGATAGTCCATAGAGCAAAAAGACAATACGTTTAGTGGAGTCAATGAGATCAAAAGTGCAGCAGAATCAATCAAGGAATTTTCCATGAGTAAGGACACTCTTAGAAATATAAGGTACTTCCAACGGTTCCAAATTTTCTACAGGAATGCCATTTAGCACAAAGCCAGCTATGGTAAAGATATCTAAAAGAGTGACAGTTTTGGGTCCCCAAGAGAAAAAGAAGCAATTGGTGATTGTGATAGAAACATATTGCAAAACCCAATAGTCCCCTGTTCAGATCATGGGACAACATACTAACCTCAAGTGTTGTCTTTATCCTTGCTTTTTTCCGAGCAAGCTTAACTCATAGATAATCCTTCATCCGTAAGTACGATGAGTGGAATTCCACTTCAAACAACGGAAAACCACGAAATCGGAAGGGCGCCGAAGTCCAGATGTCCATCGAGAAGAGTGCTGAATAGGAAGTATCTCTTCGCGTTTCATTGGTAAACAAGGCTTGAGAGATGGCGGGATGTGTTGATGCTCTAAAAGGCAAGGCCCAAGGAGTAGGCGTTCGTGATGTTCTTCCATAACACTGAAGAGTCCAAAACGACAATTATCAGCGTCCTCACTTTGTTCTAGATCATCAAAATTAGCAATGAAACTATCTGGGTGAAATTTGGAGGTATTGGATGCAATGGAAGATGCTGAAGTAGACGAAGAAAACGAGATGCAAAAGGTTTTAGGGTTTAAGGAAGAAGACAAAAGGAGTATTAAAAGGGAGTCTCTAATGTGTATAATAGGGTTGAAGACGATGGTTCGAAATCACAGTAATCAATTATCTACAAAAATTCGAAAGGACGCATCAAAATAATACAGGAAGTAATGATCTATATGGGCCATGCATAGGAAAAGAAGCGTTTAAAGAAAGAAAGGCATGATTGTCACCCGAAGGAACCGCACATAAGACAAGATATCTTCTTTAAAAGAAATAAATTTCAAATTTACTTCTTTTAAAATGGGACATATGTTAACATTCAATATTAATCGTACTATCACCTGTTGATCACGAGGGCGAAAAACATGATGGAAGTCAAATGAAATTACACATGTGCGTCAATAGGATTGTAATATAAGGTTAACTATCGATGAGCTAGAGGATGAGGATTCAAGGATTGAGGGCAAAGCGAGAAGCCTCCACGTGGTCAATTGTTAAAATAAAACGGCAGATATTAAGTGGCTACCCGAATGACGCCGGTGGTAAGTTTCGGACAAAAACATTTGAAATATACAAAGAAGCATCAAAGGAGGGCACGGTTGAAGAGCAGTTAACATCCAAGAATTTAGGTGTGAAGTCATTGTTGATAAATTAGGACACGATCAAGACAGTTGTAAAAGGAATGAGCATATTGATTACCAACAAGAAGAAACGTGCTTAAGGTTGGAAGCCGTTATCAGAAATGAATAACCGAGTGGTGGTTACCAAGCTCCTATAAAAAATACCACCAATCATCCAACAAGAACCCCTGAACAACACATCAAATGTTATTTCCTTATTGTATTTTAGTTTTCCCTAGCTGTTGTGTTTAGATTTCCGTCGTTGACTAAATTTCAGCGAGTGTCTATATCTTAGCGCGGCATTATTGATTAAATTCCGACATTGTATTCCTAGTCCAATGTTGTTGATTATATTTCGACATTGTGTCATCTATCCAGGTGCATTGTCACCGATTAAGTTCCAACATTTTATCAAATTATCTTAAAAGTTGTACTATTGATTAGATTCCATCATATAGTTTAAATTGGGTCTTAGAGTTAGTAAATCAATTATCGAGATTGTATAGTGCTATTTGAAATTGGAAATTCAATCTTTAAATTGCATTTGATATCTCTATTCGAAATTAGCACATAACCTCCGTCCTTTTTAAACAAAAGCCCAGAATAACACTCGGTGAAAGATGTTTCATTGTGAAATCAAAACCGGCAAAATAGCACTACTGCTGAAGATGCCTAGGGTTGCTAGATGGAGACTGCAGAGGTAGCCGGAGGAGTCGCTGGGACAAGTCTGGCCGCGCAAGAACAGCAGCAAGTGGCACAGCGTGGACTAGCGATCAATTGCTGCGAACGCGGTGTCGGTTGGAGCACCGCGAGAGGGCCGCGGTTGCGGCTGGCGTCTGTGGATCTTTGCTGCAAACCCCACAAAACCTGTACGGCACAACTCAAGATTTTCTCCATTAGCTTTCTTTTCTTTTATGTTTTCCTTTCTCATGAAAACGTGTGGACGCCCTTTTTTTGTCCTTTCTTCCTTTTACTTCTTTCGTGAATTGCCCCAAAAAGCTTTTCTCCATTTGTTTTCTCATGAAAACGTGCAGACCTCTTTCCTTTTCCTTCCTTTCTTTTGCTTCTTTTGTGTAAACGTGGATGGAGACCAAAGAGGAAGAGAGGAACAGACCCCCTTGCGTTAGTCCATGGAGAAAAGAGCTTAGCTTCTGTCATTTTCCTTCAACTCCACCCTTTTGTCTCTGCCCTACTCGGAATTGTAGCCGACCTCTCCTTTTCCTTTTGGGCGTATAAGGGGCAGGCAGAGAGAGACCCCTCGTTTGTCTTTTGTGGCCATGGCATGGGATTCATGAATGTATCAGCCGTAAATTCAATTAATGCGATGCACATACTAAATGTAATATAAAATGCAAATCATGTGAATGATATTTTTGTCTAGGGATTAGATCAACCTCGAATTTTTTTATGCAATAAAGAATTAAATATGATAGTCAAAATTTAAGTGTCACTACTTCTACAAAACATAAAAACGATTAACATCACAGAAATTGTAAATGCTAGTCATAATCAAAGGTGGAGAAGAGTGTCTTGATGACATGCTTGCTTTCAATTAAATCCACGTTAAATCTTAGTGTAGACCTTATTAAATCATAGGTTTACCACCCTATCGCTAGTTTGTTAGTGTTAGGATAACTAAGATATCGGTGATAAAAAAAAAAAAAATAAAAATACTTCTTTTATCTTCCCTCCGCAATCTTTATAACTGAAAAAATAAATCATTCCAAAAGATTTTAGAAAGATGTGAAATAAAATGCCGGATAACTTAACATGTTATCATTGGATTTCTTAAGGGTTTCGAGTGCTCCATATTAGATGATAGCCGAACTTTAATTATCACTTTACCAAAAAAATTCAAAGAAAAAAAGGAAAAAGGAAAGAGTAAAAAAGCAAAGTAAAATCACTGCCCAGTGCACTTAGCTTTTCGGAAGGAAATTTTTAGAATGTAATTAAAGCCCCGTTTCTTTCCAAGCATCTAATGGCTTTTAAAATACTTCTATGAAATCACTTGCTAATAAATGTTAATTAATATTTTCAACAATATTCCCCGTACCATGATATGGCTTAAAGGAACCGTAAAACGTAGTATTTCATCGAACCTTTTCGAAGTTTTCAATAATTTTAACATTGTTTGCTATTCTCAATTAATTTTAATCAAACCCTCTTGTTTAAAAATTTTAGGAATAACTGTATTGAAGTCCTAAAATTTATCATGAAAGTATAATTGAATTCTAAAATTTTTAAAAAGTACAATAAAATTTTAAAACCTGTTAAATTTTTCTAATCAACTCTTCTTGTTAACTCCATCCAATTTGGCTAATGGAAAATACTGATGTGATTTTTTTTATTATTTTCACGTGGCACTGATGTGGCTAAAACAAAGTCCTTTTTATCCAAATCTGATTTTTTACCCAAATTTTTTTAAAAATTAGATTAAAAATGAGTTAAATAAATAAATAAAGAGGAAGTAAGGAAACCAAGCAAGGGCTTGTAGAACCCCCACCACCATTGTCCCACCATCATCGGCCCTTGCAATGGCCGTCGGCATGCGCCGAGCCTCAACTTGTGGCCAATGACCCTCGCTGACAGTAAGTGAGAGCCATTTCGCCTAAGGTCACCAAACCTAGCTAGCCCTTGCCTAGATCTAGTAGCCCCTGGCCAAATCTGGCCAAGGGCCTGAGGCCCCCACTCACCATCACCCCACAATCATCGGCCCTTTTCAACAATGGCAAAGCAACAAGGTTCCTTCCTTCCTCTTAATTTTTTTTTTTTTTTTTAGATTTAGCTTATTTTTTAATCTAATTAAATAAAATTTCAATTAAAAAAATCAAATTCGGACAAAAACAACGTAATTTTAATCTTATTCTTCATATTTTAATCACGTCAACGCTACATCAAAAAAAAGTAATTAACAAAAAAGTCACGTCAACATTTTTATTTGCCAAATTGGACAAAGTTAACGAAACGATTAAATTACACTTTTTGAAAGTTCTAACTCAATTACGCTTTCTTAATAAGTTTTAGAACTTTTGGTACACTTATCTCTAATTCTTATTTTGCAAGATAACGATTCAAGAGACTCATTTTTATCGATGAGTGCATTAACGAAAATGATGTAAAATAATTTGGATGGTTTATGGATTATCTAATTTCGACAGGTGCACTACTCTCTCCACTTGAAATTCGGTTCACGTATATCTAGCCATTTGATTAATCAAGTAAAGGTGGCTCCCAAATATTTGTACTCTCTAGCCCACGTGTCAAATTCAAAGTTGAGGGACTTGTTTAGTTGAATAGTCTCGAAACCAACCAGGCTTTCTCTAGTATTATTAATAAAGAAAAATTCACAAATTATCCCGTGATTTTTCTATGTGTCCTGGATAAATATTTCAAAGACTAATTAATCGAGTATCTTATCTTTAAATCTCTAATAGTCTACTTTCACTTTAGATCCAACCAATACAAAATATATGTGGACTATCTCGTTTATGTCTTTACTGACATGAGTAGCATCACAGCTCAATCATTACTACCACCTGCGAGTGATAGCAAGTCCATAATCACATCTAATTTTGCAGCTTGTTGAGTAAACTAAGCTAAACTTGTAAAATTACATATTAATGATTCTTCTTGCAAAATTATTATAACCTGACTGAGATTTATATCTTACTTACATGATCCACATATACACTTTTTTTTTGTTCCACAATTCAAACTTGATGGATAGGAAAATCATATCAATAAATTTCATTAACTTGAATTAACAAAAGGATAAAATTAAATATTTTTCATATAATCTAGGGATTGGATTAAATATTTACTAATATTTCATGGACCATTTTTTTTTGATCAAATTTATGGATCACTTTGAATAAATTAAAAGTCTAAGGACGACATTCTATATTGAACTAAAGTTCATAAATTATTTATCTCATTTTCCCTTCAAATAAAGGTATCAACAAATCTCTCTAAATAATGTCAGTTTAGTCTATTAGTCTATTGTAGGGTCTATTGTAGGAACTCTATGGTAGGACTTTTTAACCAATGTTTATTAAATGCCAGTTGTTGTAACCAAAAGAAAAATGTCACTCTGTAGTTGGTAGCAGCATGGAGTTACTTTAACAAGGCATAGGAGTGCCGAAGCTCCTTGATTTCAGAAGTATCTTTTCAAGAAGAGTTTGTTCATGAATGTTGACAAAAGTGACCGGTGAGAGGTGGCTCATTAGTTTGGCCTGATAATCTCACCCGTCTATGCTTCATCGAAATGTGATTGGTTGGTCTCAAAAAAGTACAAATACTGTGGTCACGAACATGATGTCTATAAATAATACCCTCCAAGTATTGATGTTTTGCAACGCAGACAAAACCTCTCCTCTCTCTTCCGTTTGTGCATTGGGCGGAAGTGGCTTGTTTTTAGGAGTTAGTTTCTGCACATGTTTGGATTAGTGGGGTATGTTAGTGGGTCTTTGTTGTTGTTGTTCTGTGTTATTTTCTTACAAAGTGATTTGGATGATTTGCCTATTTAATAGGCTTTTGTTCAGTTGAATATTGTGACAGAGTTATAGCAACAACTCTCTTGTGTGTTTTTCTTCTCTAAGTCTATTCGAGTAAATTTCAACAATACCACTACTATCACTACTATTCACGAAACATGCATGCGTATATATAGTTTTTTTTTTTAAGGGCATGCGTATATATAGTTGAGTCAGAAGCAATGTATTAAATTCCTACCGTTGAGTAGGAGCGAGAGGCATATATGAGGAAGTCATCCCTCACATGCTTGGATGAAATGCGTTCGACCACATGGCTTTTTCTTGAGCTGGAGGAGAAGATGGATTGCTGAAATCTGATGAGACACTCTTCTCTCTCTCTCTCTCTCTCTCTCTCTCTCTCTCTCTTTTTTTGAAGGGTATTTATAGGCAAGGAACGGCTTAGCAATTCTAGTAATTGCACGGTCATTTTGGGATTTTTCGTCTCCCAAAATAACAATTCGTGCCAAATGCGAGTGGCCAAGGTCATGCACCTGAGTACGGCTGATTTTTAGTAAATGCATTATTGTCGGGTTCTATCGGGCAGGTCGATGGACGGCGTTTAACATGTGTACCGTACAGGAATTTGGAAAGACTCTTTAACCTGCGAATTCATGCTGTGTTTTGCTTCTTCACCTTCATTTTCCTATCAGAATTTGGTCTTCCTTTGTAAGTGGGCTTTCATTCCGTGCTAATAGTAGATCTCATTCTCTTCTTTCCATACTCCATACCGATCAAATCAATTGGTTTTATAACCATACCATTCTAAATCGCATCCTTTGAAATTCGGAATGAAAATAGCTCATCAAAAGCTTGATTAATCCTTTTTGGACAGATACATTATACACTTCATTTCATTCTTCAATGAAAAAACCATTCTTACTAAAAGCTTTAATTTTAACCCAACTGTCGTACGTATCCCACATCTTGTTGCCACTCATTAACACAGTACACCTGCATAGATGCATCATCTTTTGAACAATGGGTGAACCAGTTTTCTAATGTCCGGCTGATGAACTTCTAGTTCACTAATTGCATATCATAACTACTGCACTGGGTCTATGAGCACCGAATGTATGTAATCTTTCAGTGCAATATGAGGATTGGTATAATGATCTCCACCATCCTTGTACAACACATCCATCACTCGCGAGAGGTTGAGAATTCCCACGAGAAGTGGCATTGCAACAGCAGTCGGGCGAAGACACTCCTCATTGATGTCCTTCCACGAGTCATTCACTTGCTTGCGAAGGTTGTTTTCCGCTTCTTGTTCTGTGAGACCATATTGCTTCATGTAACATTGCACGGCCGAGTCCACATGTCCTCTTGATTGTTCAAACTGTAAAGATATGTATAACAAGACATTTAAACAAGACCGTCTATATTCCATAGGAGTTGGGTTGGGTCTATATCTTCATGGAACACTTGCAAGAACAAAAAGTACCTTATGTGTCGCCAAATCATCCATGAGCCTGCAGATGATTGTTGAAGCCTTGAGGATCTTTGGGTCGTTGAACAACCAATCTAGATCGTCTTTTGTGACGATATCAGGCATTCCCACAAAGGACGTGACAGCTAACAATGTGTAACCACTTGTTACTAGCGCAACGGACATGTACTCATCCATGGTGGGCTTGTGCTGTTGGTGCAGCCATTTTGCTTCAGCAAAATAGTATCTCGCCTGCCTCTTCATCTGAGAATGCAAAAGATTATATTTCCATCAATCGAGAATGACAGCACTAAGATTGTAGAATATAGTAGAGGTGGTACAATCTTACTGCTTCTACCGCATAGCAGAGGCAGTATGATTTTCCTGCGCATGCCAGTATTTCTTCAATTTCGACGTAGATATTGATAAGTGCTTTGTAAAACACTTGCATGTACTCTGGAAGTTCATGTATGCAATCAATGTCCCACCTGAAATTATGAGATATTATAAGATAGGGTATAAACTACGTGATAATTTTAAACTTCAGATCGCACAAGGATATGGGAATCACCATATTACTATATGAGAACTATGAAAAGGTTGATCAATCAAACTCCATCTTCTTTTAACATAGAGTTACTGATCAGATACGTTTTGCCACATCATACAAGTAGTGGTGAAACATAATGTACGTAAAGTAAGACGCACATGCTGCAAACCAAAAGGCAGAAAAGCGAATTTAACCTTTGAATTGCTTGAGTAAAGAGCTCTAGCTCTTCATAGGTGCCATAGACATCATATATGTCATCAAGAACTGAAGTCACTGCGATCACTTTGGTCATCATTCTTCTAGCAACCGCTAATTCGGGCTCAAAATGAACTCCCAGAATCCAAAAGTATCCTTCCACGAGCCTGTCTCTTGCAAATGGTAACTTCCTCTTGAAGTCTAAACCCGTCCACCACCTACATGTAAAATGGCATTATTCATATAAATCTTCCGTAGAGTGTAAACTCAAACTATTTAATCATGTGATTTCATAGTTGATGAACCTTGTAAAATCAAATAACTCCTTCTGGTGTTGCTTCTGCAAGCGGTTGAAATCTAACTTGGCTAGTGATAGCAGGACTTCATTATGTGAAGGTTCTGCTTCGTACATGGAGATGTATCGTCTGGCCTCGAGCCTCGGCACCCCTTGACGAATTGTTTGCTTTAAGGCATGATGGACTTGTGTTGCGAGAGGAGGGCTTAGTTGCTCCTTAACGGATTCGAGATGGGTTAAACTGAAAGAAAGCGCTTGATCCAGAACATCTTCTCCATGCACACTCAAATGGCTAGCTTCGTACAAACTTAGTAGTCCCCTTACGTCACTTGCATGTTTCTCACTGAACTTTCCACTGGGGTCCTTGAACTTGTTGAAGATGTCTGCTCATAGATCACAGTGAAATAAGGATTTCTATTGTAAACATCTCTGTTAGACAGAGATTCTTCACGAGCAACAATGACAACCAACTTACAAACGATGGTTGAAGCCACTTGTAGTTATTATTTTTATCTCTTGCCAAGGACAGTCCCTATAACAATTGTTCCTCATGATATGAAAACCATGTGACCTATCATTTAGTGTGTATTAAGTGAACTATATGTAGAAATCACTCTCTGTATCTCTAGCATTTTCCTAAAAGAAACAGTCGCAAACTAGTTGTATTCTAGGGTTTTCTAGGGATATCCGACATATTTGGTCAAGAACGTGAAGTATGCCACAAGTTTAACATATTTATGAAGTTCCTTAAGCTCAGAATTTTGCCTAGTAGGAGTAATATTTAGGTGCGTTATACTTTTATCGGATTGTGGCTTTGGGGTTCTGTTGTGCAATAACTTGGGTAGGTCGTCTGTAACTTCAGGTGATTGATCGTCGAATGACCTCGATCCACGGTAGAGAAAGGCAAAGGGGATAGATTTTGGACAATAGGAAAAGATCAAAGTATATAGATCATCAATTTTGTGGCTGAGTACTAAAAACAAAAGAAGGCGACTCACCAGATGAAACTCGGTAGCCTTGTTGTCGCAACAATCGGAAGAGGAGAGCAGCCGTGTAGAGGTCATCGATATCCCTGTCTCCATTGTTGCAAACGAAACATGTCTCACTAAGTTGTTTCAACACGTGATCAATGTCACTTGCAAAGCGGTGTGCAATGCCTAATCGTTGTATTTGATCAATCATGTCCAGTTTCAGGGACGGCTTGTCGGCATCAGCGCATAGCATTCTCTTCACCTCGTCATCCAGCTTCTGGATTTCTTGTTCCGCATGCTGATCATGGCCATTTTCCTACACATAACACAGAAAAACATATGTCAATTTCTCTCTGGTACTGAGTGCATGAGAAGTTCACTGGCCCGTAAGGAAGGACAAGAGGGGCTTTCTATTGGTGTCAATTTCTCTCTGATGCAAAAGTGTTAAAAAAAGTGATCCATTTTTGGAAAGTTCTAGACTACACCAGACTACACATGCTTAAGATTCTCATATGTTGGAGAAATTTCTAGTACTATGTAGGCAGCAAGTGTACGTGTGAAGGAAGAAAAGCCAGCTTGGCTGAATAAAGTCAACAAAAGTGGCAAGGAGCTACAGAGAATAGAAAAATGGAGAATAAGGGAGCAGCAACCAGAAGAGCAAGTCGCAACAAGCAGGAGTCAAGAAGAAGCTTGTAATTTTATATTAATTTTGTACTCAAAGTCGGTAGAAGAAGGCGGTGACTCATGCCTATAAATAGGCGTTGTGGATGTATGTTCTATGTAGCAGAAAAATTAGAAATATTCCTTCCTTTGTAATACCTACTATCATGATAAAAGTCCTGTTTTTTTATCCGTACTCCCTTACCGTTGTAGTCCACTTCTGATATCCACCTTTCTCTTTTTTATATTTCACACATACACATCTTCTCCGCACATACACTTCCACAAAAATCTAACAAAAGGACTGCAGTGGACCGGACCAAAATCGATATCTTTGTGCATCACACCGCAGCACGTGGATATTTTACTTTGCTCTCACTCGCGCAAGGGCTCTCTCTCTCTGCTTGATGTTAAAGTCAATTGTGGAGCTCAAGCGGTCTCATGATCTCTCCCGGCCAGTGAGAGGCTGCCTCCTCCTCCAGATCCGGAGCCAATGCCTCCAGATCTATAACCTCAACCTCCATGGCCATGGAGGGCGGTGGCTCCGACGACGCTTCCTCCCGACGACGGCCTCTCTCTCTACTCCACGGCCTCTTCGCTCTCCAACGACAGCTGAGCTCTGTCCGACGACCAGGATGCTCCCTCCCGACGACGGCCTCTATCTCTACTCCACGGCCGTCGGACAGAGCGCGGCCGTCGTTGGAGAGCAAAGAAGCCGTGGAGTAGAGAGAGAGGCCGTCGTTGGTAGGGAGCGTCGCCATCGTCGGTGGGAGCGCAGCCCTCATCGGAGAGCGCTATTTGGGAGACAACGTCGTCGGGTCAGGAAAGAGGGGAGAGAGTGAGAAGAGAGAGGAGAGAGAAATGACCCGCTAAGAAAAGAAAGAGAGAAGGAGAGCAGAGCGCGAGAGCGCTGGTTTGAAGCGCCTGACCTGGCGGGACCCAAGGACACGTGTCGACGTGTGAATGGTTCAAAGTAAAATTGTCGATTTTTCTCATGAGCCAAAATAGAGTTCTTTCCGGGATAATCGGAGCGTTGCTGTGCGACATCAAGTTGCAGTGTGCATGAGAGAGGAGCGTGTGAGAGAGAGGAGAGAGGGAATTTGAAGTTGGTACGAAGGGACTAGAGTTACGTGGACAAGTACGGGATTTTTTATGGTAAAAAAGTATGTGATAGTCCAAATAATCATAAATTGTAACTAATTATCATCTAGGTATGGTCTGGAGAGGACGTGGGTATTGAATTCTTGAATGCATAAGGTAAAAAAAGAAAGAAATAGAGAAAGAAAGATGGTAAATATGGGATAACTAAGAGTGTTTATTGTAATTGTGCACCAGGATTGTTATTTAATGATAATTTCATTCCTTGTTTACGAGATTTGTTTGATTTCATGTCGTTTCTTTTCACCTTACATCAAAGGGCTCTCTCACCTTTACCCAATATTTTCACTCTTTTTTAGCACAAATTTTAAATTTATAATGAGAATGTCAGAATTTCCTTGGTCATTATAGAGTAACAAAGTGAAGAACCAAGTTTAAGCACGAGAGGAAGCTTTGTATTATTCCAGATGAAGTGCATAGAAGGAAATTTATTTTCACGTGCTATACCACTACTATTCACGAAATATGTATACATATATATGGTTGAGTAAGAAGCAATGTATTAAATTCTAACCATTGAGCAAGAGCGAGAGGCATATTTGAGGAAGTAATCCCCCCATATGCTTGGATGAAAATTTGCTGAATGGCGTTCAACCACATGGCTTTTATCTTGAGTTGCAAGAGAAGATGGAATTGTTGAAATCGGAAGAGACATTCTTTTCCTTTCTTTTATGGCTTTCTCTAATGAGAGATAGAGAGCACGAGGGGCTTTTCTATGAGTGCCAAAGACATTATTGATGGGTATTTATAGGCAAGGAACGGCTTAGGCTCTGTATGGTACCGCTTGTGCTCTTTTACTATCTGCAATAGAAAAATAACTAAAATCCGTTTGGTAATATCAATTAATTTTTCTACTCTCCGTAATAATAAAGTGATTGGGGAATAGATTTGGAACGGAAACAAAAAGTAAAAAAAGTAGTTTCTTATTCTCGAGAACAATTTATAAAAATAAGTTTTTTTTTTTCTTCTTCCTCACTGCTCGCCGCCCATTTCTTGTTCCTAGAACAATGCTAGAAATAAGTTAATTTTTCTTTTCTAGGCGGTAAGTGGCGAAAAAGAAAAAGATAAGAAAAAAGAAAAAAAATTTGAAAAATTTGAAAAATTATACATTACAAAAGAAATTGTAGATTATACTAAACGTATTCGTATTCTTTTTATATTTCGAGAATAAAAATTTTGTATAGCTAATAAACGCGTTCTTTTACTAAAAAATTATTTTATAAATCAAAATAAATAAAAATTATTTTAAAAAAAAATGAAAATAAAAATATTATCAAACACACTCTTAATAATTTTAGTAATTTTACTGTTATTTTCGGATTCGCCGTTTCCCAAAATAACGATTTGTGCCAAATGCGAGTGGCCCAGGTTTTTTTCTCTTTTTTTTTTTGTCAAAATAGTGGTCCAGGTTATGCACCTGAGTATGTGGGGTTCTGTCGGGCCGGTTGATGTACGGCGTTTAACACGTGTATCCATAGAACTTCAGAAAGGCTTTGATGTTGATGTTGGAGATACCTTGCAATCTGGGTTTTGCTTCTCCAACGTTCATATGCCAATCAGAATCTAGTCTTCCTTGTCTTCGCTCGCTGCGTGCTAAGAAGATTCTGTTCTGATATTCCCTAATATTGTGCCATGGTTGACTAGTGACCTGAGTGGTGTGAGTGTTGTGTGCCAATACCTTCTCGCCATCACGGCCCCATGCGATGCTACCGCCTCGTTAAGAATGGAAGTATCTTCCGCGGCGTGTGGGTCCTGATTTGATTCTAAATTAGACTTGAAGATCGTTACTGTGAACGGGTGCAGCACTTGTGGTCCGCATCCGCGCCCAACCTTACCTAGTCCCACCTAGGCAGTAGTACATCATTTTATGTGGGTAGTAGATCATAGTACATCATTTTATGTGGGTGTGGATTGGTCTTGTCGTTCTCCGAGGTCATTCACAAGCTCCTTCCTCTTTCTATTTCATAGTGTGTTCTGAGCTCATCACATTTGGACCATCCCGCCTCTCAAAGCACTCGAGAAAGCTACCTCTAAATTAGCAATTTCGCATCTTCTGATTGATTTTCACATTGCTTTTAGACAGTTTGGTCCTGTTTGATAATATTTTTATTTCTTTATTTTTTTGTTCTTTTATTCCTTGAAACAGAAAAAGAACAAAAATATGTTTAATAATGTCAGCTAATTTTTCTATTCCTCAAAACACATTAGTAGCAAGGGAATAAATTGGAATAGAAACACGAAGTATAAAATAAAATTAAAAAAAAAAAAACCTACTTATTTGTTCCCAGAAACACAAAAATATCATTTTAGAAAATAAGCTCAACATAATCTAATGTTCATCTTTATACAATCGACACAAGGTTCACTCTCCTAACCCGATCCAAGTTCCCATTTTTCAAAATAAAAAAAAAAATAAAATAAAATACAATAAATAATAATAATAATAATAATAATTAGGAAAAAAATTTAGAATTTAGATTTTGAGTAGTTTTACTAAATTTTAATGTTAATTTCAATTTAGAATTAGTTTAGCATAAAAAATGTGAAAATATTTTGATGAAAATTGGATTCAAAATTGAAAAGCTTTTAGGGCTTTACTATATGGAATTTTTAACTGTCGTTTTTTTTTAGAGATAATGTTGGATTGCGAAAGCTTGGTGACTCCAAGCAACTTTTGCTTTTCTTCTCAAAAGGTCTATACACCTATTTATTGTAATGCTTAAAGATTTATTATCAATCTCCTCATATTGTGAGTTGTAAACCAAAGAGACTTTCCGTTACCATTTTCAAGGGGAAAGTATAAAAAAAGTCATAAACATATTATATTGGTACCAGTTAACTCTTAAACATTTTTGCATTGGTACCAATTTAGTCCATTCGGCCAATTTTGGCCAGCTGGCACTAACACCCAGGGCCTGTGGCTTTGCTCAGATCTGGGCGAGGCCATGGCAGCCATCGCCAAGCCGAAGGCTTGCCGACCACTGGCGAGAGCTGCGATGGCATCGCCAATCGCGGGCAAGGCCGCCTTCGCCCACGGCAAGGCTAGGGTGAGGCTGATCTTGCCCAAATCCGAGCGAAGCCACCTCGCCTGCAACCCTAAGCAAGGCCGAGCGAGGGCCGCAACCCCGGTGAGAGCCAGTGGTCAGCGAGCATCCGGCTTAGCGATGGTTGCTGGCGAGGCTCCTTCGTTAGCCGCGGGCAAGGCCATCTTCACCTAAGGCAAGGCCAGGGCGAGGTTGGCCTCACCCAAATCTAGGTGAAGCTGCCTCACTCGCAGCCCTAGGCGAGGCTTGGCGAGGGCCCCAGCCCTCGCCAGCCACCACGGGGACATTCAAGGAGGAACAAGGGAGAAAAGAAAAAGGAAAAAAAAAATGGACAAAAAGAAAAAATTAATAAACAATTCGAACAAAATAAAACAATTATTTAAGAAATTGTCACGTCGGCGTTGATCGACTAAAAAATTGGCCAGATGGACTAAATTTGTACCAATACGAAAATGTTTATGATTAAATTAGTTTAATTAAAAAGTTTAGGACTGAATTGGTACAAATATAATAGGTTTAAGACTTTTTCATACTTTTCCCTCATTTCCAACCATTTATCTTTAACTAACTATTATATTGGTTTTCTTAGGTCATTTCAGAATATCTTGATCAATTAAATCATTACAAAATTCCAGTATTATCTAAACATGAAATGTTAAGTCTCTTTATAATTAAATAAAAAAAAATTGGGGTTTGAAATTGTTAGGATCGTACCAAATGTATTTTTGTTCTTTCTCTATTTCGGAAATATAAATTTTGTATAGTTATCAAACGTATTCTTTTGCTCAGAAACTTGTCCAGAGAGAATTATTTGAACAAAAATTGTTCTTGAAAATAAAAATGTTATCAAACACACCTTAAATACTAGTCAAGAGGCCAAACTCTAGAAATTTCATTTAAATGTATCGAGAACTACAGTTATGGGGACTATATAGGTCCCGAGGCCATCGTAGCCATGGAAGAAGCTGGGTCCCTATCTCAAATGCAGGATTCCTTTGTTACACTAATAATGAATTCTATGTGGCCAAGTCCCTATAGGAAGAGCTTTCATATTGCCCTTCAGTAGCATCGCTTTCTCTGAATTAAGATCGCGATCAATGACACTAGAGGAAGATGACTTTAAGTATGTGGTCGAGAAAAAAATGTGTTTGCACATTGGCCCTTGTAATTGTACCTGGAGTTACAAAAATAGATTTTTGATCAATATCTCCTCCACTTCGCCCTCGACCTCCACCTTGATAGGGACCTTGGTCTCGACCTCAACTACAATCTTGATTAGTCTCTCGAATTTGCACAAGATCTCTACTGCTCCTTCTCATCTCCAATGGTCAACCAAGTTTATGACAACCGAGAGTTGCCTACAAGTCGGAGATGCACAAACATGGATAAAAAATTATCGACCATGGGTCAAACGCGCTAAAATCCCTAAAAGCTACCCAATAGGTTAGGTTATACTAAAATTGCATTACGTTGATTTTAACCACGAAATTGAATTCGTTTTTGGGAATCGAATGTTCGAGTGTGTCACAATTCATTTTTAAAATGCTGTCTCATCTTTCGGAGAAATTTCGTCGTGTCCGGAATTTTTGCGGAAAATCAATCTTGGACAAAAAGAAATTATGGAAATTCGTATGGGCTGCTCTAAGGGGTTTATTGGCTGCTAAAATTACTTTGTTTGAGAAAAAAAAAAAGAAGAAGAGGAAATTAGCCATTGAAGGGAGCCTTGACTTCTTGGCTAAAGACTTTGAGGCTAAATGCAGTTGAGTGCATGAATATTTCCCTTGGACTCCCATTGGCCCTCACCTTGACTTAGTTTTCCCCCTCTCTCCCTCCTTGTGCATGAACTTCAGCCAGCCGAACCCCCACCTCTGCTGCTTCTTCTTCTTCTTCATTTCCATTTCCCTTGGTGTCGCAAGCCTCCAGCAAGCCAGCCCACGCTGCCGTCTTCAGTCCGACACCGCACCACCTTCAGCTCGCCACCGCTAGCCCTGGTTCACCTAACAACCCTCATCCTAAGCTACTGCCCACCTCATCTCAGCTCCGTTCGACGCCCTCCACAATCCGCACCACCTCACACCCCTATCACCAAACCACCAGCTCAGCCAGCCCAACCAGCCTTGTCTATCCGCTAGCCACCTGCCAGCTTCGTCCAACCGCCTCAACCAGCCTGCTCGACCACCCGACCAGCTCAGCCCTTCCACAGAACCGTCCCTTCAGCTGTGAGCTTGCTAGGCTGATTTCAACCCCAGTTTAGCCTCCGTTGGAGAAACGGTTGTCTCGGAATCTCACCGCCGTCGCATCACCGTCGCCGTTGAATTCCGGTGAGTTAGCTCCCTAATCCCAGATTTGGTAGTTAATTACACATAATAAGTTAGGTTAGTGTTAATTAGGGATTAGTGGTTAATCTTGTTAGAGTAACTAGTTAGTTAGGATTGCTTAGTTTAGTTATGTTAGTTTGGTTAGGTGGTTAGTTTAGTTAGTTAGCCTACCCTAGGTTAGATTAGTTAACTTGGGTTAGTTAGTTAACCATAGTTAGGATAATCAACTATGGTTAGGTTGATTAACCATGATTAGTTTAATTAAGTTGGATTAATTTAATTAATCATAATTTATTTAATTAATCGTAATTAGCGTAAATAGTGACGAGATAGCCGTTTTGTGAAATTTTACGCTGATTTGTGCAATTGAGTGCTTGGTGGTCATTATGGACTATTATTGCAAAATTTGATTTTTATGGTATTTAAATAGAAAAACTACCGGGTGTTGGTTTTTAACGCTAAATTTTTATGTACTATATAAATCTTTGAATTTTGAAATGAGAGCGTACTACATTTATTGGTTTGATTTAAATATGTAACCACGCACGATTATTTAATCGAGATTTTTAATACGAAGGAAAATTGGCCAAGTTCATTATTTGAAAACGAGGCATTTGAACGCGAAGCGTGGTGTCCTTGGCTAACCTAAATAAGCTGATGCGTTTATGCGGGGTAGTGAACCCCTCCTGATGCGTGTACGCAGGACGATGCCTGATTAAGTTCGGATGCCCCACGTCAACAGATGCCGGTCACGGTGGAGGCCAGGCCGATGCTCCTTTATGGAATGCCGTATTGATGCATTTACGCGAGATGATGACGTGCTCGATGGGGCGAGATGACACTTGATTATGCCGGATGATCGTTGACTGTTGAGTAGATTATGGCCGATGGGTCGTAATAACTAGAACACACCTTAGTGGTTGTGATAGCTGTGCCTGATTATGGGGCAAAATTGTTTGGCACAAAATGTGACGTATCATAATGGTTTTACCTTATAATCGAGACCCATATGATTGTTTGAAAGATAAATTGAGGCATTCAGGTTATTAAATAAGTTTGACGTATGCATATGATATATGTGACGCACTAATATGCAAGAACATGCTGAGGTGAGGTGAGTTTGTGTGTGATGCCTGTTTAGGTTGCCTCTGAGTGAATTTGCATCTTAATCGGGGTTTAAGGTTTTGACTCACTGAGATTTTTGTCACATCATCGTGGTTAACCCTTTTTCAGGCCATAGCATGGAGATTTGCCGAGTGCAGATGTGGTGGGCGCATGATGCGACACCTTTTGGCTGGCTAGTGCAGTGTAGGTTACCTAGGACTTTCTTTTGAGACCGACTTGTGAATATAAACTCCTAGGTTAACCAGGTATGTTTATAAAGTGTGGTTTGTGAAAAAGCGTTAGCATGTTTTACTATCCCTGTGTTTGATGGTTGTCTGGGTGTTTATTTACTTCACTTCCACATGTGCTTAATTGAAAGATAAAAAGAAAGGGTCGGTGACATGTCCTGAGAATGTCGCATTTCAGTCGACCATCGAGGGATGTGCGCATGCCCAGGGTTCAGGCCGTGACACGTGGACAATTTTTAATAATATTATAATAATTTTTTAATTTTCTTTTCTTTTCTCTTATTTTTTTCTTTTTCCCTCCACCAATTATCACTAGGCCTCATTAATGGCTAGCAAAGGTCGCCACCCTCATCAACCTTGGGCGAGGGACATCTGAGCCTAGATGGGCTACCCTCGCTTGGCCGGTCAAGGGTGGCTCTCGCCTAGGTGGGCGAGTGTAGGCCACCTTCGCCTGGGCAGGGGATTGCCACCTTCGCCTAGGCAAAGGCTGCCCTCACCAGCCTAGGCCTAGGCATCCCTTGCCCGAGGCCGATAAAGGCGGCCCTAGCTTGAGGCTAGCGGTTGGCAACCTCTATTGGCCATCGATGAGGCTTGATAGTGGTTGGCGAAGAGAAAAGGGGAAAAACAAAGAAGAAAAAAAAGGGAAAAAAATGAAAATGAAAAAAAATATATCATCAAAATTGACCACATTAGCGTCGATCGTGCCACATAGGAAAGCTAATGCCCTCTTCACGATTTGCGGCCAAAATTAGTTCGATGTACTCAATTGGCAAAACATGGAAATGTTTTAAAACTCAATTGACAAAATTGAAATTTTTATAATTGAACTGGGAAAATTACAATGCTTTTAGGTCTTTTTGAACAATTTCCCCCAATTACCAGAGATAGTAGGATGAATTGATCACAAAGGAACAACTTCTCAATACAAGGATTCTACTGCTGCCCTCGCCTTGCTCTCCCATTTTTCTTTCTTCTTTTGTGTGCTGTCAATGGATTAGGGAGTTTCATTGGCAAAACATATCTCATGCAAGAGTTAATTTTTACCCATGACTTTACTGCAATTCGAAACATAATTTTTACTTATCATTTAAGAGTATCAAAGTCGTGACCATTTGATACTCCAATTTATTTTATGATGTACTAAAATAGTGGTGTGGTCACCGAACTAATTGACTTAGAAATAAACATCTCAATAGCTAAGTTTCTCTCAAATTTCCACCCCAAAGTAAGGGACGTACATTTGCTGACCAAGGCCCATGATGAACTATACGCAGTCATAGCCATTGAAATTTGTCGAATTTGAGTGAAAATCACGTGATCGACAGCTTTGGTTGTCTCCAGTCCATGCTGCTTGTGATTGGACCGTGTCTAAGATAAGAATTTCCACCCCAAAATACACGCCACATCAACATTAGTAGTGGCTCCTACATTGTTATCAATAATTAATTAAGAGAAGAGAATTGGACGTGAAAAGAAGTAATTGTTTTATATGAAAAGAAGTGATTATTGACATGAAGAGAAGTGATTATTGAGCATGAAAAGTGGTGATGGTTCCAATAAGGTACTTATTTTCGAGAGATGTGTTGTTTTTCTATTATCACATATTGTTTTCTAAAAAAAAAAAAAAATACTTTCTCTTCTTCATAATACTCTATTGTTCATATTTCTCTCTTCTTATCTTTTATCACAAAAGTTTAATGACACATTTAAGATGAAATTCTAAAAGGAAATTAGAAGAAAATTAAGAGAAAGTAAGAGAAAAGGGAAAATGAAAAGAAAAAAATAAAAAATATACATAAATATTTGAAAAAAATAGAATATTATTATAATTATTTACGCGGTGCCAACCATACCACGTAGAACAGCCAACGTCCATGTTAGCAATTTTCGACCAAAATTAGCTAGATTGACCCAATTGGTAAAATTGAAAGATTTATGACTGAATTGGCAAAAATGTAATATGTTATGATTTTTGGACAATTTTCCCTAGAGACCAATCCAAAGTACCTCACATACATAAAATAATTGCAAGAAGCGTGGAAAAATTATATGATAAATGGAGGTTCATCTAGCTTGCTAGAATACAGTAAAGGGAATCACTACTAGTCCATTGATGCATTAAACAATGAAGCATCATGGAAGCCCCGAACAGTATGTCAAAGTGTAAGAATTATTGTGACTCACATGATATGATTTATGTTATATGGTTTAATAATTATTGTTATGCTATAAGAATAATACATGTTGGTTTTGAGGAGTTACGACTCTAATAAAACGAAGAGGTACGACTTTAATTGAAAAGGGTATATCTCTTTGATGGAAGGCACATTTTCAACTTTCGTACAAATAGAGTCCAGTCCTCTCTCCACCCACAATGAATAACAATAACAGAAAGGATTTTGGTATTCTCTCCTCCATCGATAGAATACATCAAGAATAGTGGGTTAAGAGAGAGAAATCGGATTTCTTCTTTTGGTTCGTGTTCCTTGGGTTTTCTACAACGATCATCAAGTGCAACGCTATGGATAAAGGTATGTCTTCATCTATTTGTGAAAAACATGAAGATCAAAAGATCATTATTTGTACTTTGAATTTCCGCATCAAAGTATTATATGTATAATCTTACAAAAGCTCTTCCAATTGCAATGGCATCGTTAATGAAATTGTTGATGCTTTCAATTGCTGGAGCACATCATTCCTTCTCGATGATCCCGGCTATACTTGGTCCTCTGACAAACCTCTGAAACTTCGAATCGTTTCAGGATGATATCCACTCATCACGTCCAAGGAACTGAAAAGAACCTACGTAGAATCATTTGCATAGGTAAAATGTAAAAACAGAACAGGTTACAGAAACGAGTTTACGTTTAACATTTTCGAAAAAGAAACTTAAAAGGTCCTCTCACCTTGTGACTTTGATGTTGCAGCGGACGAAGGCAGATTCTACATCTCCCGAACAATATCTGAAACCATGGCTTGAAAAGTGAGTTGTGAGGCGACTCAGGAATATGGTCATGGCCTTTAATTTTTCAGTGCCAATGTTTGACCCGAGTGGTCCTGTAAAGAACATAATTTGAACTTTCGTTTTCATCTGGGAAAGTGGCTGCCGATCAAGGTGCAGCTTTTAATTCAAGCATCTATGCAATATTGGAAGAACAGCGGGGCCAATGAACAAGTAAGCTAACATTGGCTGTACTACTAAGATTATGAAGTTTGTCAATTTACTCCTCATAAAGAAAAAACTTGAGTATATTTCTAATGATGGGTAAATGTCAATTCACGGTTTTGATGCAGAAACCTTCAAATACTTATCCATCCTTAATTCTTGAAGTGCACCTCTCTAAGAGGGTGCTGGCATAAATCCACTTCTGCAGACAAACAAGCTTCTTGATTAGGAAAGAATGATGAAGTTTTGCTGATCGCCTTCTTGTTACTATCTGCGCAAAATTTCCTTGCGTCTACAAAGTTTCACACTGATGGTCTGCTCAATACCAGTCTCGTCATCATCATAGCCATCTAAATCACCATGAACTGATTCTGCGGACCACCTCCAAGATCGTTGCTTCTTTTAAGGGACAAAAGCTTGGTTAGCTCTTCTGTGGCTTTTGAACTTTTGTGAAAACGGATTTCTGCTTGAGATTTTGGTTTTCCCGGCTAACCCTGAAATCATTGTTCTATATTAACCTGATCTGAACCATTAAGGTTTAAACATGACATTAAATTCCGCCAATGCAAGAGATGACATGAAGTTCATGTATATCTACGTAATTTGGTATACTCTCAACAAAACTTGTGCTCTCCAGAAGTGGAATAAGGACGAATTCCACTGAATTCCTCCAAAATATAAGGTATGTTGATTGGAAAAGTAGGCACTTTTTATAATGACATGAAAGCTGTAGGCTCCGAGTAGACTCCTGGTCATTGTAATCAAGATCATGTAGTCGTGTAAGGAAATGAGAAGCACGTTCACTGGCCATAGAAGCCCCCATTCACAGCGGAGTTGGCAAGTGCAATGTACATATGGCAACATGGCATTCGCCAGTGGAGAGAAACAGATCAATGAAAGACCTTTGATTCCACCCTAATGAGAGTATGGTAAGCTTCTTAACTTTCTCATCTTTTGTGATGTACACAATGAGTTAAGTATTATTATTTAGAAAGACATGCCAAAATAGTGCTTCCAGTTACGGGCTACTGGAACTGCTTAGGCTTAAGGAGTAGACGACTCCTGTCTCGCATTCAGCTTGTTCTGCATCCAGCTGAGCAAATGAATCCTTGTATTTGTGTTCGAGAGAGCAGAGTTTGAACAAAATTCATCACTGCCACAGGTGTTTATACTTTCATCTTGAATCAGAGGATTGTGGAGTTTCTGGGATGGAGGCGCTGAAGGTGACTAAGTTACCTGATTGCGGCCCATTCTTGCCAAATGACTCACGAAAATAAATTGGATAAAGTCAAATTATAGGAGACGTGACGAACAGAACCAATAAAAGCGTCCGACTTGAGATGCCAAGATGATATGGATGCTTGATAGAGCATCAAAGCTCTCATCCATGCAAGGGAAGGGAAGACCACTGGGGTCAGAAACCATGGAATGTCGCTCCAGGGAATTTGACCAGTCTTTGACCCCAGATTGGCTGGTAGGGATAGTGATTTGGGAATACAGAAAGAGAAACCAAAGATCATAATATCTTGCATTACTTGGTAAATCATTAGGCAAATGCCTCTGGTGTTATGCAGACCAGCTGCTTTTTCTCACGGGCACCTGCTCTCACCAGCATGCTTTTGTAATATGCACTTCCAGCAACTTCATTTTGACAATCTGTCCCCCAGTAATAGCTATTTAGCCCTCTTTCCTTCCTTTGTGTTTTCGTAGAATGTCCAATTTTGTCAAGATAAGACTGTGGTAACCTTTTCTTACAAGGTGAAACCTAAAATTGAGAAGCTCAGAGTTGATTTCATTGTAAACCGTGGTGCATTTATGTAATCTACAATTTTCTATGAAAAGAAACTACTCGATAGCATCAACCACGTTAGATCAAACATAAAAATGAAAACCTAATTAAATACTAAAGTAATTGACAATATTAATGCAGAATACTTGCTTATACGTAATTATGACTATAACATATTACAAGCATGTTAGGTTACATTATATTCAGTGAGCCAAATAAAATTTTCACCAATGATCATATTCCATGCAGCACCACATTATGAACATAGACACGTGTGTCACGCCACCCGACGGAACCATACGAATTCACATGCAAGTACCGATACATAAGAAATTACACTTTTATTTTTAATTTGTTGCAGTTTTTATTCTTTTGCCTATTAACTTAATTAATCAATCAATCAATCAATTATTATTCAACAAGATAATTGATTAGTAATGGCCTCTGTATATATCCCATAGATAAGGAAGAAAATTTATATATATTGCAAATATTTTTCAGATATGTAAGGAAGAGACTTTATAGACAAACATATATATGTACGTATTGCAAACTTTTAACCAATACAAACTTTTAACCAATACCAAAGAAATAGGAACGCGTGCTTCTTTATCTTGGATTAAAAGATTTCACATCTTAATTATTCAAGATATATAATTGATGAGTAATGATCTCTTTATGTATTACGCTATCAAATTTTAAAATATTTTATTAAAAACATCAATGCTAAATAAATAATTAAGCTTGGTTTATTCTAATTAATGTAAGGGAAGGGGAAGGGATTGCAGTTTCGTGATACCGTGACTCAACCACGAAACTCCCTTCTACCCAACTTCCCGATTATTTATGTCAAGACCGTTAATGAATTGTTCATGCTTTCAATTGCTGTAGTATACAGCCCTTACCGACGTTGCTGGCTGTTATTGGATGCTCTACCGAACCTCTTGTAAAGTGAATATATAATGACCCAGCCTCACTGTATAATATTGTCCGCGACACCGAGTCCTCACGACTTTAAAACACATTATACAGTTAAAGGGGTCCAAGCCATTATAAACTGGCCCAGGACTCTCCCTAAGCGATGTGGGACAAGAGGGAGAGAACCCCTTCCTTGCGCACGTCCGAGAATCAAGGTGCGGACACACCGCCGACCCTTCTCCCCGCGCACCGCCGCTCGGGCCGTCACAGAATAGTTTCAGGATGATCCTAGACTTATATCTTTATGAAACTAAAATGTACACGCATAGATACATATGGATATGTGAATACTTACAAATAGTCTAGAGAAACGAGTTTGTCCTATGGCATTTTTGGAGAATGAAACTATGAGGATCCTCTCACCCTGTGATTTTAAGGCGGCAGTTGGATGAGGCAGTTCTACATCTCCAAAAAGATATCTCAAACCAAGGGTTGACAGATCAATTGGTCAGCTAACTGTTTTAGGATTTTGCTATTCGCCATGCATATCTGTCTATGTTTGATTCAGGAACCTGGACGTGTCGTTACATCTTCTTTTTTTTGTCAGTCCTATTCTATTCATACTCTAACTCTCACTCTCAGACTTTTGCCCTGCCTCCTTGCAAGGTGTGGGAGTCGAAATTCACTCATGAAACTAATTTGTCTCCACCCCAACCCCTCTTGAGAAGGTGGGGAATTCGAACCTCCCACCTCCCTCTTCCAAGTTAGAAAATTGGCAACTGGAGCAAACCCCAATGGTTGTCGTTACATCTTCACTGAACATATTTGACCCAAGTGGTTCCCTGAATGTAGGACTTGTGTTCATCTAGGAAAGTTGCTGCCAATCAAGACAGCTTTTGGCTAAAACATTTATACAGCGCACTGGAAGTGGCAGCACCACAATGAGCAAGTAAGCCAAGAGTGGCTGTACTACTAAGACTACGAAATCCGTTGATTCACTCCTTGTAATGCAACTCCTTACGGTCAGAATCTGTCCTTGACCAATTTTCTGATATCTTCCCCGTTGTTTTTTCCTCTACTAATTATGGCAGTGGTTTATGCCAAAGTATTTCTTAACCAATGATGCTCGAGATGCATTTCAGGGATAGATTTTCTTGTGAATTATTGTACTCAAAAGATGCACCATGAAAAAGAAGGGTTAGCTATCTAAATATTTTAGTTTCCAATGATACTTTGTGCTGAGAATAAAACAGCACAAAATTATGGTAATAAAATGAGTACACGGATAAACGACCTCATTCTTATCTGATGGTACAAGATAGGGCTTTGCAAGAATCTCTAACTAAATATTACATCTGGAAGCCAACTCAAACCGCAACTTAGACAAACATGAAACTGGACCATGAGTAGGGGAGGCTATGTTTTGGAAAGTAAACTGGTGTGTGCAAGGTTGTGGTACAGAGTAACGAGTTCTACAATATCCATAATTCACGAATTTCTAATGACAGTAAAGTTCAATTCACGATTTTAATGCTGGAACCTTCAAATATTGATTAAAGAAAAGCTCAACCATGTACGGACCTTCCGCATCCTTGATTTATGAATTGCACCTCTCAAAGTGTGCGCTGGCACGAATCCACTTCTGTAGACAAACATCTTCTTGATAAGGAAAGATAATTATTCTTTCGCCAATCGTTCTTGTTCCTATCTGCACAAATTTCCTTGCATCTACGAAGTATTGCACTGATGGTCCGCTCGATATCAATCTCGTCATCATCGTAGTCATCTCAATCACTGTGAAACAAACTGCCCATTCTGCGGTCCACCTCCAAACTCGAGGGACAGTTGTTTTCTGTTTCGCTGGTTGTTTTAAGTGACAAAAGCTTGGTTAACTCTTTCTGTAGCTTTGTAGGATGAAATTGATTCTCCTAGAGATCTTGGTTTTCCCTGCTTCCCCTGAAATCACTTTTCCCAAAAGTAATCCATGCGGCGGTCGATGAACTCTTCTCAAGGTTCTAGTTTCATCTAATCTGAGCCATTAAGATTTAACAATATATTAAATTCCACCAATGCAAGAGACGACATGAAGTTCATACATATCTAGATCAATGTGGTCTACTCACAATAAAACCCATGTCCTAGAAGTGGAATAAAGAACAGATTTCCCTTAATTCCTCCAAAATATAAATCAAGTGGATTGGAAAAGTAGGCACCTTGTACAATGGTATAAAAGTTGTAAGCTCTGGGTAGATTCCTAGCTACTACAATCAAGATCGTCCAATCATGTAAGGAAATGACAAGCGCGTTCACTAACCGTGAAAGTATCCATTCACAGTGCATTTCCGTAAGCAAGTCTAGTGTACACATGGTAGCATGCTAACGTCGCGTTTGCGAGTGGAGAGAAACAGATCGATGAAAGTCCTTCAATTCTACCCTAATGAGAGTGTGGTTCGTTCTTAGCTTTCTCAGCTTTTGCGATGCACAGTACAAAGTCAAGAATCATCCATTACAAAGACATGCCCAAATAGTACTTATGGTGACAGGTTGCTGAAAACTGCATCGGCTTTACGAGTATGCTCCTCCTATCTCATCGCAACCTGTGTTTGTACCTTCATCTTGAGTCAGAGGATCGTGGAGTTTCTGGGATGGAGGTGCTGAAGGTGACTGAGGTGTAGATAAGATTAGTTAACGTGGTTCAAAATGGCCGATGTAGGCATTTATAATTGGATACGATGAGCTCGTGGAAACCAGCTGAACAGCTTTTCTTGGTGGTTCCGGGTACCTGAACGCGGGCCCTCTCTCGCCACTTGACTCTCCTATGAAAATATATTGGATAAAGTCAATCCAAGGAATGCCACTTGACATATTGGAACGGAAGATCGCAGGCGTTAGAAACCAAGGAATGTTACTTCAGGGATTTTGACCAGTGTTTGACCCCAGATTGGCCTATACATTTTACAACCAATCAAGCAAGTTATTCAGCACCTGTTAGCTTTGAAATTTGAGCGAATGAGGAGCCATCCCAACATTTACAAGACGATTCAATTGTCTTTCTTTCATTAAGATTCACGAATGAGCATGAAAAGCTAAGCTGTTTAAGCTGATCATGCATAGAGATTTAGAACTCCCTCTTGGATCGAGACTGCAGACAACTTACATGCACATCTTTCAAACCTGTCACTCAGTGAACCATATTCATGATGTGCATGCTTTCGAAGCCAAAAGATCTTCAGATCTTGCAAAGAGAGAATTATCTGCAATTTGCCATGATAACACAAACCGCACAAGGCAAGGCTCCCGTTTCAGAAACAGATCTATGCTGGCAGAAATCAACACTAGCAGAACACAACGACCTTGAAGTCCTCATCTTAGAGAAAGAATCATTTCATATCTTCATTGAATTTTGAAGCCATACGGTCAGATCAATGTAGTCCTTTTCTCATCCCAGGACCAAATAATCATAATAATATAACTAACTAAAAATCACATATGGTTGGCACAGTAGGAAAGCTGGTCTTGTATCCTAGCTCATCAGGCGCTCCACGAGCTTGTCTTCAGTTTAGGAAAGTCTCAGCCCGCAACACATGGGTGTCGGCTATTTTGGCAGAAAACTGTCAATTTGAATTGGCGTGGCATTCTAATTCGCATGAAAGGAAAGAACCTTCATAGTCCGAGCGTGAAGCAATTACCATATTGAAGATACCTTACTGGAGAGTGCTTGATTTGGTAGTTCATACAAACCATGGGGGAAAGCTCCCAAAATTCCTTGCACTCGTTAAACTAGCGATGGAACTAACACTCTTTAGTTCCACAAACCTGTACTAGTTGCTGTATGATATCATTGATATGAGGTCCATTACAGTCCTACTTTCTCTATATAACTTCCTCTGTAAGACCATGAGAGAGATTCTTAAAAGCGTCATTTTACACAAATATATATACATGGAAAGATGATACAAATCGAGCTCCAAGATTTCAGTGCCCCTGCTTCTTCATTGCAGCACCGGTGAAGCTTTAATCTCTTATGCAACTATCAGAGCAAACATAATCTATGTGTAGATTCGAAGAAAGAAGATGAAGCCCTGGTTCATCTTGCTAGGATACAGGAGATCGTGAACCCTTTCTCATGCATGAATAAGAGTGCTTGCTGCTCCAGCCATTGCATTTATCCTGACGTTTGCATACAGAAGAAAGGTCATCGAGAGCTTCTAGTACTTGTAGACATGATCTTTGTACATGTGGGTTGTCATGTTCAATGACTGCAGCATCGCTTCTCCTTTTTGTTGAAGCTGAATACAGAAATCCCACCATTATTAATATCTGTTGCTCGAAACCTGAAAAAGTGGCAAAAGAAAGTCAAATAGATATTACAGAGAAAATCTGGCAGTTGTAGAATGACATCCATGAGTTTCATAGACTTTGATGAAGAGCGAGTCAAGGCTATTGCCATTTGCCATAAAGAAATGCAAAACCATCCTTGGATATTCGCAGATAAACAAGAATTGTAGACAGAGGCATTGCACCAAGCCAAGGTAACAATTCTCAGGAATAAAAAATAAAAAAATTCGCTCATGAGCATTCCCTTTGGACTTTTCATGATGATTGAATACACCAACAACATTTTTTAATGAACAATCCAAGAACTGCTTAATAATCATAATCCTGCACCTACCTCTCTGGCCCTAGACCAAGAGCTACACATATCAGTGCCCTCAACAGTGATTTGTGGGTCACAACCAGAAAATCTTTCCCCTGGAAAAACAGAAAAGGAGGAAGATGAGTGGCAATGCAACTCTCAGCAACAAAATATCTCATGATGAGTAGAGAACTAACAGGTGATAGCAAGATCTCCTTCCAAGCCTCTCTTGCTGTCCCCCACAAATCACATATAGGGTAAACACCATACACGCAAAAGTTTGATGGATCCTCCCTCCATGTTGTATACTCCTTTGGATATATCTTCCGAGCATCAACTGCCTCCAAATTCTGAGTTTCATTTAGCATACAGGCATATAACAAAAGCTAAAGGTAAAATTTATGAGTGGAAACGAAGTTTATGGCTCAATGAACTTGAAATTTGAATGCTTCAGGAACTTAGCACAGATAAAGCAGTGAAAAGCACGACAAATTTATGTCAACAACAGCTAACATAGGAAGCATTATTGAGATTTGAGACGCCTGAATCAGAAGACGATGAGAACTGACCATTTTTCATTCCTTCAAGGTAGAATAGATGGGCCTCCTTCAGTGAATCCAGGAAAATCAATGGCTCTTCCCTTCCTTGCCATAGGACTTCCGCAGTAGTCTGCATTAACACTCAAAAACTGATTGCTGATAAAAGGATGACTAAGTACTAGTTTGACCATCTTGATTATCATTTTCAAACCTTCGCACGGGATATTGGACTTGAGAAACACTGATCAAAGTGCATTTCTGACAAGGCTTGTCTGCACCGCTCAGCTTGCTTCACCCCTGTCTCTGTTAGCACAGAAAGATTTGAGCTTCCCTGTGTTTCATATATGGGAAGATTATTAGCTGAAGAATTACTCTAAAATCATCACAAGTGAAGAAAATATATGATAAAATGACAAGATTTGTCAGGTCACAAACAATCCAAGCAACAGGAAGTGAACTATCTTTCCCTAGTAAAATGTCTATTAACTTAATCAGATAACAGCCAAACCTGGACTCTGCCTTCTTCATTCCAAGAGCTAAGACCATGCCTAACAAGAGTGACCCTCTTTGACAAATCCAGCATCTTCCCAGTAAGTGATGTTGTTGCTCTGGAAAAATCATACGCACCACCAGTCACAGAAGCACCATTTTCAAGTCTCTCTGTGGAGGAGGTGTGGGTTAAATTACAACCAACTCGAGTTGAAACGTCCATCGAGAAGTAATCAGCAAGATGACTACTGCAGATCTCTCTCGGTCGCCAATAAATTGAAGATATTCCACAATAAAAGATGCTTTCTAGCTGAAGTAATGATCAAAACCGACGCATCGCCAAACCAGCCAAATTATACTTTCATGGTTTCTTTTGCCAAATTAAAGTTATGATAAAAGCCCATGACTTCTGATGGATAAACATAGACTTCGTCCAAGCATAAAGAATTTCTCTTTTTCTTTTCTCTATAATTTTGAAACATAAGATCAGTCATCAACTGTATTGCAGGAATTGCAGACCAATGGCGCTCTATAATTCTTCCCACATTACTCTCCCAACAAATCACTCTTCACCTACCAGTTTGCATATAAACCTCACTAGTTTTGCATCTCACCACGCTTGTGCTTCGTCTATCACTCGTTTCACATCAGACGAACGTGGTTTCGCAAATCAACTGGCATTCCCAATCAGACAGTCACATCCGACAGACAACCCGAAAGACTTCAGTGAAATCAGTCACTGCATGTCTACTCTACTCTTTACTCATGACAAACGCCACACATTCAGAAAGACACGGAAGAAGAAGAAGAAGATGGAGAAGAAGAGTCGTCACCCTCGGTTAAAGGCGGCGCGGGCCTCGCCTCGCACCGCACCGCCGGAACGGCCGAGCTGCGGCCGCTGCGGAGCTCCGGTGGCCTCTGGACGCCGACCCCGAACCTCGACGACCTCGAGGAGGAGGTCGCGAACGGAGGGTTCGTCACGGCGGTGATGACTCCCGGGACCATCCTTTTCCGGCGACGAGCGTCTTCGATCGACGACTTCCGATGCGGGGAGAGAGAGCTCCGACACGCCTTTCAGCGATGCGGGACTGCTTTCCGGACAACGAATGTTGTCCTCACAAGTCTCGCGGCTTTGGTCGTCGCGGAGGATATGCCCTGTCAGATACTCGTGCTGGCGAGATTTTTATGACGTGGTCCGTGGCTATTGAGAACCTCGTCGTCAGTGCTTCCCAAGCTTTTTGAAATTTGTCTCATTAGATAGTTTTTCGCCAATTGAAAAATACTTCAATTATCAATAATAATATATATCTGAATATTTTCGTTCGTTCATTTTGATAAGCGATGTAAGCAATCACTTTTTTTGAAAGATATTTTTCAATTTATTTATTTTTCAAGAAATAAATGAAATTTGTTTCTATATCAGCTTTTTTCATTTTGCAATTGAATCTTTCTTGCTAAATATACAAATAGAAATACGAACGTGAATTGGCATATCGACATTAAGTTAGTGCTGATTGGACTAATTGAAAACAATATGGATTTGTTTGTGGCATTTATGAGGATGACAATGGTAAAAATATTAAGAAATAATAATCTAAAACTGTCGTAGGAATAGAGAGAGAAAAGGGAGGTGGGTGGGGAGCCGCCGGTCGGGCATGGCTGCCCAAGGACTGCCGGCCTGGCTGGCCTCTGGTGACACGGGGTCGGAGCACTGCCGCCGCCTTTCGATTAAGAGATAAAGAGAGAGAGAGAGAGGGAGTATAACTTATTCATTCGCAAATGCTCTTCAGTTTGCTGGGGAAAGGGTCACGTCGGAGAAGCGCGCGTCCGGCGATGAGGGTATTGAACGTCGTCCGATGTGGAGTGAGGGGGTATTTTGGGAAGGTTTTGTGTGGTACAAGAAGCAATTTGAGAAAATGCTGTTCAGGGAGAACTTGAATCTGGTCAATATGGGGAATATACGAAAATTTCATTCAGTTATGTCTGTCTTTTCTGAAGAGTTTATTCAAGAAATTCGAAACGGTCAATCAAAGAAAGCCGAGTTCTTCTACCAAAAAGAACTCAAGCCAAATCGTTAGGCCTCTTTGGGTCCCATTATTTTGCTGAAAACTTTTTGCCGGGAACCTCTTTCTCTTCTTTTGCATAGCTTAGAAAAATGAGTAAAATATAATCACTTTATAATCAACGGAAAATGCATGTTAAATTTATAAAGAAGATTTTCTCTTTTACAAATTATATAATTTTTCAAAATACTCTACACTCAGTCCAAAAACCTCATATCTTGGGCACGAGGACCCCAATGATTGTGTCCAAGTCCATAGAGGCTAGGCTCGAGACCTCAATTGAGCTAGGGTTTTCAAAGTGGCCATGCGTGGGTACTAATCTCTTGTGCACAAGTTATCGATGCTTGGACGTAGGTCCATGAAAGCTAGGCTCAATCTTAAGCTCAAGTCTCTTGAGATTGAACCTTGGACCTTAGTGTTTGTGCCTGGGTCCGCAAATGCCCCAAGTCCCCTATGGCCATACCCCATTACCTAGCTCTTGTGGCCAAATCACTTGGGCCCCCAAATCCATCGAGGCTAAGCCCAATTCCTTAGCTATCGGGCCTCACTACATAAAGGTTGGGCCCTGAACCCAAGTCCCCATGCCTAGGTCTCTAATGACCATGTTCGAGTACCTTGCTCTCATGCCCAAGCCAGCAACACTTGAGCTTGGGACCTAATCACTCGAGCTAGGTCCTTGAGTCTTGAACGCAAGAATTTGGGTGAAACTTGAGACTCTCAAATACATTTGAGGAGTTTCTTTTGTGACCAACGTCAGGTGATAATTTCCATATTATTTGCAAAATGCAACCAAGCATAGAAAAAATGATCATTTATGTTGAGAATAAATTTCTTTAAAAGTATTTTCCTACAAAGTTAATTTTCAATCAAATGTAGGGAGCTTATTAGGATCTTTATCAAGTATAATTGATTTATGGATCACTAAGAATTGATGTGTCAAATAATGTCATGCATTGTTAAATATACAACAACATATCTTGTAACAACAAATAATAAATCTTCTTAAATAGTCACATCTATCATACGAGGAAAAAAAAAAGAAAATAGCTTATGTTACACAATATATAAAAAGTAAACTATCTTATTTTATTTTTTTCAGGTGCTTATGTCAACCATAAGAAAAAGTGTCGATAAAATATCACAAGAGATAAAAAGGTAAGGAAAATCTAATTCAACAAAACACTTTTTAAATTTCAAGGATATAACATTCGTAATTCTTATATTACCCGAACAGTACATTTCTTAGCAGAAAAATGAAAATTGGAAAATAATTTATATTTTATCCGTAGATTTTTCTCAACACGCCTTCTCGAAAAATAATTTTTCAAAAAAAATAAAAATAAAAATTCTAAACATCTCACGTAATAAACCGTGCAAAACGTAAACCCACACCTCCTTCCCGAGAATAGTTGACCCTCCTCCCGTCCGTCTCCCCTCTATAAATACCCCCTCACCCCCTTCATTTCTCACTCTTTGGAGAGACTCGCGATCTCTCCCTCTCCGCCCAACCCCGTGCGCGAGCAGCCGCGCCGCGAACTCCTTCCCTCCCAAACGAATCGAACTCCTTCGAACGAACGAACGAACTTCCGAACTCGAACCGCTAACGCCGTAGAGCTCAACCCGAGGGGAGAATCCAGGGGGCGATTTAGGGTTTCGAAGCTCGCGGGCCATGATGGAGGACGAGCAGGAGTACGATCCGGCGTACGCCGAGGGGGAGGAGGACGACGACGACATCACGCAGGAGGACGCGTGGGCCGTCATCTCGGCCTACTTCGAGGACAAGGGCCTGGTGCGGCAGCAGCTCGACTCCTTCGACGAGTTCATCCAGAACACGATGCAGGAGATCGTGGACGAGTCCGCCGACATCGAGATTCGCCCCGAGTCGCAGCACAACCCCGGCCACCAGCCCGATTTCGCCGAGGTCGGTTTTTTCGTGTTCCGCTGGAAACGAGCTCGCGGGCTTCTTCTTGCGCGTTTTGGATTTCGATTCGGACGGGGTTTTAGGTTAGTGACGGCTGGTTTGAGGACGAGAGTGTTGGAGTTGTGGTTTTGGAGATGGTCTAACTCTAGGCGGTTGCGATTCTTCGGTGAATACGGTTATAACTATGGATGTCGCATAGGCTGTTCTTGGTTGGAGCAGGTTATGAGTCTTGCTTATAGAAACGGTTCAGAAGCCTTGTCCATTTGAGGTTTGTGAGGCACGTTGTCGAGCTTGAACGTACTTAGTTTCGTAACATCAGTTCATGGGGTTCTCTCTTAGCTCGGGAGTACGACAGTGGTCTTCAGTTGTCGAGAATTTGATAAACCTTAGTTGAGGTTATTTTGAAAAGATATGTACGCCGGAAGGCGTTCCCATGGTGAAAATATTCTATCATTTTCTGTTTGTGGAAAGACTGGTTTCATTTTGTTGCTGCAAGTCCTGTTGTACATGGCAGCAGCATTCGAGAAGTGAGAACTTTAGAGGAATGAAAGGGCAAAATATTTGAATTCCTTTTTGTTCTTTGAGTTAATTAAGACCAAATTGAGGCTAGATTAATTTCAGGCTTAGTGTGTGCTCCTAAGTCCAAGTTGGATTTGAGAAAGGATGGAGTTGGTTTGTAATTTGTTCAAAATTACATATGTATGATGAGTATTTCTCATGTCTTTTCATTTTTGCGGTGTAACTTCCGACGTCACCAGATGATGGCAAATTCTACTTGTAGCATTTGAAATTGTGAAGTTCTTGCATATTACTCTGGTCAAAGTTACAAAGCAATATTATTCCCACAAAGTGGGTGAATAGTCTGTCGAGTAATTTTTGAGGGATAAGGTCAACTGTATCATGTGTGAACCAAGCATAGAAACAATGCTATGAAATTCTGTATACCAGACCCGTGTTGATTATCATTGGTATAGTCATAGACCACCTCAAATATTGTTTGTCTGATTGGATCCATCTAAGACACAGAATACAAAAAGATATTGATCCCTTTTGTCATGGATAAGGATGCTCTCCTCTCCTTTTGTAATGTTAATGAGACACATATTCGTGCAAAAGATTAAATGACAGTGACTTTGGTGGAGAGAATTTCAAAGAATTGCTGAGGGAGGAGAAATTTCTGAGTGGTGATATATGGCTAGTTGATGACAGTGGGTTGGAAAACTCGACTAGACAGCATGACTTCATAGAGTTGCTTGTTTTGATTACATGTTAGTCAAGTTCGCTAAGTAACTACTTTTGCAATTGCATCTTGCTTGGCTCTTAATGCTTTTTGTTGGCCTGCAGACCATATATAAAATCAACTTTGGTCAAATATACTTGAGTAAGCCGATGATGACCGAGTCAGATGGAGAAACGGCAACTTTATTTCCCAAAGCTGCAAGGTTGAGAAATCTGACGTACTCAGCTCCCTTGTATGTTGATGTTTCTATGAGAGTTATCAAGAAGGGACATGATGGTGAAGAACTCACTGAACCGCAGGACTTGCAAAAAGTTTTCATTGGAAAGGTCTGTTATTTGAGTACTAGTATGGTGATATCGTATATCAGGAAGCAGCCCATGTTAACTGTTTTGATGTCATTGATATTAGGTCCCTATAATGCTTCGATCAAGCTATTGCACATTATTCCAGAATTCAGAGAAGGATTTGACTGAACTTGGCGAGTGTCCTTATGACCAAGGTGGTTATTTTATCATTAATGGAAGTGAAAAGGTTTTAATTGCTCAGGAGAAGATGAGCACCAACCATGTGTATGTGTTCAAGAAGAGGCAGCCCAATAAGTACGCCTATGTTGGGGAAGTTCGGTCAATGGCTGAATCTCAAAATAGGCCACCCAGCACAATGTTTGTCCGCATGCTTTCTCGCACAAGTGCCAAAGGGGTAATGCAATTTCTCTGTTCCTTCTCTGTGTGCACTTCCGTTTTTCTGGGTGTTGATCGTTCTGATTGGGGTTTGGGGTCTGTAACGACAAGGTTGGTGGGTTTGGAAGGGTGCAATGGTTCTTTTTTACTTCTAACTGCTTGAATACATGGCTGTTGTAATTGGAAAACTGCAGGGATCTTCAGGGCAGTATATCCGGGCGACTCTTCCGTATATTCGGACAGAGATCCCTATAATAATCGTGTTTCGAGCTCTGGGTTTTGTTGCTGATAAGGACATACTGGAGCATATATGTTATGACTTCTCTGATACTAAAATGATGGAGTTGCTTCGTCCTTCTCTCGAGGAAGCATTTGTAATACAAAATCAACAGGTATTTTTGTTTCTGTCATCTCTTCTTCTGGGATAAAAGGCAATCACACAGAGATGTTGAATCTTTCTAGGTTGCATTCGATCTCCCGGGCCAATGCATAAATATTCTTTTTCAGACTGGGGCTGCTAAGGGAGTTTATTGCCTTGAGCATGACTTTTTATTGTTAACTAGGATGAGGAAATGGACTTCTGTTTCTAAGTTATAAGTGGAAAGACATGAGCTTTTTGCTTGATGATGGATTTACGATTTTTTCTGTTTACAGTCTGCGACTTTTATCTATACAAGAGTTTATGATGTTTTATCAGTTTATATTTTCTAGTCAACAGTTTTGTAATTAGAATGATGCAACTATATTTCTTGATGTCATAGTATGTGATATCTTTAAATTTTTTTATATTGCATATGAACCACATTTTTCTTGTGTCTACCAAGAAATAAGTTGAGTCTTCTAGTTCCAGCACAAGTTATCCGGCCTTCTTGACATGATCTAGCCTTCTTTTAACTGTAGGTTGCTCTAGACTACATTGGTAAGCGAGGAGCGACAGTTGGTGTGACTCGAGAAAACGTATAAAGTATGTGGCAACCACTGTAACATTTGCTTCAGGCAACTTTTAATAATATTGTGGTGACTTATGTCCTTCTTTGCACAGGTATGCCAAAGAAATCCTTCAGAAAGAAATGCTTCCACATGTTGGTGTTGAAGAGTATTGTGAGACAAAAAAAGCTTATTACTTTGGGTAGGTTCATTTCTCCTCAAAATGTAATTTTGCATGGAGACACAGCAAGTGCTTAGTAAGTCTGTGCTGCTTGCACCAGATACATCATCCATCGGCTTCTTTTATGTGCTCTTGGTCGAAGGCCAGAAGATGACCGTGATCACTATGGCAACAAGAGGCTAGATCTTGCTGGACCTTTACTTGGAGGCTTGTTCAGAATGGTCTGTCCTATGGAAGTGTCTGTTGTGGAATTCCTTTGCTGGTCCGTTATTTTTTCTGTGTTCTAAGATTATTTTCCTTTTGGTATATGCAGCTTTTTAGAAAATTGACAAGGGATGTTAGGGGATATGTGCAGAAGGTTAATTACTATATCCCCTTCTACTGAACCACATCTTGGCCATACCACTTCTGTGTCCTTACTGGTGTTCATGAATGACAGTGCGTTGACAATGGAAAGGATGTCAACCTCCAATTCGCAATAAAAGCAAAAACCATAACTAGTGGTCTTAAGTACTCGCTTGCCACGGGGAACTGGGGACAAGCCAATGCTGCTGGAACAAGAGCTGGAGTGTCACAGGTTTATTGCATTTTCTTTTTCCAGAAGTTGCCTTTTAAGTTTGTCATGATAATGTACCCAATGCTTTTGAATTTCGATTATGAGGATTTTTTCCTCAGTGCTGTTGATGGGAAACTTTTATTGATATTCAGGTGCTGAATCGGTTAACATATGCTTCGACGTTGTCACATTTGAGAAGACTAAATTCACCAATAGGGCGTGAAGGTAAAGTTATTTACTCTGGGAGCTCCAGTTGTGTGGATTGTTCTTACCGTGGAGAATGTTTTATCAACAGTTATCAAGGCATGTGCTTGTTTTTCTCATTTTTTTTTTCGCATGAGTAATGCTTTTCTCTACAGGTAAATTGGCAAAGCCACGACAGCTGCACAATTCGCAATGGGGAATGATGTGTCCAGCTGAGACTCCTGAGGGACAAGTGAGAATTTTACCTATTAGCAAATATCTATGTTGGTTTGTGAAGATAATCTCTTATTTTATGGTGTTTTTTAATTCAATTGATATGTTAATCAGGCTTGCGGACTGGTGAAGAATCTTGCTTTGATGGTCTATATTACAGTCGGGTCAGCGGCATATCCCATATTGGAATTTTTGGAAGAATGGGGCACGGAGAATTTTGAGGTTGTCAAAGTGTTTTTGCTAATTGATCTAGTTCTGTGTTTTCTTAAGGATTTTTAACAAATTATATTGTTTATTCATGGTAGGAAATTTCTCCTGTGGTTATTCCTCAAGCGACAAAAATTTTTGTCAATGGTTGCTGGGTTGGCATCCATCGTGACCCTGATATGTTGGTGAAAACGTTACGACGGTTGAGGAGAAGGGTGCGTGTATAAGATCTTTTATGCTTAATAGTTAAGAGTACTTCTTGTCAGGCTTTTTCAGGATCAGCAGCGCATGTTTTCCAATGTTCTTGTTATGATAAGGATATCTAGATACTAGTTGATGAAGAGATTGAGAGTTAGCTCCTGGTGCTGATGGGCTCTCACATTGTGCAGGTTGATGTCAATACCGAAGTTGGGGTTGTCAGAGATATCAGATTGAAGGAACTGAGGATATACACTGATTATGGACGGTGTAGTCGTCCACTGTTTATAGTTGAGAAGCAGAGACTTCTAATAAAGAAGAAGGATATACATGCATTGCAACTGAGAGTATGCCTTCAAATGTAAATCTGTTATTTGCCTGAAACACTGCTGGTGCTTATTTTGAGTCTTTATCTGCTTTCCAGGAAGGCCCAGATGATGTGGGGTGGCATGACTTAGTGGCTAAGGGATTCATAGAGTATATCGACACCGAGGAAGAAGAAACTACTATGATTTCCATGACCATTAATGTGAGTGGATAGATTTCTCAGAATAAGCATGTTTTGGAGCATCTCAGTGACACACCCAATTTAAATTGCCCGACATCTGTTTCAGGACCTTGTGCAAGCACGGCTTAACCCTGAGGAGGCATATTCAGAAACTTACACCCACTGTGAAATCCATCCATCATTGATCCTAGGTGTTTGTGCTTCAATCATACCGTTCCCTGACCATAACCAGGTAGGCCAGTCATGCCAATGAACTTCATGTATCAAAGTTAATCGTAGGAATTCAACTTAAAAGCGGGGTTTTTCTTTTGGTGGGCTAGTCTCCACGTAATACGTATCAATCAGCAATGGGAAAGCAAGCCATGGGAATTTACGTCACCAACTACCAATTTCGGATGGTGGGTTTTCACTCCAGATTTTTATGATTTTTTTGTTTCCTTAATATATTCGATTCTTGCTTAAAACATGTTATCTTTCCAGGATACATTGGCATATGTGCTATACTACCCTCAAAAGCCTCTTGTTACTACACGAGCTATGGAGCACCTTCACTTCAGGCAGCTCCCTGCTGGCATTGTAAGCATTTAGTTTTGGGAGTGGGTTGCATCTTTTACCTATGTGATGATCTTATTATGCTTTGTCACACCTTTTGTACCTTGTTTTGGTTAGAATGCCATTGTCGCCATTGCTTGCTATTCTGGGTACAATCAAGAAGATTCCGTCATTATGAACCAGTCATCAATAGATCGTGGATTTTTCCGATCTCTGTTTTTCCGATCATACAGGTAAAGATGCTACTGGCTTGGTGATAAACCTGTTGATATTTTAAATTATTTCCAATTTAGTTTTAATATTGCGTTAAAACTATTCTCTTAGGGATGAGGAGAAAAGATGGGGACTCTGGTCAAAGAGGATTTCGGTCGTCCTGACAGAGCCAATACAATGGTGAGAACCATTTGAATGCTCTTCATCCTTTCCTATTGCGAAAGTAGTGGGATCTAACTTCATCTTTGTTGCACAGGGCATGAGGCATGGTTCCTATGATAAATTGGACGATGATGGCCTTGCCCCTCCTGTGAGTACTTGCACGTCCACTGGATAACCTGTTTTTGGTTTAAAGATAGTTTCACTTAATTCAGTTTTCTGTGATAGGGAACGAGGGTTTCAGGTGAAGATGTCATTATTGGAAAAACAACTCCAATCGCACAAGATGATGCTCAGGGACAAGCCTCCCGTTATTCAAGGCGCGATCACAGCATAAGTTTACGGCACAGTGAGACTGGGATAGTTGATCAGGTTAGGCCTGTGTTGACTTCACTGATACAGGCTTAGCGTACTGTTTCTTTTGGTTCTGAATTAATGATTGCTTACCTGTTGGTTTACTATTTCAATAGAGATTCTTGCAGTAATCAAACCTTCTATTTTGATTCGATCCCCTTTATACTTTGGCGAATGCAGGTTCTGCTGACGACAAATGCTGATGGCTTGAGATTTGTCAAAGTAAGAGTGAGATCTGTTCGAATACCTCAAATTGGGGATAAGTTTAGCAGTAGGCACGGGCAAAAAGGAACAGTGGGCATGACATACACGCAAGAAGACATGCCTTGGACTGTGGAAGGCATTACACCTGATATAATTGTGAACCCACATGCTATTCCCTCTCGCATGACAATTGGGCAGCTTATTGAGTGTATCATGGGCAAGGTTGCTGCTCACATGGGAAAGGAAGGAGATGCTACTCCATTCACAGATGTGACTGTGAGTTCTGATGTCTCCTAATCTTTTTGTTTTGGCCTAGATTTGTTAAATGCTCATTAGAATCTTGGGAGTTAGGTGATGCAGTTTAGATATGACCTTTTTAAGAACTGCATAGACTAAATAGGTAGGGAATAAGGAGGTGGAAGCATATCATATATATTTTCCATTTGGCAGAGATAGGGCTACTTTTCTCAAGCTGCATTGACAAATGTGCTTTGTATAAGAACAATGGCTCCTCAACCTGATCTGGAGAGAGACATTTTCACTTGTTTTGTTAAATGCTGTGATTGCGGGGATTAATTTGTTGTTTAATGGGGTGTCGGGTTGGAAGATAAGCTTTAACTTTTGCTTTCAAGCTGCATTTTTCATGTTGGAAGTTGGTCATAACTGCGTAGTTATACATGCCTTTGTTTTTAGTTGTGACAGCAAGACTTGACGTCTAATCCCTATTTTGTGATACTTAGGTGGATAACATCAGCAAAGCTCTTCATAAATGTGGGTATCAGATGCGAGGATTCGAGACAATGTATAATGGACACACTGGCCGGCGGCTCACTGCTATGATTTTCCTGGGTCCAACATATTATCAGAGACTCAAGCACATGGTGGATGATAAGATCCATTCCCGTGGTCGGGGTCCTGTGCAAATTCTTACAAGGCAGCCTGCCGAGGGACGATCTCGAGATGGTGGTCTCCGATTTGGAGAGATGGAAAGAGATTGCATGATTGCTCATGGAGCCGCTCATTTTCTCAAGGAGAGGTTGTTTGACCAAAGCGATGCGTATAGAGTCCATGTGTGTGAACGCTGTGGATTGATTGCCATTGCAAACCTGAAGAAGAATTCTTTTGAGTGCAGAGGTTGCAAAAACAAAACCGACATTGTTCAGGTGTGTATTGCTTTCATCCAGTGCTTTCATTTGGTGCTTGCTTCTCACCTCTGATCAAGTTAGGGTAGAGTCAAAAGTGTCGTTCACTCTTTAGATTTAAGCTCTGGGTTTGTTATTCTCTCTGTGGGCTTGGCATGCTTCTGTAGTTGGATAGGCTGAGGCTGTCTAACTTGTCCTAGGCGATAATCGTATTTGTCACAATAACGCAAATGTTCTCTCATGACCTTTGTGCAGGTTCACATTCCTTATGCTTGTAAATTGCTCTTCCAAGAGCTTATGTCGATGGCCATAGCACCGAGAATGCTCACCAAGGATATCAAACCAGAAAAGGACCAGAAGAAAAAGGGTGCTTGAACTCGGGTAGTCGAGATTCCATTTGGTTCGATTGGTCGAGCGCTGCTGTTTCGTATGGCCTTGTACTTTATAAGTGTCAACCATCTAATTATCTGTAGTGAGGGACTCGGTTCTTCTCGGTAAAGGACATGTCCCTGCGATGTAAGGCATCAGTGTTCAGCTTAAAGTAAATTCTCGTTTGTTTGTCCAAAGGACTGAAATTTTACCTAGCAAAAGAAATTGTATGTTTAGTTAAATCAATCTGCCGAGTGAAGGCAAGATATACATCGTATTCGAGCCTCGATATGTCTCGGTGCAAAAACCAATCTTAATTTTAATGGCCGGCTGTATGTAGGATGTCTTCCGGCTTAACAGGGGGACTAGGATGATACCGGTTCAATAGGAAGTCGGGCCCTTGAGTCCTTTGTCCATGTACCTTTCTCTCACATTTTTACTCGATCCCCCGGTCTAATTGCAAATCAAGACCTGTTCATCACCACCTGACTTTAACAGAGTTTCAGTCCCGTTCACACCAATTGGCACGATCGTTTTTTCATGACTAAGGACCTTCCTTGCATGGTGGACTGCAGCTTTAGGATTGCAGCCGATTGAAATCGCATTTCAATATGGTCCCAAGTTGGCAGAACCGGATGTAGTTTAGGGTAGGAGAAGAAGTGTTGAAACAAGATATGTAAGCCCGTGTGGAGATATCTACGTTGTGTAGGAACTGATAAGGAAATTAAAATGTTGAAAGCAAAAATAACCAAGACAATAGATCGGTCGACTCAATAGATAGTGATCGGAACGTTGGTATTTCAGAAATCCTAGGAGGCGAGGAATCTTTATTAATCCTTGAATCCCGACCGGTTTGGACCGTCGGAGAAATTGAATTTAATTCTGGCGCCGGAAAACCTGACTCCGGTTCACTTGGGTGAACCGGATGCAATCGCGAGCGAGACGGCTCGTCGGGTTCGGCCGGCGTCCGCTGAACCGTCGCCACTGCGTAGTTATTTCTATTTCGCTACTGTCTGGGGGAGAGAGAGAGAGAGAGAGAGAGAGCATGGAAGCCCAAGAAGAGCGCAGGGAAGAACGAATGGCGGAAGACGAAGTGGAGGAGGAAGAAGAGGAAGGGCCGCCTCCTGGATGGGAGTCCGGGCCCCCTCCGCCGTTGCCGACGTCACCTTGCTTCTCGTGAATCGAGACCAGCGCCGCCATGGAAGTAGTAGGAGAAGAGCAGAAGGAACAACTGAATGAAGCCGAAGAGAGGGAACGGGAAGAAGAAGAAGAAAGTCCGCCTCCTGGTTGGGAAGCCGCTGCGTGTCCCTCGATCGGACAGCAAAGCGAGGGGACGGAAAGCGAAGCAGTCGCGCTTGTAGGAGAAGAGAGGGCGGCGGGAGAGAGAATGGAGGAGGAACAGGACGGTCCGCCTCCTGGTTGGGAAGCCGGCGCTCGTCCCTCGCTCGAACCGGGGAGCGAGGGGATGGAAAGCGAAGCAGTCATGGAAGAGGAAGCGAAGGAGGAAGTGGACGGTCTGCCTTCTGACTGGGGAATCGATCGTCATCATCCGATCGAGCCAGTGAGAGAATGGTGAGGAGCGAGGAAATCGGGAAGCGGAGGAAGCGGAGGAGGACGGCCCGTCTCCTGGTTGGGGAATCGATCCTCATCCTTCGGTCGAGCCGCAAAGCGAGAGAATCGAGAGCGAAGAATCCGCACGAGAAAATGCGACAGGAGAGAGAGCGAAGAAGGAACGAGGAGTGGAGGACGGTCCGCCACCTGGTTGGGGAATCGGTCCACATTCTATGATCGAGCCGCAAAGGGAGAGAATTGAGAGCGAAGAAGCTGCGCAAGAAAATGGGATCATAGAGAGAGCGGAGGGAGACGAAATGGAGGAGGACGGCCCGCCTCCTGGTTGGGGAAACGCTCCTCATTGCTCGATCGAACCCGGGAGCGAGGCAATGGAAAGCGAATGAGTCATGGAAGAAGAGAGAGTGAAGGACGACGGAGCACCTCCTGGTTGGGAAGCGGGGCTGCCGCTGCGGCCGCCTGCCTCTAAGTTGCCGCAGCTGGTGCCGTTAATGCTGTCAGCACCGCAGCCTCGTCGGCATACCTCAGGTCTGTTTGGCCGACCATATCTCAAGTTCATTTTTTGATGCGTGGTAGTTGCTTTAGCGTATGGTCTGTAGCGTCATTGTCTTTTGATTCTCTAATGGTTGACATGATCTAATGGTCTGTCCTCTACTAAGTTTGAGCAAGCTTTCGGGTGGGGATGAATCGGAGATCCTTCGTTTCATTGGTACTGTCCCTTCGATAGTTGCGCTACCTGTTTTGTTCTTATGAATAGGTTTCTCGTGGAGATTATGGCTCTGGTCTTAGCGGGCTAACTGCAAGATGTACGTCTGATTGGTGGTTTTTGAGGGCATTCTTGTTTATTCACACATTCAAGAACTTATAGTGGCCTCTTGTTTGCTTCTTCTTTTACTGTTTTGTCTATAATTTTTTTTACCTTTCGTCATATTATCGGGGCACAATTTGCTGTGGTTGATATGCATCTGTTGGCCCTATTGAGTAAAATTTGTGTAATGATGGTTCCTCACGCTCTGAATGCTTATCTTTGTAATAGAAAATCGGGAATAGCCATCTTATGGATTATTCTTTCAACATTTCTTTGGTAAGAACTGGTTGTTTAAGCAAAGAGGAGTGCATTTAATTCAAGCTGACTATGGTTCATGTGGGGATGCGTGTGGATTGTTAACTTGTACTTCTGTACCATACCATTGTACTCTGCTATTAGGTCGCTGTTTGGTAGAGTTGGGATTAGGCAATTCAAACTCGGAGACCTCTCTTGGAATCTAGTCATGTTTTGGATGCTCATATTTGCTAGCCTTTCATGCAATCACGACAATATTTTGATGCTTGGTGTCTTATTGAGACAATGATGCTGCAGAAATGGCTCAAATGGTTTGTGGTTCCTGCCAAAGATTGCTTTCATATCAGCCAGGAGCCAAATATGTCCAATGCTTATGCTGCAAGACAACTAACTTTGTGTTGGAAGGTTTATCTCTTAATCTTTACTGTTATTACTTTTATCATCATCTTTCCTTTTCTCCTTTCAAGAACTATAAAAACTAACAGGACTTCAAACTCATATATGGTTTGTGTATTGATTGATAGATCAGCATTTGCATTGATTGCTGCTGCATAACAACTCTAATCTGCAATAGTGAAATGGTAGATGATGACCCACACCTAGTTACTCCCTATACTTCTACTTCACAGAGCTAAAAGAACTCGTTAGTATGTGACTATGTTCTGAGCTGCACAGTGGCATTATCCTCTAGAAGATTCCATGACTGGTTCAAGTTTAGTTTGACTTTTTATTGCAGTAAAAATATGTTGTCATACCATCAGTCCTATATGTTTCATAATGCTGCAATATCTTCTTGGAATATGCAAATGGCTTGTTGGTTTATGCAAAATTGTTGTCTTACATGTGGGACATGAGATTGTTTCGTGCTTAATCTTGTGATCTCGGATTTTAACATTTTGCCTTTTCTTTTAGAATGGGGACAGGATTGGTGAGATTGGGTTGTGGTAGGAAGAGGGAGTCAAAGATAAATATGCAGCATGGTAGATGTAGGTTGAGGAACAAGACTGATAGGAGCGAAATTTTTTTGATTTGCTTTATATATGTGTGATGTATTTGTTATGGACATATTGTTGTGATAAAAATTGATGAAATTACGACTGTACTTCTTCCTTGATGGTTGGATGCAAAGTTGTTAAAATAGGAAATACTCTATGGCAACCATTAGAGAAATTATTATAGTTTGATCGAGCTCGAACTTCTTTGACTTGCTTTATGTGTGCATGATGTATTTGTGCTGGACATATTGTTCTGATAACAATTGATGCAATTATGACTGCACCTCTTCCTCGATGCTTGGATGCAAAAGTTTTTAAAATAGGAAATACTCTCTATGGCAACATTTGGAGAAATTATTATAGTCTGATCCAGCTCGAGTCTGATCCTGGAAAAAAGATAGAAGAGTAAGCCTTTCAAGAAGAGACCTAGATCTGCCTGTAACATGTCACTTCGTTAAGAAATTTGTCAAAATTCACGTGAATTTCCAAATGGATGCTCCTTTGGTGCCTCACTACGTGCCTTGGTTTTCTTAAACTGGAAGAGTTCAACTGTAAGTAGTTATTGGAGGTCAAGTGACTTAATTTGAGTCTGTTGGAGAAGAAAGTAGGTGCCTGGGTGATATACCATACTATGAGTTTTGAGAAGCTGGTTGTTAGCATGTCTTGTGTTTACAGGATAGTTTTCCCCCCAATGTCATATTAGCTCGAAAATCTCTTTTACATTAGTTTCAGGCTGAAAATGGTTATATCCTTTGTCGATTAAAGTTCTACCTCCAACTCTGCAGCTTTTGCCACAGTACTATGAAATCTTATTGCATAATAATATGATGGAGGGATACAACTGATGAGCAATTCCTATTTTGCATTCAGACTAAACATGTTATACTTCTGTTGCAAGAAGAGCATAATTAAAGAAGAGACAAAACAATTCAGTGTTGAAGCTGAAGTTTGTTTGCAGTTGAAAATAAATTATGGTGTTCCTGCCACTGTATAGTTGTCTAGTCTGGCTGGAAACTTCTTTCTGTTATTCAGTGATGTATGTCTGTCTTGCCGAAAAATGAAATACTGTCTTTGTTCTCGTTTCTATCAGAGCATCAGGTTGGACAAGTTAAGTGTAGTTCAATTAGATACTTGTATGATTTAGCTGTGATTTGAAGATTTGTTGAGTGGTGGGGTGTTATTCCCGTTTCTGGTCCTTCTTGGCTGGTCTTAAATTGATCACTAAGGTAGTCTGTATTATTTTCTTAATTTTCAAGTGATGAGGCGGCAAAGTTACTCTCTCTCCATTGGCATGGTCTTATTGACATGAACTGGCACTTGGGTGACCGATTGGATATATTCATGGTTGTTTACAAGCATCAGTCCTTTCCATGTACATCAAGCTTTACTTGATTTGTTCATTATGATGTCTAAAACTGTGCATTAATCTGTATCACTAGGAGCACAACAAAAGGCCCCCATGGTCGGTACAGCTGGGGAGACTTCCCCCTCCCAGTATGGTTTCTTGATGAGCGCACACAAATCTACACTTCAGCAGGTAGTATCATATTCTGAATGCTTGTTGCGGTCTAATTGCATGTTTGTTATATCATCCACATATTTGAGATATGGTTTGTTGGCAGTATCCAGATTTACATTTCCCCCGTTGGAACTTTGTTATGCCTTATTTTTATGCGCTGCCCCACATCCTAGTAGGCTTCTATCCTTGTATGGAACTGCTCTAAAAATCTGTGTATGCGTCTTGTGCAGATGTTAGCATCAATGGGGAATGAAGGCAAATTCTTTGCATTTGCACAAGCTTTGCTCATGCATTTTGGACTCATTTCTTTGGGCGCCTGCATTTTGCTCTCTCAAATTGTATGCAGTATGAAAACTCAACTGCAAAACTCAAAAGGTCCCTGCAGCCGGATTTGCAGTTTCAGAGGATTTCAGCCAGAGATAAGACCTAACACCTGCATCAAAACGATCCTCAAAAGATTTCACTAATACTGCTGGCATGTGAGACGTTTTTGCCTGCCTGGGTCTGTTCCTAGAAGCCAATCAAGGATTACTAATTAGAACGTGGTTAGTGTCATGAGTTCTAGTCCCTTATGTACATGCCTATGTATTAGTTCTTGAAGCCTGATTAATTTATGTGCTGCATGATCTGCTTCTCAAACTTTTGCCCTGAGAATAATTTCCGCACCTGAGTAATTGCTCGAAGACTTTAGTCCCTCAAAATTTTTATGAACCGGTAGCAGGACACTGCAATGCAGCCATGGTTGTGTTTTTGGAAGTGCTGCTGCTTTTAAAGAATATTCCGAATCGATACGCAGTAATGCGTCTATCTCAACGTAAGAATTGTGAATGGGCTATGTTAATGACTGTCGATGGGTAATTGGGTCATTAGTGAGCGCACGGGGACCGTGGTCATCCAACTTAGGTTTGCAGGCCCATAAGATCTTTGTAATTGACAAGCTAGCTGGGTTGGTTTGCCAAGTTCCAAACTAAATGAAATGCAAGTGTATAGCTTGATCACAATATTGCTAATGAGGAAAAACAACGAGAAACACTGAAAGGGGGAAAATGAAGAGAAATAACTTTTGTACAACGCCTATTTTTAGTCGTAACTTTTGTTGGGTCTTTGAAGTGCCAAATTAGAGAAAAATTATTATTTAGGTGCTGAGCATAAATCCTGACAACTCGTCCGGCGTAACTTTGTGAAATTTTAGTGTCTATGTAGCTTTCTTATGAAAAAGAAAGTTCAATGTGGACGATGACCTGCCCTTTAAACTCATTCTCTCCTCTCTCATCCCATATCTTAGGGTCCGTTCGTTTCGCGAAAAATGACTTAGGGAAAATGTTTTCCGGATTTTTCGGTGTTCGTTTCACGGAAAATGAACTAGGCGAGGAAAATGTTTTCCATCATTGGAAAAAACAACTTTTAAAGTGTGGAAAACGTTTTCCACTTTTGAAAAGTGGAAAACATTTTCCATCACTTCTTCCCTCTTACTTTTTTTATTAATACATTTTCATTTTATTTTTATGCTTTTTTTTTTTCTTTTCTTTTTAAATTGAGTTTTTAATTTCTTTTCTTTTCTTTTTTCTTTTATTTCTTTCCTATTCATCTTCTTCTTCTTTGGCCCGACCGCCCGGCGGGGCGTCCGGTGACCGGCCGCAAGCCGGCGGCCGACGACCTCGCCGGCCTCACCCCAGCCGGCGAGGCTTCGCCTAGCCCGATCCGGGGCGAAGCCGAGATCGGGCCTCGCCGGATCGGGCGAGGCGGAGCTCTTGCCGGCCGGGCGGAGCTCGCGGCTCGCCGGATCCGGCGGGCGAGCGGGGCTCGGGCCTCACCCGAGCTCGCCGCGAGCTTCGCGGGCTCGGGCCTCGCCCGAGCTCGCGGCTCGCGAGCCCCGGCTCGCGGCGAGCTCGGGCGAGATCGGCCGAGCCTCGAGCTCGCGGATCAGCCACCAAGTGCCGGCCATCGTTAGGCGGGAAGGAGGCGGCGGCGGAGGAAGAAGGAGGAGGAAGGAGAAGAAAATAAAAATAAAAATAAAAATAAAAATAAAGAAAAATAAAAATTTCGATTTTAAAAAATATAAATAATTAAAAATTCATTTAAAAAATATAAAAAATAAAATTATTTTTTTGGTCAATTAAAAATTTTAAAATTCAAATTTTGATAATTTTTCTCAAACAATTAAATGAGTTAACGAACGGTGGAAAATATTTTCCACTCAAATTTTAGGTTTTAGCCGAACACCGGAAAGTAAAGTCATTTTCCTGGAAAATGACTTAAAAATGTTTTCCAGAAATGTGATATTTTCCGTGAAACGAACGGACCTTAGTTCACTTGGCTTGAAACTTAAGCTCTCAGGAAGTCAGGATTCATCTTCGATGACGACCACACCTACAACAAGCGCAACCTATTCCGCCTCCGCCAACCCCTCGCGCGACATCACCGCCTTCATCTCCTTCTGTTCCCACCATGGCTCCACCGCCCTCGTTAACGCCTCCTCTGGTCTCCACGTGCCCTTCCGTGAGCTCTGGCGCTCCGTTGACTCCCTTGCCCTCTGCCGCTCCACTATGGACACTCGCGAGGGTGACATTGTCCTCCGCTGAACCTACGTCACAGCTGTTTGGTCCCAAAAATTGAGGATCAATACTGTCAGAGTCGATCCTTAGGTTAAGTGCAGGATCAGTCCAATGGAGAGCATTCTCGTCCCTAGTCATTTTCATCAAATTAATAGTTTATTTTGAATATTGAAACTCAAATATGTTCAGTTCGGGAAAATTAAAAAGACTCTGGTTTAGGTGACTTCTAAATGATAGAATTTGTCTGGGCTTTAATTATGGTTGTGGGTGGAAAAGTTCATAAAAAACTGATTATGTCATTAAGCTATAGCTGTTTGGTCATGAGTATGATGGCTACGAATTTGGTTGATGCTGCTGCATTTCTTTCTTTGAGACTTCTACAAATTTATTAACCATCATCCAATTCATGGACTCTATTTTGCATGGAAGAGAGTTTGTTTTTACATAATACGTAATGAATGTTATCTTACCAATCTAGCTTTCTTTACTTAATTATGGATATATGGCGTGCTGATTTATATGCCGGTGCTTGCAACAGTTATACATGCCATGGTATAATAGTTTCTAACATGGTATAAATATTAAGCAGAATGAAAAACTTTTATGAGGCTTGAAGTCCCATGCGGCAGTTGTGCAGTGTCTCAACCGGGAGGAAGATACCCAAGTGAATAGAGTATGCATCTTTCAACTTAAAGGTTGATATGACTTCTTGATCTTGATTCTTAATAGACAATATTTCATTCTTCATATCTTACATGTTTTTCCTAATGCTTTGTTTGCAGTTATGTTTCAAACTAAGAATCTTATTTCATATTCCAACAGCTTTAATATTTTCTACCTTGCTATAGTTTGTCTGATTAGTAAGATGTCTTAATCTCAGTATTGTATCAGAGAAACAATGCAGAGAGTTAGAGAATTACTGCAATTTGGGGGATTTAGGGAGACTAAATATTTCCAAAGGACACTTGCGAAGGAATTTTAACAGATGGAACACAGGTATCAACAAAAGAGTTAGAAAGCTGAAATGTGATAGAATCTTGTTCGTGTATAGAAGTTTTTAGTTGAATGTGTTGTTTATTGCTCTTTCATTGTAGATTCTTGACATCAACGCTATATCTACTTTTTCCATTCGTAAATGTTCTTACAAATGCTACCTTAGTGGGAAAAATATGAACTATGGGATAAATCATTACTGTTATCTGTTGTTTGAAGTGATTACTTCTTCCCTCCTTCAAGTTTGGTCCTCATTGCTGATGTGTGTACCAAATGTGAAATTTTGGATCTCTTTTATGCATAACATGAGTTCAAGTATGATTACCTAGGCTCAAAATTGATTTTTGTAAACATTGCAATCATTTAATAAAAAGCTTTTGCCTTTGGTTTTACCTAACTCTTCAATTATTTGAGCTGAAATGACCATTTCTTGTATGGCTGGTTTAGGACTTGCTATTAATGGGGTTTGGATGTAGATATTTCTATCCAAATGCCTATTACCATAAAGTTGTACCTATATTTTTCATTTCTTTGCCTAAAAGACCATAACCTTGAGACTATAATGAGGGATAGAAAAGGACACCATTGGGGGTTTGGGGTTGTCTTCTAGAGGTTGTCCTCAACAATGGTTTTTCAACTGCCCTTTGTCTAATAATCTAGTTTTTCGTATTTGATCTCAGGTTTGATCACTTGAAAATGTACATGGAAGTTTTAGTTGGGTGATCTTATCAAATTGGGCTCTCTGTTTAGCTTGTTATGCTTGTGTTTAGAAATACTAATATCATGTTTCCTGATTTGATCATCATATTTTCAAGGAAGCTACCTAGATGCCTCTCTCCTATTTCGAAAAAGATACTTTGTAAGAATTTATTACCACTATTCCCTCTTACATTAGTTTCAACATCCACCGGATACATTCCCAATTCATAGTCCTTCTATGGGGTATATACCTTTAATTTGAAACTAGATATATGATCCAAATATCCACATGTGTGTAGTAGAACTACTTTTTCATGCAATTCATTTCTCTATGTGGCTTTATAGGATGACTCTGGATTTGCTTATATACGACTTCTTGATCTCGATTCTTAACAGACAATATTCTATTCTTCATAACTTACATGTTGTTTCTAATTTTTTGTTGGCAGTAGGTTTCAAACTTGAAATCTTATTTCAAAGTCTAATGGCTTTAATATGAGTTTATGGAAGACTTTCGTGATCATCAAAGGATTGGGGGCTCGATATTTCTTGAAGTTCTCCAAACCTTGACAATGCATCCTTGGAATGGCAAAGCATGCTCACATATTGTCATCCCACGTTGCCTTGATTATATTTGACAGAAGCTTTGCAGAGTTGAAACTATTTGTTAACTTAAGAGGTTTCTAAAATACTGAAAGTCTAGCCAACTAATTTGATATAATGGCCGACGAGTTAGACGGTTGTATTTTAAGGTAGTATCATAGTTGACACATGTATACAAGTCTATTGGAGTCTTTATTCAAAGAGAGTTCTTTGTGATTTGGGTTTTGATCTTCATGTTAAAGTGGAAGCAATTCGATGCTTGCCTTCTAAAGTTTATGGGGTTGATAAAGAACTTAGAGGTTCTTACTATGGAAACCTGTCAAGTCGAAGGTCTCGGAATCAAAGTTTTGCGAGACTGAGATCTTATTCCTAGTGATGGAGGATTGTTGGTTGGGTCGGTCTCTTTGAGAGAGAGAGAGAGAGAGAGAGAGAGAGAGAGAGAGAGAGAGAGAGAGAGAGAGAGAGAGAGAGCATTCCCCAAGAAGGACACATAAGAAGAAAAAAGAAAGGGAAAGCGACTTTCCAAGTCCAAGATCGAAGGCCAAACGTTGTCAAAATTGGCTCAATTTTCATACGGTTGTTCATTAAATTAAGACTACAAGTTGATCAGTTTCGTTTATTGAAAATCTTTTCTAAATTGTCTCTCGTTTTTTTTCCAATCACAATTAAGATTTCTTGCTCTATTTGTATTAATCCATCTCCGTAATAATTTTAAATAATGTTGTAATGTTGATGTTACTATTCTTAGTAATTAGTAAAAAATTTTGAACAGTCTATGATTTTTTCTCGCATTGAGTTTTCCATGTAAAAATCTTGGTATTATTGTTGCATTGTTTCTTTAACATTTCAGCATTATATTTACTTACTTTGAGGTTGTATTGTTGAAAATATTTCGCCTTGTTGCTAAGGTTAAGTCCATTTTGCTCAATTTAGTTTTGGGAAGAAATTGGTCATAGATTGGGTTAGTCCTTAGTGAATCATTACCCAATTCTCCCCAACAAGGTTGTTGTTGGAACCAAAGTAGAAAATGTTTTTGGTTTGAAAAATAAGGTCACTAGAGCCTACTTGATGTGCATTTGAGACTGGTCTTCTATTGAGATATTGAAGGTTGATTGATGTTGCTTTAGCTTTGTAACAAAGATTTAGCTCTAACTAAAGGAAAAAAGACAAAAATAGTCTATGAAATTTAATCAAAGGTGTAATGTCATCCATGAATTTTTAATTTATTTAATATTCAATTTAATCCCTAAGATATATAAAAAAATTCGATATCGTCTTTCTGTTAATTCAAATTTAATGAAATTTGCTGATGTGATTTCCAATCCATTATGATTTTGATCAATTTGATAACGAATGTATAATAAATGTGGCTATTGTGGTTATAAGTAAACCCAACACTTTGGTAACCCGGCTTGTTCCAAAATCACATATTCATGATGAATGAGCCTAGACAACAAGTTCCATTTGGGATATGGCACTATCTAGCCGGCCTCGGCTAGCCCATCAATCAAATTAGTCCGCCTTCACTCTTGTAATCATGTTTTGAAATATACACACCCTGAAATATGATCCGATTATTGGTACTACGTAGGTAGGGAAATAGCTTTGTAAACTTTGTGGAATTAGAATTCTCTAGCGTCTATAGTTGAAAAAGATTTATTTAAGTCCTAAACGTTATCTATTTATACAAATATAAAGTTAACAACTTGAGAATTTCTTGTGCTATCTTGAAATATTCAGTGTACTCTTAACAAGCATTATTATTTTAACAAGTGAGATAAGGTAAAACTGTTTTTTTTTTTTTTTTTTTTTGTGTTAAAAAGGTAAAATTATCATATAACGCGATAAATATACCTACACGTGTTTTTTCTAGTTCTTTATTGTTATAGGATGAAGGGAAAAAAGTTATGATGGTGGTGGGGCCTAAAAATAAGATTTAGGTAGTAGGCCCAATCTATTTTCTCTTCTTTTTGTCCAGAGCTTTTGAGCTTAGGAATGAAGCTCATAATCAATTAAAAAGGAATAAAACTTCAAAAGTATGTGGCGGGACTTCTGGACTTTGGATTAGTAAACGAAAGCCTTTTTGAGTATAATCAAAGCTAAAGCTTATTGGAAAATAAATTTCATCTTTTATTGGTCTCCATTTAAGTTTACTGGTCGAGCGGCCCAAAGAGATTCTTATTGTCTTCCTATCCAATGAGAATAATTAGGCAAATGTCAAATAATTAATTTCGTTTACTTGGACTTTATGCGGCGGATGACTGAAACTAAGCTTGCATTATTCAATTATACGTCATGGTCAATTGCGCCTGAACGTCACAATTAGGACTCATGCATATTTAAACACGTCATTGCATATTCTCAAAACACAAACACATATGGTGCAGGCATAAATGACGAGGGAATTATCTTGATTTTGTCCTTGAAAAAATTAAAGTTGCATCGATTACTTTCAAAATTATTCGATAATTGCATTTAAATTACTTAATTGAAAATGCGGTACCAAAAGAGCGGAGATACCGAACTCTCCTACACACAACTAAAGACTGCTTGCAAATGACCAATGCTTTCACACATGCACTTAGGTTCCAAAATGGCTCAATATTCTTAAATTGATTTGTGGTGACTCTATTTTAAAGAAAATTGAGAATTTTCTCATAACTATTAGACCCTTTGCCCCATTACATGGTCACTCTTTTAGTGGAACAAGCCCTGGAGTGCGAAGACGACATGCTATGATCATCGTTGGTGTCGATGCATCCATCTCTCACAAACTTGCAGGTAATTTTGGGGAGGGTAGCTTGTCAGCCATCAAGAATGACCATGGGCATGGCTCTATAGGCATGTGAGTGAGGCAGTGACAACAATGAGAAGGTCAAGGATTTGGAGCGAGAAAGAGTTGTCGTGGAGTTAAATACTCTACTTAGAAAAGAAATTAAACAAGAGAAAAGACAAAAACATTGGGTAATGATGTGCTCATAATGGTCTCCACATTAAAAGATGTTTAGTAAAAAATTACAGTGATTGATGCATCAATATGTGCTTACTGATTCTTCTACGACCCCTTTGAATAAATGACAGTGATTGATATATTAGCATATGCTTACTAATTCTTACTTGACACCAGTACTCTCTTGGAGTGAACATAAAATTTATAATCTAATGTTTATTGTCCAGATGCATTGCAAGTGGCTGTTCATGTCTTATTTTATAATTAGAGAATCATCCCACTACATCCACGCATTGTATTCATTTACTAGTAAAATAAAAGCAAATGTATGTAAAAATTACGTGTCTCCCAAAGTTGTTTCGGTCTATTCTCCATAATATATTATTTATATATATATATATATATATATATATATATATATATATATATATATATATATATATATATATATATATATATATATATATTATGGGTCTAAGTTGATGCTATTGGCTGCTCTTTGGTTTGTCCAAGAAATAATAAAGGGAGAAATGCACAAGAAGTCCTAAAAGTGTAACCCTTGCTCGTTTCCCCTAAGGAGTCATGATATCATGTTGTTAGGGTTTTCTCTTAACTTTCTTAGGGTTTATAATCGTATGAAGGTTTTATATATAGTAGATTTTATGATAAGTAATTGTTGATAATGCAACATTTCAACAGTGAATGAAGTTTATTGGTTTGATACGACAACACTTAACGGGCTCAAAGTGAGAGGTAAATTCCTAAGTGAGATTAAGAGTTTAAATATATTTAAAAATAATAATTTTTCTGATGGAAAATAAATTAACACAAAAAAAGGAAAATTCAATGTGCAACCACTGTCAGGACACTTTGTATGTATTTATCAATTATGAGCACTTGTTCACGGATAACATAACAGCAGTTGTCTTTTATTTTTTCATTGCTTTTGAATCGAAACGTGCTCACATGTTTTCTTCTTCCTGGGCAGGTTCGTCTTGGATTCTTCGGTGGCATTGTAACATCCGTCGAGTGAAGGCAACGACCATAAATGGATGTTTAATGGTCCCGGTCAATGAATTACTTATCTGCTTGGGCAAGTTTGAATTATTTGTGCGCGCTGCCAACTAATGCATTAGATAAATCAAACCAATAAAAATATATTTAATAAAGTAAAAGCAAAAGCAAAAGCAATAAAGCATTTTGATTTATTTACAAGATTTGAAGGAGAAATTAAGGCAGAAACAGAGCAAAAAAAGAAATTCTTCTCATTATGCTCAAGCACAAAATGTATGAATTTGTATATATCATGTTGATAATTTTTTAAGATCCTTGACACATGTTAATAACATAATTAGCATAAGTAATCATTAAACATTTCAGTCTTGAAATGAAGTATATCAATTTGATAGTATAATATTTAATAGGCTCAAAGTGAGAGGGATTAAATTCCTAAGTGGGATCAAGAGCTTAAATGTATTCAATAAAAATGAATTTTCTCATGGAAAATAAATTAACAAAAGAAGAGGAAAGTCCAACGGCGCAAGCATTGACCAAGCGTGCCCAACATCACTTTGTCTTAACTCTATGTATTTATTTATGGGTTAATACCCTGAAAAACCCCAAATTGATATACCTTTGACAAATTTACCCCAAATTGGTACACTTGTGACAAATTTACCCTTTGTTAATTTTCGTTAAATTTTATTGTCAAATTATTAAGTTAAATGACACGTGACAGGTGACCGATATACCAATTTGAGATTTTACGTTCTGTTTGTTACAATTTACAATTTTTGTGATATTTTTGTGGTATTAATCTAATTTAACATATGATATATTTGTCACAAATTTACCAGTTGGGGTTTTTTGCGGTCAAATAAATTAGTTTGTGGTAAATTTGTAATAAATGTATTAATTTAGGGTTTTTTATGGTCAGTCAGGGTAAATTCTCGGGTGTATCGGTTTGGGGTAAATTTATCACATGTGTACCGGTTTGAGGTTTTTCAGGGTATTAACCCTTTATTTATTCTGTGCATTTGTCTCGAAAATATTGGACCAAACGAATCTCTCCCTCCCCACTTTTCATCTTCCCAACAAATTCATTGCTTACTAATGTGTATTGAAATTTGAACAAACCATGTCTATTATCTTTGGATTCTCTTGCGCATTGAGATTTCGGCCACATGTAGACAACGACGATAAAGACAGTGGTACAGGTGCTCTCGTAGTATGCCATGTCGATAGTTAAACTTCCTATCTCTATATGTAAATCCATTGAGCAGAAAATAGCCAAGTTCTGGTGGCAAAATAATTGTAGCAGGTTGGGAATACACTGGAAGAATTGAGACCTACTTAAAGATCGAAATGATAACGAGGGGCTTGGCTTTTGAGATTTACTCACCCTCAACAAAGCGTTATTGGGCAAACAAGCATGGCGACTTCTCCAAAATCCATCATCCTTGTGGAGCAGAGTATTCAAAGGACTGTATTTTCACTCTAAGGAATTCTGGCATGCAGAAAAAAGGACCTAGACCCTCCTAGGGTTGGCAAAGTCTATTGTTAGGCAGAAAATCCATTTTGAATCAGCTTCAGTGGTCAGTCGGCAATGGGCAAAGGATACGAGTCTGAGAGGACAAATGGCTATCAAAGGAATCATCGGCGGGCTAGCGCCTCAAGGAGAATCTGAGAAGGTGGCCAGTTTCATAATTCCTTAACAAAACACTTGGAATGTTCCCCTACTCCGCAATAGCTTTGATGACCAGACTGTAGAGGATATTCTCGCCGTACAGTTACGTCCAACCTCCACTACGGACCAACTCCTCTTGACAAGGACGCAAACAGGTCTATATACCGTGAAGAGTGGCTACAATTATCTCAGACATACAGATCACAGCAAAGCTCACACCCGCACATCCTCATCCTACCAAACCCCACGCAAATTATGAAGACAGATTTGGAAAGTGAAGACTGCCCCTAAAATTCGCATATTTATGTGGTCCTTATGCCACAACACGCTATCTACAAAGGACAACCTATTCCGACGACGCATTATCCCGGATTTGGTATGTCAGTTATGCCAATCTCAAATCCCAAAAACAACAGAACATATATTTCTATTATGCCCATGGATACAGTGTATTTGGTCACATCCCCAAGTCTAGATCGACATCTTAGCACATAGAACACATCGAATGAATGCTTGGCTAGCAGATCTACTTGAGAATAGGGCCAACTTACCTAATCTAGAGAATATCGTATCCCTTCTTTGGCAGATCTGGAAGGCGCGCAACCACTTCGTCTTTCGACAACAATGCACACACCCAGAATAGCTCGTGGAAGTAGCCCTCACAAATGCGAAGATTACTCTTAGCACTCTGCAGCTGGCGTTGGAAATAAGGACACCCTTGCTGAACCCTAATCAGTTGTGGATTCCTTCGGAGCTTGGTATCATCAAAATTAATATTGACGTGGCTTTTCCAATAGAGTGTAACAAGGGCGCCATAGCGTGTGTTTGTTGTGATCACTCCGGCACCCTAATCAATGGTTTTACCAGCAGTGTCCAAGCCTCCTCCACGCTACAAACAAAGATTCAAGCCCTAATACTCATCCTCAAATATTTGATGTAGAAAGGAAAGGTGGAAGATCACCTACCGGTGGAATCTGACTGTCTGGTCCTTGTGGAGACTGTGAACCATCTCTGCTTGCCGCTGTGGGAGTGTCGGGCGTTGTTTGCAGAAAGCGTGTCGCTGATCCCCTGCTTCTCCAATCTCCACATACGGCATTGCAGATGAGAAGCCAATGCTATTGCTGATTGGGCTACTAAGGCCCATGGTTGTGGCACCCTTTCCCCGAATTGGGCCTTTTCACCTCCCCAATTTCTCTTGGATCTTCTATGTACTGAAGCCCTGATTAAGGGTTGTCCTATTTTACCTACTTAAATGAAATGCTACGTTTTCAGACCAAAAAAAAAAAAAGCTGGACTTATTGGTGCGATTTTGGTTGCCAACTTGGTTTCATTGTATAAATCAAACCACAAGAGAATGGGCATCTCTCTCTCTCTCCATTTTTCATCTTCCCAACAAGTCCACCGTCTTATTTATGTGTATTGAAATTTGAACAAACCTTGTCTGTCATCTTTGGATTCTCTTGCTCATTGAGATTTCAGCCACATGAAGACAACGACTCCAAGCATGTGGTTGCGGTTCCCGGCGAATGAATTACTTATTTATATTTAGCTTGATAAGCTGGACTTATCTGTGCGATTCTGGTTGCCAGCTTGGTTTCATTATAATAATTAAACCCCAAAAAAGGGCAACGCTCTTTCTCTCTCTTTCTTACATTTTGCATCTTCCCGACAAATCCACGGTCTTATTTATGTGTATTGAAATTTGAAGAAGCCTTGTTTATTATCTTTGGATTCTCTTGCGCAATGAGATTTCAGCTACATTAAGGCAATGACTCAAAGCACGTAGTTCCGGTTCCCGGTGAATGAATTATTTATTTATGTTTAGCTTGACAAGCTGGACTTATCGGTGCGATTCTGGTTGCCAACTTGGTATCATTATATAAATCAAACCACAAGAGAATGGGCAACAAGAAGGCATTTCCTGTTTCCTGAGTCTTCCCAATTTTTTCCCACAAAGGCAGAGTTAGAGCAAAGACGAAATGCATCATCTCATTTTTGGGCATTCTTTCACCGAGTTCGTGGCACTGATCCTTCTACCTGGGCTCGTGCTCTATTTTATCAATAAGAAGAAAGCTAGTGTGCATAGAAATGCAAAAAATGCTGATACTGGCGCATTTGCTTTGTTGACTGCGCTAACAGAAGCTAATTCCGATAGATCTAGTTTGTCTCCAGCGCAAACTACCAACGGTGCATCGAGTTCGTCTTCGACGGAAACTACTTCTGGTGAATCTAGTTTGTCTCCGACAGAAACTAAATCCGGTGGATCTAGCTCGTCTCCAAAAGAAATTAACAACGGTGCGTCTAGTTTGTCTCTGTCCTCAGCTGAAATTAATTCTAGTGGATCTAGTTTGCCTCCAACCGAAACTAACAACAGTGCAACTAGTTCGTCTCTGATAGATTCTAAATTCGATGGATCTAGTTCGTCTCCGACAGAAACTTATAACGATGCAACTAGTTCTTCTCTGTCTCCGACAGAAACTAATTCCAGTGGATCTAGTTCGTCTTCAACAAATACTGACAACGGTGCATCTAGTTTGTTGATTGGAAATTGCTACGAGGTGTTCTTGAGTTTCAGAGGCCCGGATACTCGATATGGCTTCACTGATCACCTCTATAGAGGTCTCCTTAATGCCGGAATTGATGCTTTTAGAGACGATGATGAGCTCCGCCAAGGTGAGGATATTAGACCAGTGCTTATGGAAGCCATCACGAGCAGTAAGATCCTGATCCCCATTTTCTCTGTGAATTATGGTACAAGTAAATGGTGCCTAGATGAACTTGTTCAAATAATGGAGTGCAAGAATAATAATGGGCAGATAGTGTTGCCTATATTCTACAAAGTGAAACCAGCTGAAGTGCGATATCAAACCGGGAGTTTTGGAAAGACATTTCATGAGCATAAGAGCCGTTTGCGTGAGAGGTCTTCTTTTGACCCAACAACTTTGGAAAAATGGAAGAAAGCACTTGATGAAGTCAGCACGTTGAAAGGATACGAAGCCCAAGGGTAAAATTTCTCACCAAAAGATTCTCTATTTTCTTTTAATATGTGTGGGTGTTTACTGGTTGTTCTATTTTTTTTTTTCTTTCAGTCTGTTGGTTGTTCCAATTCTCACCTGCTTCATTTTACGTTCTTTATATATATAACCTGTAAAATCTTGCTGGTGATAAGATCCCACGGTGCATGAATTCTATAAGTTATTCTTTCTATTTTTTAGTTTTTTGCTATAATGATATTAACCAATCTAATTATTAATTTATGGTTATGATCCCATTCACTTGAATAATAAGATTTTTGGAATGAATTTTTACTCTTATATCCAAAGATTTTGTAAAATTGTGCCATTCTTTTCATGCTTGTGGGGTACATTGCATTAATCTTTGTCACAAACTTTTCTAATTACATATTTATTTGAGATTAATAGTACAACTTATTGGTGATTTTTATTTAAAGCTCATAACATCATAGCGTCCAAGCTTTGCCATAATTCTTCTTTATCTTCCCAAGTTACGTTTATTAAATCATTGATATCGTTGACTAGTTGCTATTAAAATTATTTTACAAAAAATGTTTCATTGGTTATGTAAGATGATGGTAGAAATATGATTATTTTTATTATATGTCTGTTTAAATAATTTTCAAAGCATTTCCTATCTTCAACCAGAAATTCCTATTTCATGTACCTGCATATGAAGCAATGCTCTTGGTTTGGGTAAAAAAATTTTATTCTTCTACTTCTCTATAAGCTCAATATTAGATCAATTAAAATCATAGAACATAGATACTCATAGGAAAAGTACAACCTGTTATCATCCATAGAGGCAATAAAAACTGATAAGTGCACAAATCTAGAATGATACTAAATTCACAACACGAGTAGAAACTCACAAGCTTACAAAACTGCACAAACAAGGAGAAATCCCTTCAATTGCATTCAGGTACTTCACAATATCACAATCTGAACAACTTTTCGGATTAGTATTGTGGGACCTGAAATCATCTTGCATAAAAATTATAACCTGTTTATTGATTGATGGCTAACTCTAATATTGGGTTGGCTTATCGGATTTTTGGTTATTCAAATGCTCTAGAAGATTTTCGAAGTCATGTCCATGTCATCCCTAATATCTTTAATAAACAACTAGTTAAAAATTTGGTTCAAATCCATAATCTATACAATATTTAATATTTATAAGTGATACCCTCAAGTTTTCTCTAGCTTGATATATTATGTTGTACTAATAGTGGAATGGGGCATGCCATGTGAAGCTACCACTATCATTTCCCACTTTAGACTTAGCATATATTCGTATGTGGAGGTATGACAATGATTCTTAAAGTTTTTCAATCCATCCCCCAATTTATTTGTCATTGTGTTCTCAATAGATAAATAATATAAAATTATTGTTGCCACGTATTTGAACTATGGGCACATTTGATAGGTATGAAGCAGAGTTGGTGGAAAAGGTTGTCCGAAAAGTGTTGAACGAATTGAAGAAAAAGTTCAAGTTGGTTATTTCTGAGAATTTGGTGGGAATCGATAGTCATGTGAATAAGGTTATGGAATTTGTGGATAATAAATCTAATGTCACGCTATTTGTTGGCATCCATGGAATGGGAGGCATTGGTAAGACTACTCTTGCCAAAACCATCTACAACAAGCTCTCCAATCAATTTGAGCATTGTAGCTTCATTGCTGATATAAGGGAATCATGGAGGCGTAATGGCATACATTACTTACAAAATCAGTTAATCTACCATATATTCAGGCGAGAAAATGAAGTTTGTAATGAGGATGAAGGAACTAAGTTCATCTCCTCCATGTTTAAACATAAAAAGGTCCTCATTCTTCTCGACGATGTGGACGAAGTCATTCAATTGAAGCGTTTGGCTGGTAATCATGATTGGTTTTCTTCGGGAAGTAGAATCATTATTACTACCAGAAACAAGAGGATTCTAGAAGAAGCTAGGGTGGACTACAATTATGAACATAAGGAAATGGATAACAATCAATCTTTGATTTTGTTTAGCAAACATGCATTTCGAAGGGACTCTCCTCCGAGAGAATTTGAAGACCTCACTCATGAGGTTGTATCCATCACCGGAGGGCTTCCCTTATCCCTTGAAGTTTTTGGTTCATTATTGTGTGGAAAAGAGTCAACACAGTGGATAAATATGATGAAGAAATTGAAAAGAGTCCCTCACATGGAAGTGCAGAAAAGGCTAAGAATAAGTTATGAAGCATTAGACTATGGACAACAACAAATATTTTTGGATATCGCTTGCTTTTTCATTGGCACGGACAAGATAATCGCATCCTACATGTGGGATGATTGTGACTTTTTCCCAGGGGAGGGAATTGAAACATTGATATTCATGTCATTAATAAAAGTTGGAAATGATCATAAGCTCAAAATGCATGACCAATTGAGAGATCTTGGTAGGGAAATAGTTCGCGAGGAAAACCAACAGGAGCCTTGGTATCGCAGCAGGTTATGGGACTACAAGGATATCCAGAAAGTGCTAAAGGATAATAAGGTAACCGTTTCTTTTTTGCATTTATTCCATGTTCTACGGTTAAGAGCAATGTTGGTCACTACTATAGTGCTTGCTCTGGTGGACTGAGATCCTTCACTATTGCCCTCGAATATTTCATTGGCGTGATTAGAAAGTAGGGAGGTTGGCCTCTCTTAGAAAGTATTTCCTTTTATGGTTTTTCTCTCATATATTAATATTCCCTATCATACGAAATTAAGTGTACGTTGCAATATATATATTAAATCGCTTGTTTGATTTATTAATTAGTACAATCTGGTATTTCATATATCACTTTTTCACTTGATAAAAGGCCCTCTTTGCTAAAAATCTTTGTTTTCCTTTCGAGATGACTTTTGTGATTTTCACGTTCTCAGATTATGTTAAATCAACACTTTTCACTTCATATAGAGTTTTCTTTTTTCAGCCAGGTTACTTAACAAGAACTCCCAAAATACCTTTAGACAAAATCTAATTATCCTTCTTTGTTATCGGCAAGTAATAGAAGGCTGAAGCAAAGGGCGAGATAGATTGCTGGCCACAACTAATAAAAAACCAAAATAAAATATTTTGCTATCCCGTCAATAGATAAAATATTACTCAAATTCCAGAAAATTATGAAAAAATAATGTACGATTTGCGTGTCTACAAGTTTCAGGGATATACCACTAAAAAAAATAGCCAAAGTGCATGCTCTTCAGAAAAAAACAAAAGATGCAGAGTAAAAGTTACTTTTTTTTTTTTTTTTTGTCAAATCCTACTCTATTCCTATTCTACACTCTCACTCGTACTTTGCCCCCGCTCTGCAGGGCGTGAATCGAAACCCACTGAAACTTACTCGTCCCCACCCCATCCCCTTGAGAAGGTGGGGATTTGAACCCCTCACCTCCCCCTTCCATGATGGAATGGTGGCCACCGGGGCGAACAAAGTGGTTGAGTAAAAGTTACTTGAAACAAGTCTCTTTCACAGTTATTTCAATTATCTGAATCGATGGCGAGAAATTAATTTCTTTCATGAAAAATGGTTTGGTCGTGATTTCGTGGCCTCTTCAATTTTCCCCCTTCCGTTCTGACTTTTGGAGTCGTCGGAACGGTTATTTCCATTTTTTAAGTGTTATGAATGCGTTGACATAAAAAAGAAGTTCTTTATCTAACTTTTTAGCCTATATTTTTTTTGGCTAAAAGTCTCCTTAATAACACCAAATCTGTGGTGAGGTAAGTTTGCTCGCTGACTCGCTGCTTCTGAGGTTTTTCTCGCTTTTATCTATCCTTTGACCCATGCATTGCTTAATCGAAAAAGTCTCCTCAATAGAAAAAGTAAATTTCTATTAGAATTGACAGGTCAAATTTTGATTTTGCACATTGCAGTTTGATTAAATTCCGTGCATTGCACGGATATCTTAACTAGTACGATAATGAAGCTACAGTACCAGAAAAAAGAAGATTACAAGTTGTAAATTTTTTAACTCTATACGAGCCATTACATCATAATTCTTCACTTTGATAGCCTTTATATATATTGTTTATTGGCGTAAAACGGAAGATCATATCTGCGCATTGCTAGTCTCTTGAATACATTAATGCACGTCAATCACAATATGAACAAATGATGTTTGATTACTTTAGTTGGATATAGTACTAATGAACGTTGATTCTTGCTTATAGGGAACGGACAAGATTGAGGCAATTAATCTTAGTGAAGGCAGCTCAAAAGGCTTCAACAAAATAGATGAGCGAGATGGCGACTTTTACACAGAGAAACAACTCAAGAATTTGACGAGGCTAAGATTTCTTGACCTGGAAGGGGCACATCTAAGTTCCAGGTCACATCTAAGTGGAGATTTTAATGACTCAATGAAGGAGTTAAAATTACTTCGATGGCAAAAATGTCCAATGAATTTAGAAGTAAAAAATTTTCATGTAAAGGAATTAGTAGCCCTTGAATTGTCAAATAGCAAGATAAATGAGAAATGGGAAGGATGGAGTTTTTTCCTAGTAAGAACTAAAGTCCTTTTTCCCCCTTTCGTGCTTTCTTTCGAATCAGAATCACTCTAGACTCACCCATTGACAATCATTTTTAATTTTTTTTTCCAGATAGCAGAAAAGCTCAAATATCTTGACCTTTCATATTGTAAATCCTTGGAAGATACGGACTTCCTCTCATCTTTTAAGAAGTTAGAGGTTCTCATCCTCAATTCGTGTTGGGGATTGCAACGAATCAACGCTTCAATTGGAGAGATGGAGGCCCTCCTTCGCTTGGAGCTCAAACAATGTCAGCTGAGGGAGCTTCCAGCAGAAATAGGTAAATTAAAAGCATTGCGGCAACTCCATCTACACGATAATGAATTGCTTTCGGCAATACCAGACAGCATAGTATCTTTGGAGAATCTAGAGATTCTAGATATTTCTTGCTGTGCTATAGAAGAATTGCCCAACGATATTGGGATGCTGAGAAATCTCCGAGAGTTACTTGCTTACAGTTGCTGGAAACTGAAAGGGACAACGGCAGAAAGCATATGTAATATTTCTTCCCTACGATGCCTCGATTTTATTAGCTGCTTGCAGCTCCAATTGCCGCCGGACCTTCCTTCCGGCTTAACAGAGTTGCGCATCACCTGTCGAAATCACAAATTGCCTTCGCTTTCCCACCTGACCCATCTCAAAACATTACGAGTCCGGTACTGTAAATTTCTCGAGTGCATTCAAGTGCTTCCATCAACACTATTAAAGGATTCAGAATGCTCCCAATTGATGGATGTTGAAGAATCGGAATCACCACAATCCCTAAACATGCCCTTCAAGTTGGAACTCTTGCAAGTCGCATACTGTGATTCTATCAAAATATTGGACGTTTCACAATTTATCCATCTAAGGACATTATACGCCTGGAGTTGCAAGAATCTGCTTGAAGTTCGAGGTCTTGACAAATTGATATATTTGGAAACCTTGGAAGTCACAAACTGCAATTCAATCGAACAGTTGGACCTTCCAAAGTTCAAGGGTCTGAAGATATTAATAGCTAGAGATTGCGAAAACTTGGTTGAAATTCAAGGCCTCGATAGGTTGGAGTTTTTGGAAGAATTGAATATCATTGGATGCAAGTCGCTCAAAACAAGTCCGGAATTATCTAGAATGCGATGAGATTACAGATGGCAATACAAGAGTATTAAGATCATACTATATGGACGACTCAGATGAGTAATATCCCAGTATGATCCGCATTTTCTAATGAAGGTACATAAAGTAGGTAGTCGACCAATGCTCTTTTGAGATATACTGCCCAATTTTCATTTTTATTTCCTGCTTGCAATATCTTTCAAGTTTTATGATGTTGTCGTTATTATTTCTTGCTTGACAGTGTCATCATTGTTTCCTTACTTGAATCCAAGGAATCGAGAGGAGATGTTCATGGAAGTTAATGTGTGCTTTGGAAAAATGATTCTGCTTATCATGCCAGTAACATAAATAGAGGAAAAGGCTTTCCAAGCGCATCATTTGCCATTAGTCCTTGGGTAAGATTCTTCATCCTATGCAGAAAAATAAAGATTCTCGACATTTGATTGATTCTCGAATGCTGGAAGTACTGATTAAAAATTGATGTATACAGGTATTTAATAGCATGCCAGAGGTCACTGTATAGGTCGAGAGATGCTAGACGAAATACACCATATAGCGGTCTATCTAATGTGAGGTTTTAGTTGGCTCTGTGCTCACCATGCAATTCATGACTGCATGTTTCTAAGGTACACTTTGAAGTGAATTTATGATGCAAAATGAGCATGTTGATAGGGCATCCCTTAGTATACATACGCTACTGACTGGGGATAAAATTAGTCCAATCATTGAGTTCCAACCATTTTATCTCATAGATTGTCCGCATTGGCTGATTAAAGTAATATTGTCGATCTAGAAATGCTTTGTAAGAACAAGCTCTTCTCGTAGTGGTGTGGCCGTGAGTGAACTAGCAAATGAGGCAGAAGCAAAAGCATCGTGAATTTTTGGATTGATTGAGAAAACTACAATTTGAATTTATCTAATTATGAATCCATGTTCATTTGGTTTAAATCCAGGATATACCTACTCCAAGGCTAATAATAGATTATCCCAAAGAATGCATCTTGATGTTTGTAGAGTTGGTAAAGACATGTATCATATACCTGAACTTTTGAACTAAGCAAGACATTACTAGAATGTCTTTTGACATAATCGGCCGTACTGTAAAATAATTTCTTATATTGTGCATAAACTCTCGTTAGTTCATTTACTTGCTGAAAAGTAAAACACGGGAAGCATTTGCATAAGTTTCCTTGGGAAATTTTTCGGTATCCTATATGCCATTTGAAAACTGCCTTGCTTTAATTCTAATGCATGAATATCGCTTAATGATAAGGAAAAGAATCATAATATGTCCCACAAAAGCAAGCAACTTGGGTTGAATTCACTATGTTAAATTTGATCAAAGCTTATGAGGGTGATGATGTCAGATGCCCCATTAGTTAAATCCAAAGAGTTCAAAAAGAATATAGAGTTTGACAAATAGAGATTCATAAACTTCAGAGTATTATTATTAGTTTGTTGATGTTAGTTAAATCCAAAGAGTTCAAAAGTAATCGAAATCATAGAAGGATTAGGAGCTCAATGCATTCTTGAAATGGTAAAAGGTTGTTTGCATGTTGTCATCCCATGTTGCCCTAATTATATTTTATAGCTTTGCAGAGCTAAAAATGTCCGCCTCCACCCCTTTGATCAAGTCTCTCTATCTTCTTTATTTTCTCTCCCACTTGTTACTCGAGGACTCAAATGGAGTTGCCTCACTCTCTCGATCTTCAACTGGCTCGAGCTTTCCTCTAGGTTCTTTGAGCTCTATCCTTCGCAAGCCCTCTTTCAGCTCACATCCTTGCGATTTGTTTCAGCGTTAATGTTGCATTTTCAGCTGCTCACGGAGCTTTAGCTATGGAGACCAGCAAAGGACCAAAGGGGGTCGTGCTTCTGTTTCAGCTTCAGTTCGATAAACCACTGGCTTCTCAGGTTCAGCTCCTAGCATTCTTTTGCGACATAATGGGCGGTCATCTTGATTGTTCCGACTTGATTTTGTGAACTTTGCTTGATTTATGATAGAAAGGTGAAGATGACGGAGTGGAATCTGGAGAAGTATTGGCCAGCGATGGTCGTGGAGGACTCGAAGGTGGTGTCAATTGGCAGAGGCTGTGGACAGTCTCTCTTTGTAATTGCTTTGAATTGAGAAAGTTGGTTAGCTTCATGTTCCTTGGATGCTATGAAATATGGTTAGCTTAGTATTGCCTTCATGTACTCTAGCAACCATTTTGGTGGGCCTTCACTGGGTTATGCTATCCATTTGCGTGTGAGAGAATTCTAATACCATAGTTTAATGGAAATTGGTCATTGCTTTGAATGTCAAAATAATATGCCGTCAAGCTTAGTATTGTTTTCATGCACTCTAGCAGCGTGATTGAATTAGTTGCTAAACTGATGATATGCAATGGTAAATGACTTCTGGTTTGTGGGTTACTTCTTCATTTCATGTCATCTTGCTACAGTCATCATAAATATTTTGAGCACTTCAACTAGATAAAGTTGATTTAAGTTAGGGTGGTTTGGTGGTCGTCAACCTAGTTTTTGTTGGTTCAGCACTATTTCAATTATCCACATGGTAACAAGGGTAAAAGTTGACGTGTTGATTGTTGTTTCTCATTGGATTGGAAGGTCTCACTTTTTTAAAGATAAGTTGTAATTTCTTGTGCTCTCTTGCCTTTACGTATTCTGTCAAGTTAGGTCAGCAAGACATCTTACACGCATTATTGTGCTAGAGAATTACTGCAATTTGGAGGATTTGGGGACAGTGAATATTTGCGAAGGACACTTGCGGGGGAATTCCAATAAATTGAATAGAGGTATTAACAAAAGAATTAGAAATGTGAAATGTAATAGAATCTTGTTCTTGCATAGAAGTTTGTATTTGAATGTGTTGTTTATTGCTCTTTCATTGTAGATTCTTCTTATTAATGCTATATCTAGTTTCCATGCATTAGTGTTCTTACACATGCCACTTCTATGGGAGAAATATAAAATTATGGGACAAAGCGTTGATGTTATCTGTTGTTTGACGTGATTGATTTTTCCCCCTTTCAAGTTTAGTCCTCATTGCTTATATGTGTACCAAATGTGAAATTCTTGATCTCTTTGTATGCATAACGGGAGTTTGAGTATGATTGCGTGGATTCAAAATTGGGTTGTGTGAATATTGCAATCCTATTCTTAAAAGCTTGTGCTCTTGGTGTTACCAACTCATCAATTATTTGAGTTTATAGATCTTTCTATCCATTTTCCTATTATCACGTCTTCGGCCGAGCCTCGCATGGCAATTGGGCACGGCTCAGCCAAGCCTTAGCTAGGTGAGGTTGAGCCTTGCCCAATGAAGGCTCGGCCAAGCCTCGCCTGGCCAGGGGAGGCTTGTCGGTGGCTGAGAGAGGCTCAAGTGAGGCTTGCCTGGCCATTGACAAGCCTTCGCCTCGCCAAAGGGCCTCCTCGGCCAAGTGAGGCTCGTCGGTGGCTAAGGAAGCACGGGTGAGGCCCGCCTGGCCACTAGCGAGCTCATCGAGCCTCGCCCAACTGGTCACTGGTAATCAGCAATGGTGGAGTGGACGGTGGCAGCAACGATGGAAGAAGAAGAGAGAAGGAAGAAGAGCAAGAAGAAAAGAAGAAGACAAAAGAGAAAAAAACATTGGGTTGGCTTGATTCTCGAATTATTCCTTAGAGCAAAGAAGCAACTTTTTTTAACTCTTTAATATATATTTTCGGGAATAAATTTATTCCCGAAAACAAAAAATTTATCAAACAGATTTCTATTCCAAATCTATTTCTGAGGAAAAAAAAAACAAAATCAAATACTATTTGGCAAATTGTTAAACGTGCCCTAACTTGTCCTAGGCGATAATTGTACTTGTCACAACAACACAAATGATGTTCTCTCATGACCTCATGCAAGTTCACATTCCTTATGCTTGTAAATTGCTCTTCCAAGAGCTTATGGCCATGGCCATAGCACCGAGAATGCTTGCCAAGGATAACAAACTAGGAATGGACAAGAAGAAAAAGAGTGCCTGACCTCAGGCAGTCGAGATTCTCTTTGATTCGATTAGTCGAGTGTTGCTGTTTTGTACGGCCTTGTACTTTATATGTAAGTGTCAACCACTTAATTATCTGTAATGAGGGACTCGGTTCTTCTCGAAAAAGGAGATGTCCCCGCGACGTAAGGCATCAATGTTCAGCTTAAAGCAAACTCCTGTTTGTTTGTCCAAAGGACTGAAATTTTACCTAGCAAAAGAAATTGTATGTTTAGTTAAATCAATCTGCCGAGCGAAGGCAAGATTTCTCTTACATTTTCGAGCCTCGGTAATTCTCGACACAAAAACGACTTTAATTTTAACGGCCGGTTGTATGGTGAATGTCTTCCTGCTTAATTTCCATGCGACAACTATTCAAAGAAGACTGAGAAACAGAATCTCTATGCTACAAAATTCATAAAATACATGGCTGTTTGAGCAGGATCAATTGAAAGAACATACTGTGCAATTTTTCAGATAACTATACAAGTCCTATGGCCCTCGAAACTTTTCACCAGTTCTAGATCAACTACCTGAATTAGTAACAAAATAAATGAATAGTAAATTGCTAGCTGAAGTAACTTTAAAAGAAGTAACAGAAGCAGCTTTCCAGCTTGGTGCAACAAAAGCTCCCAAGCCATATGATCTTAATGGTTTATTCTATTAGCAACACTGGGAAGACATTAAATGGGACATTTTTAAGGAGGTGAAGAACTTCTTGAACACCGGCTCTCTTTCACCAAATTTGAATAGAACATATATCTCCCTTATCCGGAAAGTTCCAAACCCAGAGAGATTGGATTGGTATCATCCAATAAGTTTATGCAATTTCGGCTACAAGATCATCTCGAAAGTGTTGGCCAATAGACTCAAACCAGTCTTACCAGAAATTATAGTAGTAGAACAAAGTGCATTTGTTGGCGGGAGGCAAATTCAGGATAATATCTTTATTGTCCAGGAGGTGTTGCATCAAATTAGAATCAGAAACAGAAAAAAGAAATTCCAAGCTACTCTAAAATTAGACATGAAGAAGGCTTACGATCGAGTGGAATGGGATTTCTTGAAGGCATGCCTACTTAAGAATGGTTTTGATGAGAAATGGGTGAGATGGGTTATGCAATGTGTTACTATGGACACACTTAGCGTTAAATTCAATAGAGAACCTCTACAGTACTTTCAACCCTCAAGAGGAATCAGGCAAGGGGATCCTTTATCTCCCTATCTCTTTATTATTGTGGCAAATGTCTTATCCTTATTAATGATGATGGTTTTATTTATGATGGGCCTGAGTTGGCCCTTTAGGCCCGGCCCGTGAGTTGAGGGCCCATGGAGGAAAAGTTGCGATGTGAAAAGTTGCGATGTGAAAAGTTGCATTATTTAGATATGATAGGTTGTGTCTTTTGGAATGGGTGTTACGTTGAGGAGTCGCGTCGTTTGGAGGAGACGCTTCGAGGGAAAATATAAAAGAAAAAAAGGAACGTATTTTTAAGGTTACGTACGTTGTTTTTATTCTCTCTCACTCTCCTCAAAAACTAACGTAACAATATTCCTTGAAGAACAACCTCTTGCACATCGCTTCTCTCCCTAAGCGAAGAAAAGAATTCTTTTTTGAAGAACAGTATCCGGTTTCCTCCTCGAATCGCAACGTCGGTGTTTAGTCTATGGACAAAAGGTACGCTCGATCCCGTGGTGTGCTTTTGATCGGTGATTCATGTTTTTGTTTCTGGGCTCGCTTCCGCTTCGTCTTTTTAGGGGTTCGATTTAGTGTCGAATCCGGTTTCTGGGAATAAGTGAATCCCAACATTGGTATCAGAGCCATGTTCATGTTTCCTGACCATTTTTTATTGCTTTTGATTAATTTTTTTTTGGTAAAAAATTCGAAGAAAATCAATTTTGGTCGATCGGGGATGGAAAAACCCAACACCCGTGTACTGTGCGCCTTGTTTCGTGATTTTGTGCAAGTCGAAATTCGTTTTTGATAGTGCAGGGATGAAGCTCTCGTCGATACGAGAAAAATGAGTCGTGGATCGCCGCTGGACGCGCCGCCACGCGCGGCCGGAACGCACGGGGGTCATCGGCGCGTGCAACACACGCGCCAATTCGGTCCCCCGCTGAAACGCGCGCGAACGCGCCGTTTCGCCAGTGCGTGCGGCACTTTCGCGCGCGAAACGGCGCGCCGTTTCGGCCCTTGGCGCATGCCACGCACGTGCCAGCTGAAGTCATCGTGACGTCAGCCAGGCACGTGCCGGTCGGTTCGTCCGACCGGCTAGACCGGTCCGACCGAGAGACCGGTCCAACCTTGACCGCGACCGTTGACCGTTTAAAAAAAAAAAGAAAAAAGGATTTGTTTCTTTTTTTTCCAATTAAGTCTATGTGGATTCTATGTAATCCCTAATTTGCTCTGCATTTGTTGCAGGAACAATGCCTCCCCTTCAGTTACGCACGCCTATTCGCATAATTACCGATAAACAAAAGGAAAGGCTTTCTAAGTTGATAGCTGACCTGACTGATTATCGATGGGAGAGTGATGACTTAATTGATCATGTTCTTGAAGTCAACGGGAAGATACAAAAGGTCATATGGAATGGTCGTCCCATGTCACAGTCTGAGATTGTGCGATTTTTCGTGAACACTCTTCCACAAGAATGGAAAGGAGTGTTGAATCGCATATGGGAGGTCAACAAAGCCGCTTCATATAGGAGTATTGTGATGTCTTTTATAGATGATTATTACCTGATTATTACAAAAGAAAAGATCAAGAAATTGAAGAAAAAATGATCTTTCCTTGTTCACTTTTTGAAGTGGTGTTAGTTGTTTTCGGCTGGTCTTTATTAAGTGTGTTTTGTAGACATCTTATGTAATGTTTTCTACCTGATTGTTGTTGATGTAGCAACTAATATGTTAATTGTATTATGTGAAAGCATTATTATTACATCATTATTGGATGTTAGATATTATTTGTTTTCTATTGTTGATAACTGCTGTGGTAGTTCATAAAAGTTTTTGTAGCTTCATAGAATTTACTTTGCATGGACAATTATATTAATGATAGTTTTAAGTTAGGATTTTTTGGAGGATGATTGGAAACATAGTGACATTTTGATTCTGAAACCTTACTTGAAATTGTTCATTAATATGATGGGTCTGTGCAAAGTAGATGCATAAATGATAGGCATTAATTATTCATGCATATATGTATGATGTGTTCAGATCAATGGCTTCAGCCACAAAGAGCATATTGCCGAGCTGAACAAAGGTGAAAAGCTCAATGGCGATAACTATGAAATCTGACACATGAAAATCCAATATGTGCTAGAAAAGCAAGAGGCACTAGAAACTCTTAACCTGACCATGGTAGAACCTGAAGAAGGAAACACTGCGCATCATAAGAGAGATCGGGATGCTTTTGCTACATGGAAAAGAAAGAACTCCTTTGCTCGCATTACGTTACTGAGTAGCATGGAAAATGACGTCATGCGAGAGTTCAGGCGTTTTGAGAATGCCAAGGAAATGTGGGAAGCATTGGCAGCAAGGTTTGGTCTTACTTCGGTAACTAGACTGAGACAACTCACTATTAGGTTTGACTCTTATAAGAAGCCGCATGGTCAGACCATGAAGCAACACCTTAGAAAGATGTCAAACATGATAAATGAGTTGAAAGATGCTGGCCATGTCTCGACCGATGAGCAGCAAGTGCAAGCAAAGTGATTCGTTCCTTGCCTTAGAGTTGGGAGCATATGAAGGTGCACGACCGACCCAAAATGAAAATATCAAAACCTTTGAGGATGCTGTGCGTCATCTTGAGCTGGAAGAGGACCGCCTCTTGGCGGCTAAGCCGGAAGCTAAAATTTATCATGTTGGTTCTAGCTCACATGGAGCTTCGAGCTCCAAGTGCAAACGTCCTAACTGGTTCGATAAAAGGAAAGGCAAGGGAGTAGGTCCTTCAGGGAAGAAGCCAAAGGTTGACCAACATGACAGAGGAAAATGTCCTCGAATAAAGAAGCTGACAAGGGTGAAGTGTTACAATTGTGACAAGAAGGGTCACTATGCTCGCGATTGTCGTGAGCCAAAGAAGGTAGACACCTCTTGTGCTTTTCAGAACTTTGCCTATGTGTCAAGTTCTGTATTTTTGACTGAGTCTAATCCTTTGTGGACTGTAGATTCAGGAGCGACAGACCATGTAGTGAAGGATAGAGAATCCTTCGTGAAATTTCAACGAGTACCAACTGGAATTGAGTGGATCTATGTGGGAAACAACTCTAGAGCTGAAGTAAAAGGAATTGGCACCTGCCAACTGAACATGCGTGGTGGACGCACTTTATTCCTACATGATGTATTGTATGCTCCGGAGATTCGTCGAAATTTAGTGTTTGTTTTATTGTTGGTCAAGCTAGGTTTTAATATGAACTTCCATAATAGAGGTGTAGATTTGTTTTTGGATACAAATTTCTATGGTTGTGGTTATTTTCTGGATGGTTTCATTGTATTAGATATTGACTATGTTAATGCAAATGTTTGTTATTCCCTTCTCACATCTCCTAATTCATATGATAATGATGTGAATGTGTGGCATGCTAGACTTGGTCATATTGGCCAACAACGTATGAATAGACTAGCTAAAGAAGGTGTTAGAACTAGTATTGGCACCTAGAGGGGGGTGAATAGGTGTTTATCGCAATTTTAACAATTCAAATCAAATAAGATGTGAATAATTTAAAGTCAACGATTGCAGCAAATGAAAGCAAATAACAATATAAAGGATTAAGGATAGAGAATCAAGACTCAGATTTATAGTGGTTCGGCTTAGATCAAGCCTACGTCCACTCTCCCGCACGGACTGAGCCCTTCAGCCGGATTTCACTAAGAATCAATAAGAGTGATTACAATCTCACGCTCTTGAGTCCACGGTGTAGATTACTCTACTACACTTCCTCAAGATCTACAATATGATCTCTCTTTTGATTACATGTAATGCTCAAAGAATGATATCGCAAAGTGATAGAGGAGATTTCAGACTTTGGAATTTTTCTATCCGCACCCTTCAACAACTAGAGCATCTCTCTTATATACTTCTTCATGCCTTCAGTACCGTTGGCACCTTCCAAAGAAGTTCTTCCAATCAACCCGTTGGACAGAATCAATTAGAGAGATCTCGAGCTCTTTAAGGTAAGTGTTGATAGCCCATCAATCCTCGCTCGCCCATACAATCGGGATCTCGGTTTCCATAAGTAGATCCTTCCAAATATAAGTTGCGAAGTCGTTAAGGAATCTAAACATATTCCATATAAAACTTAGATCGTTTAGTGCTGAATCCGGTAGAAAGATATCCATCGGACGTTAGAAGACAGATCGTATAAGATCGAATAAACGTCGTCCCGGAAACTGTCCTTGTGAGTAAACTTCAAAATATAAGTCTTGAGTCTTGCTAGCTTCGGACTTTAGTCTTCGAGACTTTGTCAATAGAATCGTAAGTCTTCGACTTTGATCTTCGACTTTGATCTTGGACTTTGATCTTCGAGACTTTGTAAATAGAATCGTAAGCCTTTAGACTAGCCCGATAAACTCGTTTTGTCAACTTCAAAATACTTTAAGGGATTTCATCCAACAATCTCCCCCTTTTGATGGTGACAAAACTTTCCTGCAGATTTGAATATTATCGCCCGCAATACAACTTTTAAGCAAGCATCATAAAAGATTTAAATAAGATAGTAGAAGTTATCCCGTACACGAGATATCCCGTACTCGGACTTTCCTGTACATAGATCCGCATTCACAGAAACCTCATTAGTCATAAACAGACAGAACTATCAAATTTACGAAGCTTAAAGTATTGCCATAGAGAATACTTTCAAAAAAAAAAACTGCAAGTTTAAGTCAAAGTCAAGATAGCAAGCAATAATAGAAAAGATTGGATTGGGTTTGGATCAAAAATCATCAAAAATCTGCAAGGTCTTCTCCCCCTTTTTGTCGCATTAAAAAAATCAAGGAGCTCGAGGAATGCGAACAAGTTGAAAGTCTTCCATAGACTTTACGGTGTCTTTCAGCTTCCTCAAGTCCGCCCGTACTTGGGTGAGTGTAGTGCCCTTTGCGGTTTTCTTGAATCGCGCGCTGAACATCTTTAATCCGATCATGCAAAGTGATGAACATTGCATGATTTTCATTCCGCAAGGTCTGAAATTCATATCCCATTGCATAAATTTGACCTTTTAGATCCAAGATGATCTCAAGCAGCCTTCGAAAATCTCCGAGTTGTCGGTCCGAGTGCTTGTTTCAGCTACGTCGACGGTGGAGTCAAGCCGCAGTAGGAATATCGAAGGAGGTTCATTGTGTGGAGATGATGCCTCTCCTTCAGAAACTTTGCAGCATGAATATCCTCAAAGCATCGGAGGTGATCGGCTAACACCTATTTGATCATCCTCTTCTCTGAAAGTCAGCCGAAGAGGTGTGTGTTCGCTTTCTTTATCTCCCCCGTCTCCATGTCTTCTCGGTGGAGAAAAGAATTCTTCTTTTGAGGCGATTCCTCGTTACGGGATGTTGTAAATCCTCCTTTTCGCTGGAGAATTTGTTCTTTCGGGTTCATCTCGCTTTCTCTTCTTTTCTTTCTTCCTTTTCCTCTCCCTCTTCCTTTCTTTCTTCCTCTCGTCTTCTCTTTTTCTTTCTTCTCTTTTTCTTTCTCTTCCTCTTTCTCTTCCTCCTCTTCCTTCTCTTCATCTTTCTTCTCTTCCTTCTCTTCTTCTTTCTTCTCTTCCTCTCGCAACTTTATGTTCGGGAACAGTTGGAATAGATGCAGCAAATTGAGAGATTAGAGTAGAGATAGGAATCGAATCCTCATCATCTTCATCCTCCGGGATGATTGCCCTTCGCTTCTTGGTGGAACTAGCCACGGCTTCTTTTCCTTTCCTTTTAGCCGATGAGTCCGGTTTGAGCTTGGCAGAGTCTTTTCCTTGAACTTTTCCAGCTTCTTACTAAGTTCCTTCAAACGCATCTTGGTAATCATCCCCAAACCGATGACCATTTTATCAATGGTCTTCTTGTGAAAATGTGAGGAGGTTGAATGTGTAGATGTTTGAAGAGTCGAGTGATAAGAGCAGCATAAGGAAGCTTTCCTTTGTCCTTAACCATGCATCTATACATGTGAAAGATGATGGTATGTGGTAAAGAGAAGTTCACACCTATCTTGATGGCAAACATCAACTTCGCTTCAGAAATTGAAACATCTGTCTTAGACGTCGATTTGGGTCTTAGACAGGTTGATTACAATTTTATGCAGCAAAGTGTTTGTTGCATTCATTCGGAATAAGACAGTCTTCCTTCGCAATTCTGTCCTTTGCTAGCTCAAGCGTAGCAGTAACTTACGAGACACACCAATTGGTTGGAAAGCTCTTCTTTCCACACCAAGCACATCAGCCGAATATCACAATCAATGACATACTCCTTATCTCGCACACTTTGAAGGTAAAAGCATTTTGCGTCAATGAAGCTGATATTGGAGTAGAAATAGGCAGTCAATTCGGGATGTGCGGTGTCACGCCCGTGCGAAATTGATAGAGTTGGAGTTTTTCGAATTTCTCTCGCGAGACCTATACTCAACAAATCCAGAAAGTCAAAATCAACGGTTCTTGGGTTCATCACCCCACGCTTTAGCGAGTTTTTCATATTTCTTCCCGTGTCCGTCCGAACGGAACAATTCATTCTTCTTCCCTCTTAGGCTCGCAGCCACACCCATCCATGGTTTAAAATGCATGAACATCTTCTCATCATCATCCTTGCCCTCAGCCGATTCATGCTACTAAACCTAGGGTCACTCGGGAAATTTGCAAACGCTCTTGCAGCCGTTCCCTCGGGCACAACTCCGGACCTTTCCATCACGGTAAGAAAGTGCGTCTCGTTTCTATACCCCTTCTCTTTCAGAAACTCATCCACAAAAGTCATAGCAGACCCTTCCTTTAATGCGAGTAGAGTTTATAAACAAAGGCAGGTTTTAGAGTTCTTCTTTGGTTCGATGTCTTCATAAACCATTTCATCTTGAGGTCTAGTTGGTGATGACGCTTTTGAGATCGCTCGAAGGAATGTCGCTTTCCTCGGTGAGATCAAAATGCGTAGGCCCCTCACGAGCCTTGTGGTCCCTTGTTTGCAAATCTGGAAGATTTCCTCGATACGACATTGTGCTTTTCTTTGGAAAGACTTTCTCACTTGTTTCGCAAGAAAGTTGAGAACTTTGAAACAATGAAGTTTGGGAGGAAAAATTGCGGAAGCAAGTGAAGAGCTTTTGATCTAGGGTTTCGAGTAAAGTGAAAACGAAGGAGAAGAGATGTATAAAAGATAAAAGGTACGGGAAAAAACGAAGCGTCGTATATTTTGGAAATTTTGAATTTTCCTTTTTGAAAAATAACTGCCTTAAACGATAACCACTTCTTTTGAAAATAATAACCAATTTAAAATTTGACAGATTATCTTACCTTATCAATAAGACAGTTTAAGTAAAGAAACTTACGGACGTGTCGATTCATATTCTCGATCCTTTGAGTCGATGCTCGTCGGACTTTAGTTCGAGTCCGAACTCTAGTATTCTTCAAGAGATAATATATTGAGTCTTGAGCGAATAGACTCAAACAAGCTTTTCTCAAGAGGCTTTGTAAAGATGTCCGCAGTTGATTCTTTGAGTCTATGAATTGTATCAAGACTTCTTTGTTCTGAACATGATCTCTTATAAAGTGATGTCGGATCTCAATATGTTTTGCTCTTGAATGTAGAATGGGATTCTTTGTAAGATTGATTGCACCGGTGTTGTCACACCTAATTTTCGTGCAAGAGTCTTCAATGCCAAAGTCTTGCGGTTGTTGTTTTATCCACAAGATTTGAGAACAGCAACTTCCAAGAGCAACGTATTCTGCTTCAGCTGTTGAAAGAGCCACGGTACTCTGTTTCCTCGAGAACCAGGATACTGTCCTGTTTCCTAGTAGTTGACAAGTGCCTGAAGTGCTTTTTCTTTCAACTCTACAAACCTGCAAGATCTGCGTCCGAATAGCCAAGAAGTGTAAAGTCTCCTTCTTTGGGATACCAAAGACCGATCTTAGCATGATAGTAGCAACATATTTAATAATACGTTTAACGGCGCTTAAGTGAGATTCTCTCGGGATCGATTGAAATCTAGCACATATGCAAACACTAAATAATATGTCGTCCGGATGCGTAAGATAAAGAAGTGAGCCAATGATACTCCCGTATAATTTTTGATCAATTTTCTTCCCCGCTTCATCTTTGTCTATCTTCAAGGAACTTGACATTGGTATGTCAGTCTTCTTGCAATTTTCCAGACCGAACTTTTTAACAAGTTCTTTTGCATATTTCTCTTGATGAATGAATATACCCTCCTTTAGTTGTTTGACTTGTAGACCAAGGAAAAAGGATAGTTCACCCATCATGCTCATCTCGAATTCATCCTGCATAGACTTAGAAAATTTCTTGCACAAGGTCTCATTAGATGATCCAAATATGATGTCATCTACATAAATCTGAACAAGTAGAAAACTTTTACCTTCCTTTTTAATGAAAGAGTAGTGTCTACATTACCTTTAGAAAAGCCACTATGAATTAAGAAATTGCTTAGCCTTTCATACCAAGCTCGAGGAGCTTGTTTTAGTCCATATAAAGCTTTCTCGAATACAGTCCGGTTTCTTTGAATCTTCAAAACCAGGAGGTTGTTCTACGTAGACCTCTTCTTGAATAATTCCATTCAGGAATGCACTTTTGACATCCATTTGAAACAACCTGAAATTCTTATAGCAAGCAAAAGCAAGTAATAATCTGATTGCTTCTAACCTTGCTACTCTTTGGAGCGTAAGTCTCATCGTAGTCAATCCCTTCTTCTTGCGTGTATCCTTTAGCTACGAGTCTTGCTTTGTTTCTCGTTACTTTGCCTTTTTCATCAACTTTGTTCCTGAAAACCCATTTAGCTCCAATAACTCGATTTACCTTTTGGTTTGGGAGTTAATTCCCATACGTCATTAATACTGAATTGTCTCGAGTTCTTCTTGCATTGCTTCAATCCAGCTTTCATCAGCTAAGGCTTCTTCGATATTTTTGGGTTCTATTTCAGAAATAAGAGCAACAGCACTAGACTCTTCTCGCCTTTTGGATCTTGTTCGAATTCCCTCATTAATATTTCCAATAATGAGTTCTTCAGGATGACTAGACTTGTGCTTCCGATTCTTATTCATCGATAGATTGTTGATTTTCTTCTAGAGTAGATTCTTCATCGGTAGCTTGTTGTGCGATCTTGAATTAGCAACCGCTTGGTGGAGTCGGCTTTAACAATTTCGGAGCGGTTTCGAATCTTCGATCCGTATCCGCTGAACTTGTGGAGAGTCTTGAAATTTTACATTCATTGATTCTTCCACGTCCGAGTCTTTTGTTGAACACTCTAAAGGCTTTGCTTGTTGTAGAGTATCCAAGAAAGAATCCTTCATCGATTTTTCTTCAAACTTACCAACACGATCATTAGCATTTTTAGAATAAAACATTTGCAACCAAATATTTGAAAATAAGAAACTATTGGTTTCTTCCCTTTAAAAATTTCATAAGGAGTTTTCTCAAGAATTGGTCTTAAAAACACTCGGTTTATAATATAGCAAGCAGTTGAAATGTTTTCCGCCCAAAACCTTGAAGAAACTTGATTTCCAATTAAAAGAGTTCTTGCCATTTCTTGTAAAGATCTATTCTTCCTTTCCACAACCCCATTACGTTCTGGTGTATATGGAGAAGAGAATTTATGTTGAAAACCAAATTCATCACACAAGTTAGCAAATTCTTGATTTTCAAACTCACCTCCATGGTCTGTACGAATGCTTGTAATAGTATGACCTTTCTCATTCTGCACCTTTTTAGCAAATTTTGAAAAAGAGAGAAAGTCTCGACTTACTTGAAAGAAAGTAGACCCAAGTAAATCGTGAATAATCATCCACTATTACCAGACAGAACCTTTTACCACCAATGCTTTTCGTTTGGTAGGTCCAAACAAATCCATATGCAAAAGCTGCAATACATGATTAGTGGAAACTTTATTTATAGATTTGTAAGAATTTCTAACTGTTTACCCGGTACACATGGTGTACATAGATCAGATTTTGAATAATTCAAAGTAGGCAATCCTCGAACAAGTTTCTTTGTAAAGATCTTGTTGATTTGCTTCATGTTGATATGGCCTAGCTTTTGTGCCATAGATTTGCTTCATCTTGTACTGATATTAAGCATTGTGATCTTTCTTGATTCACATCCGGAAGATAGATATTTCCATGTCTTCGACCGTAAAAGATTGAGTAAGGTCTTTACCGATTCCGAGCACGTTTCTTCCCGAAAGTTGATCTTGAAACCAGAATCACACAACCGACTTATGCTAAGCAAGTTGTAATTTAATCCTTCAACTAATGAAACATTATTGATTGACAAGCTCCCAATCTTCACTGCTCCTCGACCAGTAATCTTCCCTCTATTGTTACCACCAAAGGAAACTTTTCCTCCGTCTATCCGGATAAGTTTTATGAAGCGGTTTGAATCTCCGTCATATGTCTTGAGCAGCCACTATCAAGATACCATTTTATCTTTTTTTTATAGTAACCCGCAATTAACAAAAATTCAAGCTCTTTTTGGTACCCATACCATCTTGGGTCCGAAGTGTTAGTACAATAGGCAGTCTTAGCCCAACTCCTTTTAACAGTCTCCAAACTAAAGGACATTCTTTCTCGAAGTGTTCGAGCTTTTACACTTGGAACATCTTAGAGCACTTCTACCAACAGATTTTACAAAGACTTTTCGAAAATGATTTTTGTAAAAGTTCTAGCTGGTCTTTGTTTAATTCTTTCTTTTACCTTTGGAAAATCAATTAGTGGAATAGTTTAGGAAGTCATACCAAGACCCAACTTGTCAAAATATGGTCTTTGTATCGAAAGAATCTTGTCCAGTTTTCAGAACCATTTGAAAATCTCTTTGATATGTTAGTCATATCATTTTTCAAAAGATTATTTTCATTTAAAATATTGTCTGAGTTTTCTTTTGCAACAACAACATCTTTTTCAAGTTTTTCAACCTTTTCTTTCATAAGTTTATCCTTATGTTTGAGTAGAATTTTCCCTTTTTAATTCGGAGATCCTCTTAAGAGAGGTTTTCAGACTAAGACACAATTCATCAATGTATTTAGAAACTTTAACAGGAATTTTCAAGTTACTTACCTCGAGTTCACTTTGTCCGAGTCCGAATCAAGGTCCGAGTCCGAGTCCGATCGTGCCATTAAACGAGATATTGGCATAATCATTGTCACTATCTTCACATTCGAGTATCACTCCAAGTCTCCGCCTTGAGTGCCTTCCCCGTTTTTCTCGACTTCCCTTTTCTCTTCTTTAACGAGGAGGACAGTTAGGTCTAATGTGTCCCTTTTTCTTGCATTCAAAGCAAGTCACTTCTTTATTCGTATCATCTTCCTCTGTTGACTGTTTTGAAACCTTTGAGAATTTTGTTTCTTCCAATTGAATTTCCTTCCTTTTTTGTTCAGCTTTCAATCTCTTTATCATCAATGCCGTTCTTCATCATCTAGATCTTCTTGTAATCGTAACATCGAATAGTCATTAGACTTTAAGGCAATAGATTTCTTACCTTTTGAGTCTTCCTCTTCGTTGTTCGTTTCTACTTCATAGGATTGAAGAGTTCCAACTAATTCATCTACGAAAGTGGAGCAATCCTCTGTGTCTCTCTTATTGAGGTTTTTATGTGATTCCAGTCTTTTGAGAGTCCACGAAGAAGTTTGTTGACCTTCATATGTCCCGAGATTGGATGTCCCACGATATTCAAGACCATTCACAATTTGAGAAAGCGACTAAACATGTCGTAATTGATTCTCCGATCTCATCTTAAAAACTTCATATTGTCCCAAGAGAATGTTGATCCTTGTTTCTTTCACACGATCAGTTCCTTCATAGGTAATGTGAAGCTGTCCCATACTTCTTTTTTTGCTGTATCACAAGAAGATATTCTATTATATTCAGTAGGGGATAAAGCACAATATAAAGAGTAAATAGCCTTGGCGTCGAGAGTCTGTCTTTTGATAATTTCTTCTTGAGTCAAAAGAATAGGAACAGCAGGTTCTTTTCCTCTCTCGAGTTTGATTCAAAGAATGGGAATAATTCCTTTATCGACAACTTCCCATTCCAAAGGATCTTTCGATCTTAGGAATGCCTTCATCTTATTTTTCCATATGCTGTAATCTTTTCCATCAAAGTATGGAGGTCTGGTATTGCTTTGTCCTTCAACCAACCCCGTAGGCAGCATACTAGCCATAGATCTTTTACTTAGAAGTAAAGACACTTCTTACAAACAAGCACACGAGGCTCGATACCAATTGTTAGAACTAGTATTGGCACCTAGAGGGGGTGAATAGGTGTTTATCGCAATTTTAACAATTCAAATCAAATAAGATGTGAATAATTTAAAGTCAACGATTGCAGCAAATGAAAGCAAATAACAATATAAAGGATTAAGGATAGAGAATCAAGACTCATTTATAGTGGTTCGGCTTAGATCAAGCCTACGTCCACTCTCGCACGGATGACCCTTCAGCCGGATTTCACTAAGAATCAATAAGAGTGATTACAATCTCACGCTCTTGAGTCCACAAAGTGTAGATTACTCTACTACACTTCCTCAAGATCTACAATATGATCTCTCTTTTGATTACATGTAATGCTCAAAGAATGATATCGCAAAGTGATAGAGGAGATTTCAGACTTTGGAATTTTCTATCCGCACCCTTCAACAACTAGAGCATCTCTCTTATATACTTCTTCATGCCTTCGCACCGTTGGCACCTTCCAAAGAAGTTCTTCCAATCAACCCGTTGGACAGAATCAATTAGAGAGATCTCGAGCTCTTTAAGGTAAGTGTTGATAGCCCATCAATCCTGCTCGCCCATACAATCGGGATCTCGGTTTCCATAAGTAGATCCTTCCAAATATAAGTTGCGAAGTCGTTAAGGAATCTAAACATATTCCATATAAAACTTAGATCGTTTAGTGCTGAATCCAAGTAGAAAGATATCCATCGGACGTTAGAAGACGGATCATATAAGATCGGAATAAACGTCGCCCCGGAAACTGTCCTTGTGAGTAAACTTCAAAATATAAGTCTTGAGTCTTGCTAGCTTCGGACTTTAGTCTTGAGACTTTGTCAATAGAATCTGTAAGTCTTCAGACTTTGATCTTCGAGACTTTGATCTTCGACTTTGATCTTCGAGACTTTGTAAATAGAATCGTAAGCCTTTAGACTAGACTGATAAACTCGTTTTGTCAACTTCAAAATACTTTAAGGGATTTCATCCAACAGAAGGCTTGTTAGACATCATTGAAAAAGTCGATTTGCCTATATGTGAGCATTGCATGGTAGGGAAAACGACAATGAAACTATTTGGAAAAGGTAAAAGAGCTGAATTTCCTCTACATTTAATCCATTCTGACGTCTGTGGTCCAATGAATGTGAGAGGAAGGCATGGGCTGTTTATTTCATCACTTTTATAGATGATTATACTCGATTCGGATATGTCTATTTGATTTCTCATAAATCTGAAGCATTAAGTTGTTTCAAAAGGTTTATGAACTTGGTAGAAAATCAATTAGACAAGAAAATAAAAGTATTAAGATCCGATCAAGGTCGTGAATATTTATCTGATGAGTTCAGAAAATTATGTGATGAAAAAGGAATAGAAAGACAGTTGTCTATTCTATATACTCCTCAACAAAATGGTGTTGCGGAGAGAAGAAACAGAACCCTACTGGAAATGGTTAGGTCAATGATGGCGCATGCTAACTTACCTATCACATTTTGGAGTGATGCGTTGTTAACTGCTACCTATATACTTAACCGAGTGCCTTCCAAATCAGTTACTTCTACTCCATATGAGTTATGGACAGGTAGGAAACCGGACTTAAGTTTTCTTAAGCCATGGGGTTGTGTTACCTATACTCATGAGTCCTCTCACAAGTTTGGGAAATTGGGTCCCAGAGGAAAGAAGAGTATTTTCATAAGATACTCCGAACACTCGAAAGGGTATGTGTTCATAGGTGAGCAGGAAAGTGGGAGTATAACTGAATTTGAATCATGGGATGTCATATTCTTAGAGAATGAATTTCCTAAGAAGGGCGAAATAGGTGAAGAATACTCCCTATTTGAAACCTTGGATCAAGATAATGATATTAGTGGAGTTCGTCCAAGTGAGAGTAATATGAGAAGTGATGAATTGAATTTAACTCATTCTCAATTACAATCACATGATGAGACGACATCATCATTATCTCATCCTAGTGGGAGCATTATGGGGAATGATGTGCAAAGTGTACAATCTCCCATACGGCGAACAAGTCGCAAAAGTATTCCCCATCGACATTTTGACATTAAAGGGGAAACTTTTATGATTGCCCTACAAGATGAGGATGAGCCAAAAAATATACATGAGGCTCTAAGTTGCCCTAGTAAGGAAAAATGGATAAATGCAATGGGAGAGGAAATGGAGTCAATGAAGTCAAACCATGTTTGGGAACTGGTTGATCTTCCAAAAGGACGCAAAGCTATTGTGAACAAGTGGGTTCTCAAAATAAAACGAAAAGTTGATGGCTCGATAGAAAGGCATAAGGCTCGCCTTGTGGCGAAGGGGTATAATCAACAGAAATGAATTGATTATGAAGAAACATTTTCTCCTGTAGTGAGATTTACCTCGATTCACATTATTCTAGCAATAGTGGCTAGCATGGATCTTGAGTTACATCAAATGGATGTAAAGACTGCTTTCCTCAATGGAGAATTAGATGAAGAAATATATATGGAACAACCTACTGGTTTCATTATGGAAGGCCAAGAAGGAAAAGTATGTCGACTCTTGAGATCGATATATGGCCTAAAGCAGTCATCGAGATAATGGTATATACGTTTTCATAATGCTATAATGGCATATGATTTTACAATGATAGATGAGGATCATTGTGTATATATCAAAAGATCCAAAGATCAATTTGTGATTATATCATTATATGTTGATGATATACTAATTGCTGGAAGCAATATGGAGTTTGTTAATACTGTTAAGAGTTTATTACCTTCCAACTTTGAGATGAAAGATATGGGTGAAGCTGCATACATCCTTGGAGTTAAGATTTCAAGAGATCGTTCGAAGAGATCATTATCTCTTTCGCAAGAAACATACATAAATAAGGTTCTTGAACGATTTCGTATGCAAGATTGTAAACCCATTGATACTCCTATTGCAAAAGGTGAATGATTGAGCCATAGACTGTGTCCAAGGACTCCACAAGAGAAGGAACAAATGCAACATGTTCCTTATGCTAATGCTGTTGGGAGCTTGATGTACGCTATGATGTGTACAAGACCTGACATATGTTTTGCAGTTGAAATGGTGAGTAGATACCAATCCAATCTAGGTCAAGCACATTGGAAAGTCGTTAAGAGAATACTGAGGTATCTGAAGGGAACTGTTGATTACAAGCTGAATTACCAAGGAAATGATCTGCGACTTGAAGGCTATTCAAATGCTAATTGGGGAGGAGATTTAGATGAAAGGAAATCTACCTCTGGATTTGCTTTCTTACTGAACAATGGCGCCATATCATGGAGCAATAAGAAGCAAACGTGTATAGCCTTGTCCACGATGGAAGCTGAGTTCGTGGCATTATCAGCAGTGGTACAAGAAGGAGTTTGGCTTAAGAGATTTTTGGATCATTTAGGTGTTATTGAGAAAGCTGCAAATCCATTATTGGTTAACTGTGATAGCCAAGCAGCTATAGCGTACACCAAAGATCCAAAATATCATGGCAAGACCAAACATATAGATACCAAGTATAATTTTGTAAAAGATATGGTTGCACGAAAGGATGTGAAATTGCAGTACATATCTACGCATAGAATGGTAGCAGATCCTATGACAAAGCCAATACCTAAAGATGTGTTTTGTGGTCATGTAAAATCTCTAGGATTGCGTAGAGTCTGATGTACTGGATATTGTAATTTCCCTAAGTTGTTCACATTTAATGAATATGTGTTTTCATCATTAATGCCTATGAATCTTTGTTTGACCTTTATGCATCTTAATGCTCAGTGCATTACATTAAATTGAGAAAGTATGTCAGACAGATATAATATTAGCCCACTCACACTGGTAATCGCCTCTATTTACTATGTGATAAATAGAGATGAGACGGTTTTTAAGCTTATTATCTAGGTGATAATCGAGAGCTCAAGCTTAAAATATATATGTCGCATTAACTAAGTGTTAAGATGAGGACATGATATGTACTATGTCCGAAAGTAAAATACCCCACATATTTTACTTTATCTGTCTAAGATGCCAGATATGAGTTCTGATGAATTTTGTGAATGAGTAGATACGTGAACTCAAGTTAGACATTGGATATGTCTGAACTATCATCTGTACGGTATTGATGGTGTAGACATACGCTTCATGGGAAATGAGTTAATATCGTAATACGTATTTCATACTACGTATGCATATGACGACTAATAAGAGTGGCAAAAGTTTGATCTCAACTTTTACGCCGTATGAGACTCTTGAGGAAAAGAGTTCCTCAATTTAGTGCCCTCATGACTCTTACTTATTCTCAAGATTTCTATTCAATAATTGCTATCTTAGGATGTTGTCAATGATCATGAATTGATTCGATCTAATGGGGCATTTCTAGAAAAGCAAGTTGAACTGAAATTGAGAGTTTGAAGGAAAGAGGAAGATCGGATTTGGATAATCATATTATAGTTTTGTATTCACTTGTCGACCAATTATGACTGTCTTTGGGATAATCATAATTGTGAATACAATATATATATATATATATATATATATATATATATATATATATATATATATATCATTGTTTAAAAAGAGATCAAGAGAGATATAAATGTGATCGATAGAGCTAGGGTACTGCATACTAAATTTACTCGGAATGTGATGCCCATTATGAGCTGCTATATATTCCTAACAGATGTATAGCAACGAGCTCTCCAAGTATGCTGGTCGCACGGACTATTCACCAGTATGAATGTTGCAGTGAGGAAAATAGAATTCTGTTCAGGCCACCATATCAAGTGAGAGTTGATGGATTTTCAATTGATAGGCCTAAGTAGGGCCCGTCCACCCATGTTGGTTTTGGCCCACCATGTGCGAGTAGGAGATGATGGTTTTATTTATGATGGGCCTGAGTTGGCCCGTTAGGGCCCGTCCCGTGAGTTGAGGGCCCATGGAGGAAAAGTTGCGATGTGAAAAGTTGCATTGTTTATATACGATAGGTTGTGTCTTTTGGAAGGGGTGTTACGTTGAGGAGTCGCGCCGTTTGGAGGAGAAGCTTCGAGGGAAAATATAAAAGAAAAAGGAACGTATTTTTTTAAGGTTACGTACGTCGTTTTTTTTTCCTCTCTCACTCTCCTCAAAACTAACGTAACAATATTCCTTGAAGAACAATGTCTCTTGCACATCGCTTCTCTTCCTAAGCGAAGAATAGAATTCTCTTTTGAAGAACAGTATCCGGTTTCCTCCTCGAATCGCAACGTCGGTGTTTAGTCTGTGGACAAAAGGTACGCTCGATCCCGTGGTGTGCTTTTGACCGGTGATTCATGTTTTTGTTTCTGGGCTCACTTCCACTTCGTCTTTTTAGGGGTTCGATTTAGTGTCGAATCCGATTTCTGGGAATAAGTGAATCCCAACAAATGAAGAGAGCTGTGGATAATGGTAGAATCACAGGCATTAGACTAACTAGATGGTGTCCTACTCTTTCTCACTTGCTATTTGTGAATGATTTGATCTTCTTCTTGAATAACACAATCCTAGAGTGTCAGAATTTGACAATGATTCTGAATCAATATTGCCTAGCAGCTGGACAAGATATAAATTTAAACAAATTAGGAATCTTCTTCAGTAAGGGTTGCCCTCAAACTTTGAAAGATAATATGGCAAGGGAATTGCGAGTTCCGATTATCAACAAAATTGGCAAATATCTTGGTATTCCTTCAGATTGGGGAGTGTCGAAAAAACAAATGTTTGCATGGATTCTTGGGAGAGTTAGCTCCAAATTGGAAGGTTGGAAGGAAAAGCTAGTCTCTAAAGCTGGCAAAGAAGTACTGCTGAAAATGGTAGTTCAAGCATTACCACAATACACAATGTCAGTATTTAAACTCCCGGTTTCTATATGCAAGGCTATTGAACAGAAAATCGCTTCATTCTAGTGGAAGACTAATGAAAAGAAAGTTGGAATTCATTGGAAGAGATGGGAAATCTTGAAGACCGGGAAAGACAAATGTGGAATGGGTTTCAGAGATTTACTTTCTTTTAATAAAGCAATGTTAGGGAAGCAAGCTAGGCGGCTGGGTCAAAACCCAACTTCTCTTTAGAGCAGCTTGTTTAAAGGACTATATTATCCCCATACGGATTTTTGGCATGTAGCAAAAGGGCAACATCCTTCCTGGGGTTGGCAAAGTTTGCTCCTAGGAAGAAATTCGATAGCACCTCAAGTCATGTGGGCAGTAGGAGATGGATCCAAAATCAAAATCAGGGAAGATAAATGGCTAAAGAGAGGTATTATTGAAGGTTTCCGTGAATATTCATGAACCCTCCTTAGTCTTTGAACTCATTGATCAAGAGGAAGGCAGATGGGACGAACTGATATTATCAGAAGTTTTTGACGACCAATTAGTTAAATAGATCCTGACTATCCCATTTAAACCCTAAATAGAAAAAGACCAGCTTGTGTGGACTGGTACTCAGGCAGGAAAATATACAGTTAAAAGTGGGTACAACTACATCAAGGAGAACACAGAGCGATGCAACGAAAACCAAGCCTCAACTTCCTTTGAATCTCCCCCCTCACTCTGGACAGATATTTGGAACTTGCATACTCCACCCAAGATAAGAATTTTCATGTGGAATTTATGCCAAAATGCTCTCCCAACAAAGGACAACCTATTTCAACGAAAAATTATACTTGATCCCATATGTCCATTATGTAGCCAAGACAAGGAAACAATTGAACATTTGTTCCTGTTATGCTCTTGGACAAAAGAAATATGGGCCAACCCTATGCTGAACATCAAGATATCAAGTCAGGGCCTGAAATGCATTGAATAATGGTTCTGCAAGCTTAAAGAAAAGGCCACCAACCCCCCAAATCTGCAACTGGTGGCCGCAACTACGTGGAATATTTGGAAGGCATGAAACCAAGCCATCTTTAGGGATAAAACACCAGACGCGACGGCCATCATTGACTCAGTTCAAGCGGGACTTAAAAGCTTCAATCGATGGGACCCAAAGTCGAGCGGACCTTGGAACAAAGCAGCCGAAAAACCTCAGATTTGGAATCCACTGCCGAACGGAGTTTATAAGATTAACATCGACGGAACGTATGAACCTGGATCGGTGGAGAGCTTCATTGCTTGCGTTTGCCGAGATTCAGTCGGGAGAATGTTGGGATGAGTAGCTATTTCGGTGAGAGCTTTCTCTTCCTTGATGGCTGAAACCCTAGCCTTATGGGAAGCCCTCTACCAATTATTTTTCTAAAAGACACGAAGTACTTGTTATTGAGTCACACAACTTGCAACTAGTCAAAGCCATGAATAGTTCAGAACAGTTGAGTTGGGAGACTCAACCACTTGTCAGCAAGTGTAAGGATATAATGAGGACCTTCTCAAATTTAGACTACACATCGCTTTAGAGAGGCCAACCTTGTTGCGGACTAGATAGTCAAAGCTCATAAAAAAAAATTACTTATCTCTAAATTGGGTCTTGTCCCTTCCTCAAACTCTGTTGGAGCTTTTATGTAATGATGCCCATTTAACGGGCCTCTCATCTTTGCTAAGTAAATGAAATATTTCCGTTTTTGATAAGAAGTTGGGTCCTTCGGTCCTTTGTACATGTACCTTCTCGAACATTTTCTCATCCTGTGGTCTAATTGCAAATCAAGATCTGTCATCTTCACCGACTTTAATATAGTTTCAATCGTGTTCATACTTATTGGCTCAACCATTCATTCATTATTAGGTGCCTCCGTTGCGTGGTTCGACGTTCATTAGATCGGTCATGGTTTTGAAGTAGGATGGAGCAAAGGTTGTGGTGAAACAAGAAATGTAGACCCCCGTGGAGATGTCTACATTGAGTAGGAACCGATAGGGAAATTATAATGTTTAAAGCAAAAATAGTCAAGACAATGCATCGTTTGACTCGATAGATAGCAATTGGCACTTTAGTATTTTGGAAAGGGAAAAGATCACAAAAAACTCCAAACTTTGTCCAAAATGACAAATTTACCCTCAAATTATTTTTTTGACACGAAAAACCCTAAACTTTACAAACTGTGACACATTTACCCCATTAAAGGCATTTTCGTCTTATTCTTTCTGTTTTTTCTTTTTCTTTTTTTTTTCTTCTTCTCTCCGCCGGCCTCGGCCGAGGGAAGCCGGCGCCGGCGAGGGCTACCCTCATCGGCGTCGGGCGAGGGCCTCCCTCGCCAGATCTGACGAGGGTCTGGCGAGGGAACCCCGCCGGCGCCCTGTGAGGGACGCAAGGATCCGCGAGGGAGGCCCTCACCCAAGCGCCGGCTTCCCCTCCACCGTGACCGCGAAGGGAAGAAAGAAGAAAAAAAATTTAAGTAAAAAGATCAAAATGCCTCATGATTTAGGGTAAATGTGTCACATGAAAAAAAAGTTCGAGTTTTTGTATTACAAAAAAAAAAAAGTTTGGGATAAATTTATCATTTTAGGCAAAATTTGGGATTTTTATCGTTTTTGCCCTTTTGGAAATCTTGAGAGGCGAGGAATCTTGATTAACCCTTGAATCCCGGACCAGTTTGGACCGTCGGAGAAATAGAATTTAATTCTGGCGCCGGAAGGCCTAACTCCGGTTCACTTGCGTGAACCGGCTGTAATCTCGAGCGAAACTGGTCGTCGGGTTCGGCCGGCGTCCGCCGAACCGTCGTCACTGTTGCAGGTATTTCAATTTCGCTACCGTCTGGGAGTGCAGAGAGAGAGAGAGAGCGAGAGAGAGAGCATGGAAGGCCGAGAAGAGCTCGTGGAAGAAGGAATGGCGGAAGACGAGGTGGAGGAGGAAGAAGAAGAAGGGCCGCCTCCTGGATGGGAGTCCGGGCCCCCTACGCCGTTGCCGACGTCACCTCGCTCCGCGAGAATCGAGACCAGCGCCGCCATGGAAGTAGTAGGAGAAGAGCAGAAGGAACAACTGAATGAAGCCGAAGAGAGAGAACAGGAAGAAAGTCCGCCTCCTGGTTGGGAAGCCGCTGCGTGTCCCTCGATCGGACAGCAAAGCGAGGGGACGGAAAGCGAAGCAGTCGCGCTTGTAGGAGAAGAGAGGGCGGCGGGAGAGAGAATGGAGGAGGAGGAGGAGGATGAGGTGGAGGAAGGGGTCGGCCCGCCTCCCGGTTGGGAAGCCAGCGCTCGTCCCTCGCTCGAAGCGGGGAGCGAGGGGATGGAAAGCGAAGCAGTCATGGAAGAGAGAGCGAAGGAGGAAGTGGACGACGGTCTGCCTTCTGGTTGGGGAATCGATCCTCCCCGTCCGATCGAGCCGCCGAGTGAGAGAATGGTGAAGAGCGAGGAAATGGAGGAGGCGGAGGAAGCGGAGGAGGACGGGCCACCTCCTGGTTGGGGAATCGATTCTCATCCTTCGGTCGAGCCGCAAAGCGAGAGAATCGAGGGCGAAGAATCCGCACGAGAAAATGCGATGGGAGAGAGAGCGAAGAAAGAACGAGGAGTGGAGGACGGTCCGCCACCTGGTTGGGGAATCGGTCCACATTCAACGATCGAGCCGCAAGAGAAAACTGAGAGCGAAGGAGCCGCACAAGAAAATGGGATCGGAGAGAGAGCGGAAGGAGACGAAATGGAGGAGGACGGCCCGCCTCCTGGTTGGGGAAACGCTCCTCATCGCTCGATCGAACCGGGGAGCGAGGGAATCGAGCGAGCGAGTTGTGGAAGAAGAGAGAGTGAAGGACGACGGCGCACCTCCTGGTTGGGAACCTGCCCCACCGCCGCTCGCCTCTAAGGTGCCGCAGCCGGCGCCGTCCACGGCCTCACAGCCTGGTCGGCGTACCTCAGGTCAGTGCGACCGATCATATCCCAAGTTCATTTTTTGATGAGTGGTAGTTGCTTTAGCATGTGGTCTGTAGCGTCATTCTCTTTTGATTCTCTATAGTTCGTTGCAAGAGGTGATTTTCACTTCGTCGTTGCTTGGACGGTTGACATGATCTAATGGTCAGCCCTTTACTATGAGTAAGCTTTCCGGTGGATATGAATCCGGAGATCCTTCGTTTCATTGGTACTGTCCCTTCGATGGTTGCGATACCTGTTTTGTTCTGATGAATAGGTTTCTCATGGAGATCTTAGCTCTAGTCTTAGCGGGCTATCTGCAAGATGAACGTCTGATGTGGTTTTTGAGGGCATTCTTGTTTATTCACACATTCAAGAGCTTATAGTGGCTTCGTGCTTGCTTCTTCTTTTACTGTTTCATCTATATATATTTTTTTATCTTTCGTCATATTATCTGGGCACAATTTGCTGTGTTAGATATGGAAACGTTGGCCCTATTGAGTAAAATTTGTGTAATGATGGTTCCTCATGCTCTGAATGCTATCTTTGTAATAGAAAATTGGGAAACAGCCATCTTTTGGATTGTTCTTTCCACATTTCTTTGGTAAGAACTGGTTGTTTAAGCAAAGAGAAGAGTGCATTTAATTTAAGCTGACCATGGTTCATGAGGGGATGCGTGTGGATTCTTAGCTTGTACTTCTTTACCATACCATTGTACTCTGCTATCAGGTCGTTGTTTTGGTAGACTTAGGATTAGACAAGTCAAACTCATCGGCCTCTTTTGTTGTCTAGTCATGTTTCGGAGGCTCATATCTGCTAGTTTTTCATGCAATCACAACATCTTGATGCTTGATGTCTTATTGAGACAATGATGCTGCAGAAATGGCTCAAATGGTTTGTGGTTCCTGCCAAAGATTGATTTCATATCAGCCAGGAGCCAAATATGTGCAATGCTTATGCTGCAAGACGATTAACTTTGTGTTGGAAGGTTTATCTCTTAATCTTTACTGGTATTGCTTTTGTCATCATCTTTCCTTTTCCCCTTTCAAGAACTATACTAATTAACAGGACTTCAAACTCATATGGTTTGTGTATTGATTGATAGATCAGCAAGTGCATTGATTGCTGCTGCATAACAGCAACTCTAATCTGCAATAGTAAGATGGTAGATGTGGACCCACACCTAGTTACTCCCTATACTTCTGCTTCACAGAGCTAAAAGAACTTGTTAGTATGTGACTATGTTCTGAGCTGCACAGTGGCATTATCCTCTAGAAGATTCCATGACTGTTTCAAGTTTAAGTTTGACTTTTTATTGCAGTAAAAATATGTTGTCGTACCATCAGTCCCATATGTTTCATAACACTGCAGGTTCTTCTTGGAATATGCAAATGGCTTGTTGGTTTATGCAGAATTTTTGTCTTACCCGTGAGGCATAAGATTGTCTCGTGCTTAATCTTGTGATCTTGGATTTTAACCTTTTGCCTTTTTCTTTTCGAATGGGGATGAGATTGGTGAGATTGGGTTGTGGTAGGAAGTGGGAGTCAAAGATAGCTATGTGGCATGGTAGATGTAGGTTGAGGAACAAGACTGTTTTATAGGAGCGAAATTTTTTTGGACTTGCTTTATGTATGCATGATCTGCCTGTAACTTGTCACTTTGTTAAGAAATTTGTCAAAATTCACGTTAATTCCAAATGGATGCCCCTATGGTGCCTTGGGAAATTAAACTGGAAGAGTTCAATAGTAAGTAGTTATTGGAGGTCAAGTGACTTGAGTCTGTCGGAGAAGTAAATAGGTGCCTGGGTGATATACCATACTATAAGTTTTGAGAAGCTGGTTGTTAGCATGTCTTGAGTTTACAGGATAGTTTTCCCCCAATGTCATATATTAGCTCAAAGATCTCTTTTGCATTAGTTTCAGGCTGAAAATGGTTATATCCTTTGTCGATTAAAGTTTTGCCTCCAATGCTGCAGCTTTTGCCACAGTAGTATGAAATCCTATCGCATGATAATATGATGGAGGGATACAAACTGATGAGCAATTCCTCTTTTATATTGCATTCAGACTAAATATGTCATATTTCTGTTGCAAGAAGAGCATAAATGAAGAAGAGACTAAAACAATTCAGTGTTGAAGCTGAAGTTGTTCAGTCTAAAATAAATTATGGTGTCCCTACCACTGGATAGTTGAGTCTAGTCTGGCTGGAAATTTCTCTCTGTTATTCAGCGATGTATGTCTTTGTCTTACTGAAAAACGAAATACTGTCTTTGTTCTTGTTTCTATCAGAGCTTCAGGTTGGACAAGTTACGTGTGGTACATGTGCGATGTTGCTTATGTACCCGTATGGCGCTCCAGCAGTCAAGTGTTCGGCCTGCCGTTCTGTGACAGAAATTGGGGTATGCAAACTGTTTGCTTGAATAACTTTTGTGTGACCATGCTTGGTAGATATATCTTTTAACTTCCTTCATCCGTGGAGTGGGTTCCCATGGCAAACATCAGTGGCAGTAGAAATTTTTGGGTCCCATGATCCTTAGGGTCCCTTTAGGACATATATAACCATTTTGTGAATGGAAATATTTCACGTTGATGGACTTCTACTTTTTGTAGACATGAGGAACCAAATTACAATTGTATGTATCTTTTTTAACTGTCGGCCAATGCTCGTTGGACATCCAAATTAAATTAGATACTTGCATGATTTAGCTGTGATTTTGAAGATTTTTTGAGTGGTGGGGTGTTATTCCCGTTTCTGGTCCCTCTTGGCTATTCTTAAATTGATCACTAAGTCTGTATTATTTTCTTAATTTTCCTTTCACTTGAAACTATTTAACATGTTGAGGCAACAAAGTTACTTTCTCTCCATTGGCATGGTCTCATTGACACGAGCTGGCACTTGGGTGACCGATTGGACATATTCATGGTTGTTTACAAGCATCAGTCCTTTCCATGTACATCAAGCTTTAACTTGATTTGTTTATGGTAATGCCTAAACTGAGTATTAATCTGTATCACTAGGAGCACAACAAAAGGCCCCCATGGGCGGTACAGCAGGGGAGACTTCCCCCTCCTGGTACAGTTCCTTGATGGGCACACGCAAATCTACAGTTCTGCAGGTAGTATCATTTTCTGAATGCTTTTTCCGGTCTAAGTGCATGTTTGTTATATCATCCACATAATTGAGATATGCTTGCTGAATCCTGGATTTATACTTCCCCAGTTGGAACTTTGTTATGCCTTATTATTATGTGCTGCCCTGCATCCTAGTAGGCTTCTATTCTCGTACGGAACTGCTTTAAAAATCTGTGTATGCTTCTTGTGCAGATGTTAACATCAACGGGGAATGAAGGCAACTTCTTTGCAACTGCACAAGCTACGCTCATGCATTTTGGACTCATTTCTTCGGGTGCCTGCATTTTGCTCCCTCGAATTGTATGCAGTATGAAAACTCAAAAATGTCCCAGCAGCCAGATTTGCAGTTTCGGAGGATCTCAGCCAGAGATAAGTTAAGACCTAACACCTGCATCAAAACGATCCTCAAAATATTTCACTAAAACTGCTGGCGTGCAAGATGTTTTTGCCTGCCTGGGTCTGTTCCTAGAAGCCAATCAAGGATCGCTAATTAGAACGCAGTTAGTATCTTGAGTTCTTGTCCCTTATGTACATGCCCATGGATTAGTTCTTGAAGCCTGAAAAATTTATGTGCTGTATGACTGCTTCTCAAACTTTTGCCCTCAGAATAATTCCCGCACCTGAGTAATCGCTCTTAGACTTTAGTCCCTCTCTAACATTTTTATGGGTCAGCGGCGGCAAACTGCAATGTGGCCATGGTCGTGTTTTCGGAAGTGCTGCTGCTTTCAAATAATATTCCTGACACGCAGTAACGTGTTTCCACCTCACCGTTAGAATCGTGAATGGGCTACGTTAGTGACTCTGTAATTGGGTGTTTGGCGGGCTCACTGGAATCTAGGGGTGTGCAAAATACCCGGGAACCGCCCGGACCGCCCGGAACCGGACCGGAACCGCCCGGAACCGGCGGTTCTTGAGGGAACCGGTCCGGTTCCCGGTTCCAATTATTGGGAACCGGTGGGAACCGGTCCGGTTCCCGGTTCCGTTGGCGGAACCGCCCGCCCGCCCACCGGACCGGACCGGTACCTTTATAATAAAAAAAAAAAAAAATGAAAATCCTAAACGAAACCCTAATTCGCGTCTCATCTCTTCTTCCGATTTCATTGTCTTCGACTCTTCGGTGCTCTCTCTGTTTCTTCCTCAATCTCATCTCTTCTTCCGATCTCTTCTTCCGATTTCATTGTCGTCGACGCCGCCGCCGCCGCTCCTCCTCCGCCGTTGTCCGCCCCCTCGCGTCGGTCGGCTCACCACGGCCATTGCTCCTCCGCCTGTTGTCCGCCGCCTCGGCTGCGTCGCCCCTTCGCTCAATCTCTTCATCTTCAATTCCTCCTTGAGCGTCGACGCCCTGCCGTTGCCGCCTGCTCCTCCTCCATGTTTGTTCGCCCCCTCGCGCCGGTCGCCACCCGCCACGGTCGCCGCTCCTCCGCCTTTCTTTCGCCCCTCGCTCGGTCCCTTCGTCTTTGATTCCTCCCCGAGCGTCAACGCCGCCATCGCCGCTCCTCCACCGCTCAGCATTCGCCCCCTCACGCCGGTCGCCACCCACCACGGCCCGCTCCTCTCGCCTCTGCTGCATCTCGCCCCCTTCTGCTTTGTTCGCCCCCTCGCGCCCCCTCGGCGACGCTCGGTCCCTTCGTCTTTGATTCCTCCCCGAGCGTCGATGCCGCCGCCGCCGCCCATCCGCCCCTTGCGCTGGTCGCCACCCACCGCCGCCGTTGTTCCTCCACCTCTGCTGTCCATCTCGACCGAGCCCCTTTTGTCACTCAACAAGGTGCGATTATCGGCTTCATCTTCCAATTCATCTTCCACTTGCGAACTCGAACTTCGGTTCGATTACCCAATAGGTGAAGTTCGAGTCTTTGTTTGGGAATTGATTCTTTGTTCATCTTGGTCTTGTGTTTTTGATTTTTGTATGTTTGATCGTAGTAAATTCTATGCTCATGGTCGTGGGAAATATTTTTGGCTGTTGGCGGAGAAATGGGAAGTCACCTTACTTTGTAACTCCTTGTCTCGCTGTAAAACGAAATGCCTGCGACCGTTCTATGTTGAAAACAAAAATTTTTCGCGTCAAGATCGGTTCCATGGATCCACCGGGAACCGGACCGGACCCGGCGGTCCGGTTCGGGTGGATCCGGTTCCAATTTTCGGAACCGGTCCTTAGCGGCGGTTCCGGTTCTAGGTCGGGAACCGCCCGCCGGACCATGCACACCCTACTTTTGGAATCGGGGTCGTCCATCTTCGGTTTGCTGGCCGATAAGATCTTTGTGATTTGACAAGCCCCGGGCTGGTTTGCCAAGTTCCAAATTAAGATAACATTGGATCTATGAAAATGAATTAGTTGGGATCCACAAAGGGAAAAAAAGTCTTTTAAGATAGAAGAAAATGTTTTACACTTTTGAGAAAGAGCAAAAATATTTTCACATCTTTGATCTCACTTTTTTTCATTAAGTACCTTTTACTTTTATTTTTAATTTTTTAAAAATCGTTTTTAATTATTTTTATTCTTTATTCTTTTTTCCTTTTTTTTTTTTTTCTTCATTGGCTGATCGCTAGCTTGAAAAAAAAAAAAAAAAGAAGAAAAAAGAAAAGAATAAAAAATAAAAATTGATTTTAAAAATATAATAATAATAATAAAATTATTGAAATTGGTGCATGGAGGAAAAAGATTTTCCTTACCAAGCAACAAAAAATATTTTCTAGCTCATTTTCAAGTTTTGGCTAAACATTAGAAAATATGATTATTTTCCTAAAAAAAAAATGCTTCTTAGAATATATTTTCTAGAAATATTATATTTTTCGCAAAACAAACGAAGTCTAAATAAAATGCTAGTCTAAAAGGGAGGAAAATGAAGAGACATAATTTTCGTATGATGTCCATTTGATACCAAAATTTTCTGTTGGATTGTTTAAATGCCGAATTAGAGAGAGAAAAAATGATTATTTAGGTGCTTTAGATGATGGATTTTGACAATCACTGGGGTCCGCCCAGTGACCACCCTTCAATCTTGAAAGGGAGAGGTTGGGGTTCAAAACATTTGTTTTTTTTTTTTTTTTTTCTTAAACAGTTTTTCTATTTTTGTTAAAGGGAACAAAAAGAAGCAACGCGTTTGGGCGTTTTTGTTCCAAATCTTTTGTTCACAGGGAACAAAAAAAGAGAAACAAGAAACAAAAAAAAAGTTGTTTCTTGTTTGGAACAAAACGAGAAACACTTTTTCTCTCTCTTCTCTTCTCTTTTTTTTTTTTTTTCTACTTCTTCTTTTCTTCTTCTTCTTGCTTTGGTCGGTCGCCGGCCTCGGCATGGCCGGCGACCGGCCGACGAGGGCCGACGGGTCGGCGGCCTCGCCCGGCCACGGCGAGGCTCGCCGGCCCCGGCGAGGCCGAGCCTCATCGTGGTTGGGCGAGGCTCGGCCTCGCCTTGGCGGGCGAGCTCGGGCTCGCCCGGATCTAGGGCGAGGCCGAGCTCGCCCGATCCTGGCGAGGCTCGGCTGGCGGTGGCGGCGAGGCCGACCCTCCCGGTGGGCCGGGCGAGCTCGGCCTCGCCGGATCACAGGCGAGCCAGGCTCGCCCGGCCCGGCGCGATCGCGCCTTGGGCTGGGCGAGCTCGGGCTCGCCCGGATCCGGCGAGGCCGAGGCTCGTCCGTGCCGGCGAGGCTCGGCCTCGCGAGCCACCGCCAAGCGACGCCGACTGGCGGTGGCCGGCGAGGCCGAGCCTCGTCGGTGGCAGGTGAGCTCGGCCTCGTCGGATCGGGGCGAGCCCGAGCTCGCCCGGCCAAGGCGAGGCCGAGCCTCGCCCAACCACGGCGAGGCTCGGCCTCGCCGTGGCGGTGGGTGAGCCGCCGGCCGGCCATGGCCGAGGCGGCGGCCAGAGCCAAAGCAAGAAAAAAAAAAAATAAAAAGAAAGAAAAAAATTAAAAATTAAAAATAAACATTAAAAAATTAAAAGAAATAAAAAAGAACATAAATTAACCAAACATGTTTTTGTTCTGTTTTTATTTCGAGAACAAGTTTACCAAACGCGCATTTTGTTCAAAAGCGTTTAGGAGCACGAATTAATTTTTCTATTTACATTCCTGGAACACAAAAAGAACAAAAACACAAACAAACGCACCCCAAATCCCCACATTCTCGGGGGATTGGGGGTGGGAAGATTTCATTTCGGGAGTGGGTTTCGACTCCCACGCCCGCAAGGAGGGGGCAAAAGTCTAAGAGTGAGTGTTAGAGTAGGATTAGTGTAGGACTGACAAAAAAAAAATGATGGATTTTGATGACTCGTCCTGTAACCAAAATTTTAAAGTCTATGTAGCTTTCTTATAAAAAAGAAAGGCAATGTGGATGATGACTTGCCCTTTGAACTCATTCTCTCTCAGTTCTCTCTTCTCCTCTCATCCCAGAACATAGTTCACTTGGCTTACAACTTAAGCTCTCAAGAAGTCAGGATTCGTCTTCAATGACGACCCCACCTTCCACAGCAAGCGCAATCTATTCCCCTTCCCCAACCCCTCGCTTGACATCACCACCTTCGTCTCCTTCTGTTCCCACTGCGGCTTGACCAACTGCATTAATGCCTCCTCCGATCTCCGCGAGCTCTGGCACACCGTCGACTCCCTCGCCTCCCGCCTCTCTGCTATGGGCGTTCGCAAGGGTGACATCGTCCTCCGTTGAACCTTCATTACGGCTCTTTGTTATTAACAGTCCTCAAAATCCCACCATGAAAATTGCAATTCCAGTGAAACAAAATCACACAAATGAAGTAGCAAACTCTACTGTAAGTTTTGGTCATTAATTTTGCCCCAAATCCACGGTTGTGAGGGTATGGTTTGAGAAAGAAGCTGAATTTTTCCCCAAATCATTTATTGTGACGTTAGGGTTTGAAGAAAGGTTGAATAGACCTATCTTTTAGTCCACTAAACCAGTCGAGATTATTTGGGGCAATCATGGGTTAAATGGTATTGTTTATGATTATTATTACTTGTTAGGTATGCCTGCCACACCTGATTTCCAGGGTCTCACATCTGAGTTGCCATTTTTCTTTTTTAAAGTGACACTTTGATTCGACAAAAAGTGTTTGCACCAAATTGAGTGCCGTACTAAAGTGATAATATTTTTAGTGTCTTTTTTTTCACAGCATTACATTATAAGAAATAGCATGTGAGGAAAGTTGCAAAAAAAATATTAAAAATAGGTCAAACAATGGTAGGACTCAGGTCTCTCTCAAACCATAAACATGAAATGGCGCAAATAAAACCCAAGTACAAGCGTAAGCCGCCAAATAAACTGAAATATATTTGGGAACCACCGTGTCAAAGCCTCTTGAGCTCTAAAAGCCCTCGGGTAAACATAGAGAAGCAGCACGCAAAAATTGCGCAAAAGAAATCCACAGAATAAGTGTCTAGGGTCTTCAAGTCTTAAATTCATTTCAAATCCAATGCAAAATTCCCAATATCACCACCTTAGATATGATCAGGCAAAGACAACCTTAAACATTATTTGTGTCACACCCCAAAACTACAAAGAATAGGGATGACACGGCCGTCCTTCCACACAAAGGACGCAGCCTCAAACACAACCAACAACCTGATATCAACTTATATATATATATCAAACCATATATATACATATCAGATAGACCAACAGATTGGTTGCAACATCAGAGTTTCTATAATCCACCAAAAAGAAATATACAAATAGATATCAGACAAACCAAAATCTAGCAAGGAAAGTGCACCACTTCCTTAGGCCATACCCAAAATAGAACTCCCCAAAAGTTTCCCACCGACGGCGCACTCGCTCTATTCGCCACTAACCGAGGAACTGAAAAGATTAAAGGAGTAGTGGAATGAGCAACAACAGCTCAGTGAGTAGTACATATCTTCTAAGCAGATCGAACAACCACTATGCATGTATACAAAGCAATACCAAACTTCATAACGCCAATTCAATATATAAAATACATATTGAATCATAAAAGACTTATTTGATATCATCAAGGCTTTATACTAATATAGAAAACTCATTTAAATCATCATCAAAGTCAAGTATCAATGGTCAAGTCCATTGAATAATCTCTTCATCAAATATCACATATCAATGGTCCATCCATTGATTAATCTATTGCTCAATATTCCACCATGGTCACGACACAACGCCTTGTGACAAGGCGACCAAGCTTTTCCCCTTGGCAAGGTCTCCACCTACAAAGCCGATGGCTGGGCCCGAGAAGGATATCCTAAACCTGGTATGCATACCCCAAAAACCCCTCATTGGGTTCACAGTCATATTGAGCACAATAACCATCATCCAAAACCAGAAATTCAATCCATAAATCAATATCGTAAATCAAGCAAATAACCTTTTGAAGCATAGCCCATCATCCATTTCATATCAATTCCTCAAATCATTATAAACCTTTCCATAAATCAATCGGTCGCAAAGCAATTTCATATATATATTTCTCCACAAACTTTATATAACACGCTTTTCAAATACTCATAATCAACCAAAGGGTAGTAAATGCTCGATCCGACCTTTATGCAATAAAAATGCTCTTCTCGATTCAATATATATACATATATATATATATATATATATATATATATATATATATATATATATATATTTCAAGACATGATTTTATAAAACCAAAGAAGATATAGTACCACTCACCTCGTCGTCTAAGACCAAACGACGAACGATACTCGTATCGTCGAACTCAAGGCCCTATCAAATAACCGAGGAATAATGTTAAAATCTAAAAAAACTCTTATCTTAACTACGAAACGACTAAATTACGCCTTAGCTATAACAAAAGGACTTCTACGCGCTAACAAAAACGCAACACGGAGTTAAACGCAAAACTTGATCACGCCCTAACTTCCTCCTCCGAACCCCGATCCAAACAAATTTATAGTCCATAGAGAGCCCTTGACACATATTACAAGAATCCCAACTTCACCGTCTCAAAATCAAGCCGAAAGGTGACAAAATATAGGCCCGAAGCTGCTGGACGCTACTGTTCACTGCGCGCGGGAAACTTTGAAATTTTGTTCCGGACAAACCACAAGCTCAAATCACGATCCGTAAAATCCCATGGCTCCACAACACCCTAAATTATCATTCCTATGAAAAGCGCGGCTCAACGACTCCAAAATCGGACTTCGCCACTTGATTTTCCAACAATTTCGAATTTGAGCCCTAAACCCAAAAATAACTTCAATTGGACAAACGATGGGCTTAATCTCTTACCGGGTGCCGTGTTATAGAGTAGAGCCGGCTTGGCGAGGCATCCGTGGCGTGCACGTGCCAAAAAAACTCTTTCTTTCTTTCTTTCTCTTCTTCTTCTTCTTCTTCTTCTTCTTCTTCTTCTCCTTTTCTTTTCTCTCTGCCCGAACGTGGGCTTTCTTCCCTTTTTATCTTTTCCCCTTTTTCTGTTTTCTTTTTCTTTCTTTATTTTCTTTCTCTCTCTCTCTCTCTCTCTCTCTCTCTCTCTCTTCTCTACGGCTGCTTCTACTTTTTTTTTCTTTGACTGGGTCAAACCCATCTTTTACATTCTCCCCTCCTTAAAAAATTTCGTCCTCGAAATTTGCATGTACTTTAATCATGAAACAAGTGAGGGTATTTGTGTCTTGCCTCCTCCTCGAGTTCCCAAGTAGCCTCTCTCTCGGTGTGGTTTTGCCATTGTATTTTCACATAAGGAATAGTTCGTCGCCGCAACACCTGATCCTTCTTATCGACAATGCAAATAGGTTGTTCCTCATATGTCAAGTTCTCCCGTAATCTCAATGGAGTAAAGTCTAGCACATGTTCAGGATTTGGCACATACTTCCGCAACAAAGAAACATGGAACACATTATGGACACCTGATAGCGCCGGTGGCAAAGCCAATTTATAAGCGACTTCACCAATTTTCTCTAAGATCAAGAATGGTCCCACGTATCTTGGACTTAACTTCCCACGTGTGTCGAATCTCATTACACCCTTCGTAGGAGAAACTTTTAAGAATACGTGATCTCCCACATTAAATTCCAACTTGCGTCTTTTCAGATCCGCATAACTTTTCGACGACTTTGAGCCGTTCGAGACGTTCTCGAACCAGCCTAACTTTCTCTTCGACTATTGAATAAACTCGGGGCCGGTTAGTCTTTTCTCACCAACGTCGTCCCAACAAATAGGACTTCTGCATTTTCGGCCATATAAAGCTTCAAAGGGTGCCATCTTAATGCTGGAGTGATAAGCTGTTGTTGTACGAAAATTCTGCCAAATGTAGATGTTCATCCCAAGAACCGCCGAAGTCAATGATGCATGATCTCAACATATCCTCTAATGTCTGGATCGTTCTCTCGATTGTCCATCTGTTTGTGGATGAAAAGCTGTACTCAAGTTGAGTTTAGTGCCCAATGCTCCTTGCAAACTCTTCCAAAAGTTAGATATGAACCTAGGATCCCTATCGGAAACAATGCTTCTTTGGAACTCCATGAAGCTTCACTATTTCATTAACATATCGCTTTGCCATATCTTCCATTGAAAGGCCAAATCGATATGACAAAAAGTGAGCAGACTTAGTCAATCGATCAACAATCACCCATATAGCATTCTTACCACTTGGCGTCCTCGGTAGACCAACTACAAAGTCCATAGCAATATGCTCCCACTTCCATTTAGGTATCTCTAGAGGTTGCAATTGTCCACCTGGTTTCTGATGCTCAATTTTCACTTGCTGGCAAACTAAACATTGATCGACAAATTTTGTAATATCCTTTTTCATGTTGATCCACCAAAAGTTTTCTCTCAAGTCCCTATACATTTTAGTGCTTCCCGGATGAATTGAAAATCTAGTGCTGTGAGCTTCTTAGGATTTCCTTTTTCAGCTTTGAGTCCTCAGGAACACACAGTCGCCCACGAAACCTCAAGGATCCATCTACATGTAAACTAAAATCCACTTGTCTTCCATCTTCTACACCTTCTCTAAATTTTTGTAACTGTGGATCTTCATTCTGTTTAGCCTTAATTTTGTCAATCAACATAGGTTGTACTTGAAGGTTAGCTAACTGAGCACCGAGCTGATGTACCAATACCTCCAAGTCTAACTTCCTCATATCTTCAAGAATGGTTTCGAGAAGTGAGCAAAGTTGCCATATTTCCAAATGATTTACGACTCAAAGCATCCGCTACCACATTAGCCTTACCCGAATGGTAATTAATGGACAAGTCATAATCCTTCAAAAGTTCTAGCCATCTTCTTTGCCTCATGTTCAGTTCTTTTGAGTAAAGATATACTTTAGACTCTTGTGATCGGTAAAGACTTCACATTTTCACCATACAAATAGTGCCGCCATATCTTCAAGGCAAATACAACCGCCGCTAACTCCAAATCATGAGTGGGGTAGTTCTTCTCATGTAATTTCAATTGTCTAGAAGCGTAGGCAATAACTTTGCTATTTTGCATAAGAACACAACCCAAACCTTCTTTGGATGCATCAATTACTGAAGCCGCCACTTCGAGAAGGTAGAGTTAGAATAGGAGCCGAAACTAGCCGTCTCTTCAAGTCTTGAAAGCTGCGTTCACATTTCGACCATTCAAATTTAACTTTCTTCGAGTTAGTCGGGTAAGTGGACCAGCAATCTTTGAGAATCCCTCTACAAATCGCCTATAGTAGCCGGCTAGCCCAAGAAAACTTCTTACTTCTGTAACATTAGTTGGGCGATTCCACTTAACAATTGCTTCAACCTTCTTTGGATCCACTAATATGCCATCCTTTGAGATCACATGACCCAAGAATTCTATATGATCAAGCCAGAAATCACACTTACTAAATTTGGCATACAACTTCTTTTCATGCAAAGTCTGCAAGACAAACCTCAAGTGTTGTTCGTGTTCTTCTACACTCTTCGAATACACTAGGATGTCATCAATGAACACCACAATAAATTTGTCTAGATATTCCCTGAACACTCTATTCATCAAGTCCATGAAGGCAGCAGGCGCATTTGTTAATCCAAAAGGCATGACGAGAAATTCATAATGGCCATACCTTGTTCTAAAAGCGGTTTTAGGCACATCATCTATCTTTATCTTCAACTGATGATACCCAGAACGAAGGTCAATCTTGGAAAATACCTGAGCTCCTTGAAGTTGATCAAATAAATCATCAATCCGGGGCAAAGGATATTTGTTTTTGACCGTTACCTTGTTTAGCTCTCGGTAATCTATGCAAAGCCGCATACTACCATCCTTCTTTTTCACAAATAGAACAGGAGCTCCCCAAGGTGAAACACTGGGTCTGATGAAACCCTTATCCAAAAGCTCTTGCAGCTGCATTTTCAATTCTTTCAATTCAATGGGTGCCATTCGATATGGTGCCTTAGAGATTGGTGATGTACCGGGCATCAATTCAATACAAAACTCGATTTCTCTATCAAGAGGCAAGCCTGGTAGATCCTCAGGAAACACACTTGGATACTCTCTAACAACAGGAACATCTTCCAACTTCACTACAGCCTTACTTATGTCTTTTACACAAGCTAAATAACCACAACAACCATTTCTCAAAAGTTTCCTCGCTTGCAAGGCCGAGATCAACCTTGGAAAAGTGTTTTGACAACTTCCCGAAAAAGAGAATTCGGGTTGATTCGGAAGTCTAAATATCACTTTCTTTGAAAAACAATCAACAATAGCACGATAGGTAGATAACCAATCCATCCCTATAATAACATCGAAATCTCGAATATTTAACTCCACTAAATCCACAGGCATTTTAACATTATTAATCTGAATCACACATCTCTTGAACACATGATGAGCAACTAAGAAATCGCCAGTAGGAGTATCAACACGCAATTCACATTCAAGAGGGTCAGGCAACACATCAAGCTTCTTTGCAAATTCAGTTGAAATAAAGGAGTGCGTAGCACCAGGATCAAATAACGCATAAGCACATTGTGAGGCAATAAAAATATTACCTGCAACAAGCTGTGTTAGATGCTGCCGCATCCTCCTTCGACATCGCGAAAACTTTCCCATTTGTACCTTGCCTTTGTTGGTTCTCTTGGGGCCTACCAACCAAAGGGGTATTCCTCCGCATGGAACAATGGTGTGATAAGTGCCCTTGTCGCCCACATAGATAACATGATCTATTGTCAATAGGGGGATTCCTTTGCGTAGGACAATCTCGCCGCATGTGTCCCGCTTTCCCACATAAGAAGCATACTCCAGTTTTCCGATGACACTCACCGCGATGATAACTTCCACATGTATTGCAGGGGCCCGATTACTCGGAGTTCGAACATCTGTCCGGCCGACTGAAACCTCTTCGCTTTCCACTACCACTAGTATGGCTACCTTGTACATTTGTGGGCTTAAACCTTTTGGGCTGAGGCGCTTCTTGTGGGCCGTGCTTCAGAATGCTTTGTTCCACCTTGATTGCTCGCTCTAGCACATCCTTATAAGTTGTTAACATCAAAGGTGCAAGTGCAGAATTAATTTCAGGTCGGAGCCCTTCTAAGAAATGGTCAGCCTTATCTTCCTCATTTGCTACCAAGTGCTCCGCAAATCTACTCAAGCGGTTAAAGCGGACTGAATACTCTAAAGCGTGGAGTCACCCCGAGATATATGTATAAAGTCACCCTTCATCTTTGCCTGAAATGACTTTGGGAAGAATTGAGCATTGAAAGCCTTTTTAAAGTCCTCCCAGGATATAATAACATCCCTACCTCCAAGACTTGGCTTCATCCCATCCCACCAAAACTCTGCTTCACCTTCCAGGTATTGGGTGGCAAATTTAACTTTCCGCTCCTCGGGAACCTCTTCAGCTTCAAAGATCCCATCAATCTTTTTAATCCAACGCTCGGCCGCGAGAGGATCAGCTTTCCCATCAAAAGTGGGTGGTTTCGCCTTTCTAAATTGAGCAAAAGTGCACGAGCCGGTCGCTCCATCTCCAGTTAATTCTTTTGCTTGGCGATACCAATGGATCATTGCTTGCTCAAATTCAGTTGAATGGGTTGGCTCTTGATCATCTTCTCTGACTTCGCGCAAGTCAGGACTCCTATCAAAGTGGTCCTCAAGTCTCCTTCTCAACGACGCACCTCGAGAAGCTTGAGGCATGTCTCTAGCATCAGGGGTAGCGACTCGCTTGCCTTTGCTGCTCCTACGAAGCGAGGCAAGAGTCTCGGAGTCGGAACGCATGATCACCTAAAACCAAGAATAAAACTACACCTTAGAATCTAAAAGACTAACGCAAAAAAATAAAATCTATCACACAACCTCACAACGTCCCAAAACAACATCCAAAAAGATCAAAACTTAGGCTCTGATACCAAAAGATGTCACACCCCAAAACTACAAAGAATAGGGATGACACGGCCGTCCTTCCACACAAAGGACGCAGCCTCAAACACAACCAACAACCTGATATCAACTTATATATATATATATCAAACCATATATATACATATCGAGATAGACCAACAGATTGGTTGCAACATCGGAGTTTCTATAATCCACCAAAAAGAAATATACAAATAGAATCGAGACAAACCAAAATCTAGCAAGGAAAGTGCACCACTTCCTTAGGCCATACCCAAAATAGAACTCCCCAAAAAGTTTCCCACCGACGGCGCACTCGCTCTATTCGCCACTAACCGAGGAACTGAAAAGATTAAAGGAGTAGTGGAATGAGCAACAACAGCTCAGTGAGTAGTACATATCTTCTAAGCAGATCGAACAACCACTATGCATGTATACAAAGCAATACCAAACTTCATAACGCCAATTCAATATATAAAATACATATTGAATCATAAAAGACTTATTTGATATCATCAAGGCTTTATACTAATATAGAAAACTCATTTAAATCATCATCAAAAGTCAAGTATCAATGGTCAAGTCCATTGAATAATCTCTTCATCAAATATCACATATCAATGGTCCATCCATTGATTAATCTATTGCTCAATATTCCACCATGGTCACGACACAACGCCTTGTGACAAGGCGACCAAGCTTTTCCCCTTGGCAAGGTCTCCACCTACAAAGCCGATGGCTGGGCCCAGGAAGGATATCCTAAACCTGGTATGCATACCCCAAAAACCCCTCATTGGGTTCACAGTCATATTGAGCACAATAACCATCATCCAAAACCAGAAATTCAATCCATAAATCAATATCGTAAATCAAGCAAATAACCTTTTGAAGCATAGCCCATCATCCATTTCATATCAATTCCTCAAATCATTATAAACCTTTCCATAAATCAATCGGTCGCAAAGCAATTTCATATATATATTTCTCCACAAACTTTATATAACACGCTTTTCAAATACTCATAATCAACCAAAGGGTAGTAAATGCTCGATCCGACCTTTATGCAATAAAAATGCTCTTCTCGATTCAATATATATACATATATATATATATATATATATATATATATATATATATATATATATATATATATATATATATATATATATTTCAAGACATGATTTTATAAAACCAAAGAAGATATAGTACCACTCACCTCGTCGTCTAAGACCAAACGACGAACGATACTCGTATCGTCGAACTCAAGGCCCTATCAAATAACCGAGGAATAATGTTAAAATCTAAAAAAACTCTTATCTTAACTACGAAACGACTAAATTACGCCTTAGCTATAACAAAAGGACTTCTACGCGCTAACAAAAACGCAACACGGAGTTAAACGCAAAACTTGATCACGCCCTAACTTCCTCCTCCGAACCCCGATCCAAACAAATTTATAGTCCATAGAGAGCCCTTGACACATATTACAAGAATCCCAACTTCACCATCTCAAAATCAAGCCGAAAGGTGACAAAATATAGGCCCGAAGCTGCTGGACGCTACTGTTCACTGCGCGCGGAAACTTTGAAATTTTGTTCCGGACAAACCACAAGCTCAAATCACGATCCGTAAAATCCCATGGCTCCACAACACCCTAAATTATCATTCCTATGAAAAAGCGCGGCTCAACGACTCCAAAATCGGACTTCGCCACTTGATTTTCCAACAATTCCGAATTTGAACCCTAAACCCAAAAATAACTTCAATCGGACAAACGATGGGCTTAATCTCTTACCGGGTGCCGTGTTATAGAGTAGAGCTGGCTTGGCGAGGCATCCGTGGCGTGCACGTGCCAAAAAAAAACTCTTTCCTTTCTTCTCCTTTCTCTTCTTCTTCTTCTTCTTCTTCTTCTTCTCCTTTTCTTTTCTCTCTGCCCGAACGTGGGCTTTCTTCCCTTTTTATCTTTTCCCCTTTTTCTGTTTTCTTTTTCTTTCTTTATTTTCTTTCTCTCTCTCTCTCTCTCTCTCTCTCTCTTCTCTACGGCTGCTTCTACTTTTTTTTTTCTTTGACTGGGTCAAACCCATCTTTTACAATTTGTTTCTCTCCCCTAGCACGTGGAGATGAATTGTCTTCCCGGTCGAAGGCGTATTGCGCCACAAAATGAGGAGAAATTCAAATCCACCTGAATCTATAAGAAGATCCATGGCTCCTAATTCTTGAAAGATAATTATAGATGAAGGCTTTATTCAAGTTTGAAATCAAGTTAAGTTAGCTCCTTAACCAATGATTTGATTTTTAGAAATGTAATTCAATTAATTTTTCGTAGATGAAAAAATCGATTTGGTTGGATTTAGAAGTGCGGAGTTCTAGTAGCCTTTTCAAAATTCCCTCATAAACCTCAATTTAAATGATAGATAGGACTTTGTTCCGATCAATTGTGGTGGTGTTTGGTTTGCCAATTTCGGCCATGAACACTTTCGAGATGCTGGTCCAGTTGTTAGCTTGCGAGCCGGAGACAACCAACCTTCCATGAGATCTTGAGCTCGTCTACTGTTGGGGTGATGCCTGACGGTCCAAGTGATAAAATTAGGGTTTGTCGCATAACTAAGGGCCCAAAATAAGTCATAATCCTTTTCTTTCGTATCAACCAGCTCTTATTATTATCTTATTCTGTCGATGTTATTAAATTATTAATCAGTTGGAATAAGAACATCTTGTGCCTTTTCATGTTTTTTCTTTCTTTTTGCTGCCGATCCATACTTTGACATAGGCTTTGAAAATTCTCCCTTGTTTTATTTGTTGGAAATTAAGAAAAGGAAAATTTTGATTAAATGTTGAGCAAGACAGTTTTTGAATGCGATCATAGAATTCCATCGACTTAACTAACTAAATTGTCAAATACATAAATGTCAGAGCTACTCACTCTATCAAAAGACGAGCCGGATGACGAATTGAGGCCATGAAATAATTGCGATCCAACCTCAAATTTTTAACAGATGCATTTTGGCAATCGTGATATAATTCAAAATAAGATAAAATATATCATATCTCATATTTGGTACTTGCTTAAGATAGGATAAAGTAGAAATAAGAGATTTAGTATGGATAAAGTTATCTCATAGGAGATATGAAAAAAATGTGGATAGGATTTCTAATATTCATAATAAAAAAGTTATTTTTCTCGAATAACAACTTCTTAAATTAATAAAATTAAAATAATATTTAAATATAAACAATATTATTATTCTAATATAATCCAAAATAACAAAAAAATGACAACAGTTTCATTTTAATTTATTTATATATTTGAGTGTCTTGATATCTTATAATATAAATTTAATATATATATATATATATATAAATATATATTTAGTAGTTATATCTATTACACATATTGGTATTTAGGTATATTAGTATAATTTGCTATTGTATAAAATATTATTAAAGAACAATGGAAGAGGGAAAAAGAATTAAAAAGAGAGAGAGAGAGAGAAAAATAATAAAATAAAAGAAAAAAATGAAGTAGGTAAGTCGTGAAAGATTCTTACTATCTCTGTTTATGCAATTTTTGGATTCATTTACACTAATATGTCGTTTATGCCAAACATGATAGGATGTGAACATATTTGACTTAGACTACCAAAAGTTATTAACAAGATTTTGCTTCAACCGGTCCTTGATAGGTGGGTTACATAAAGGTTTCTAACATGTAACTCTAAAAAACATGGCCAGAAAAATAAAATCAAAAAAGAAAAAGGAAAAGAAGATAACCAGAATCCGCCCATCCCTGCTATCGTGTCCATGCGACCTCCAGCACTCGGCCTTGCGATGTCCACTGGAGTCCCCATCAGGGGCACCCATCGAACACAAGCTCAACGCCGACTACTCAACCGGAGCCCGACCGCTCCAAAACCCACGTATTACTACAACCTCTATCAATCGAATTTAAGAATTGCTCTTTTAGAGAGAGAGAGAGAGGGGCATCCCACTAGAAAATAAAGGGAGGAGAGAGAGGTTAGCTTACACCTAAATTGTGGTGAATTATTTAGTTATTCGTTAGCTAGAAATTTAAGAGTTGGCCCTAGCGCCTAAACAAAAATTTTGTTAAATTTTAATTGCATGTTAGGAGCACGTAATGGTAATGGGCGAGCATGAATTTCATTTTAATCTTGATTGAATTTACAAGATCAAGCCCATTTAATTGAATTTTGATGAAAGACCCCGGGAAAAAAAGTGAGCCTGAGGTTTTTTTTAAAAAAGAGGAGAGAACCAAGGGGGGGGAAAGAGAGAAGATACGGAGGAGAATTTTAAATAGGGAAATAAGGATCCCTTTTATTTATTAACTTGATAAAGTTCTATGAACTATACTAGCAAGTTGATTATGAGCTTCAAACATTTGTATGCGCTAGCTAGTAGATTAGTTATCATGTTTCTATAAATATATACGTTGTTATTGTAAGTAAATCAATCGTGCTTGTCATTAAATTGAAGAGAAATATGGCAATGCTAACATAGGCTACAATTTGGGAGAATTACCAAAAAAATCATAACAATTTAGTCTTAAACCTTTTAAATGTGCAAATTGAGTCACGAATCTTTTTACATTTTACCAATTGAGTCCACCCAACCCATTTTGGTATAAATCGCTGACATGAACGACAACCGTCATAGATGGCATGGCCGAGGCGATGTAGAATTTTTAAATAATATTTTAATTTTTTTTGTTACTTTTTTTCCTATATTTGCTTTACTCTTTCTAACTTTCTATGCATTTTGATATTTTCTAGAGCTAAGCAAGACAAACCGACCAAACTAGAAGCTAGCTAGTTTGGTTCAATTCTTGAGAGCATTGGTCCGATTCTCGGTTTCTAAAAGTGGAACCGGTGTCGAAACGGTTTGATTCTCGGTTCTCGGTTCCAGGGGAACATAACTGCTCGGATCAATTGTTATTTATTTTCTTATTTATTTATTGACATGATTTTGTTATTTATTTATTAGGTATCTCATGCATGCTCCCTCTCCTCTTTCGGTCTTTTCCTTTTGTCCCACAACACTGCTTACTCTTTTCTTTCAATCTTTCCTTTTCTCTAGGTCTCTTTCACCACTCCTAGAATTCAGGGCATTATCTCCTTTAGACTTAATTGGTTCCATGGGATTGCTCAAGAATTGAACCGGATTAGTCAGTTCTTTCCGATCTAGTCTCTAGTTCCGAAAATTAGGAATTGGTCCCTTTATTCTAGTTCACAGTTTGCAGTAGGACTAGACTAGACCGGGAAGCGACCCTAATATTATTTTATATTTATACAAGGCAAGGGATGGTTGATCTTCTTCAATGATAAATAGGGCAGCCAAATGATGAATTCAGTTGAGCTAGGTAAAAAATAATCCAACCTAAATTGACTCATTTATAGGCAAGAAAATTTTAATGACCATATTGATCTGACTCATAATATTAAAACGCACTAATAATTGCTTTTCTACGTTCCTTATATAAAAAAACTTAAAAAAAAAAAAAAAAAAAAAGTAGAGAAAAAGAAGTGTGAGCATCTCAAGCGAGCTCGATAGACTACTGACCATGACCACGTCATTATACAGCAAAGACCTATCTAAGAACTCATTTTCAGAGAGTTCAAGTGTTGATGACAACAAGAACAAAATGATTTCTCAAAGCATCCAGTGAACTCCCGCCGACGACGAACAAAACCAGAAATATATACAAATGAAAGAGCTTTCCTAATCGACGAGCTCGTGGATGGTTAAGAGAAGAGTCGGAAGCCAGAATGACTCTGCGTGTCGAGGAGGAGAACAGCCATGGGGTCGAGTTCGAACAGAAAAAGCGAGAGCGAGCGGGATGGGGAGGGAGGCGAAGCCGGGGGTGCGAAATAAGCGAAATGGTCTCGGACGCCATGAACGAGGAGGAGCGGTGCAAAAGAGGAGGTTAGCAGAAGACGGAAGCTGAAGCCGCCTTTGTCGGTCTCCGGAAATTCTGCCGATGAGGACTGTTTTGGTTATATGGGGCGAACGTGATTTTCAGACCCATTTACACTTATTCATTTTGGACTTTTTCTTTTGAGAAACCATTAATATGGGCTAAAATATGGTTTGGTAACCATTTTAAAAGTCAAAACCCAAAAAAAAAAAAAATCCAAACTTTGCCGAGTGTGATATATTTAGCCTAAACTTTTTTTGTGATACCAAATACCTCAAACTTATTTCTTTGCGATACATTTACCTCAAACTTGTACAGTGCGACACATTTACTCTAAACCAAACTTGTATTTGTATGACATATTTACCGCAAAAATTTGGCGTCACAAAAAAAATGTGAAGTTTTTGGTGCCACAAAAAAACAATGAAGAAAATGTGTTACATAAGTACAAGTTTAAAAAATTGGGATAAATATATCACGGTTGGCAAAATTTGGAGTTTTTAATGTCAACAAAAAAAAGTTTGGGATAAGAAAAGTTTGGGATTTTTCTTTTTGGTCAGCAAAAAAAAATCTTTTAATTTATTCAATATAATTCCTAAGTTTGTTGTGCATATTCAATTTAAATCACGAATTATATGAATATAATTTGGAGATTAAGTTGAATAAGTATAAAAAATCTAAAAATCATATTGAATACATTAAAAAAGTCAATTACCACGTGACACATTAAGCTACAATTTAAAAGTCATAAAAGATAAATTAAAAAATTCGGGCTTGCATACTCGGCCAAAGTGGAAGATCACGTGCTTCCCAATTTCCACGTCTAGGTACAGTGATGACGGTGCACGCGGGGGGGGCCGCACGTAAACCCCGGAAGAAGAGAAGAAGATTCACTCCGCTTCAGAATAAAGGAATCCCGTACATCCCCTCCCTCCCTCTCTCTGCATTTCTCTCGCTTTGAAGCTTCTCTGTCCACCCACCTTCCCGCAACATTCCCCCATCTCTCTCGGTCGAATGATCTTCGCGCCGTGGCGTCTCGTCCTCTGGTGAGTCTGTCTCTATCCCCTCCGCCGCGTGCGGAGGTTTAACGTACTGTCGAGAGGTGTTTTGAAGGATCGATCCATTTTGTGGGTCGTCTTTCGTGAGAATTTTCGAGGACATGGGACGTCCGATGGATTCGAATTTTGTACCCCTCTGACCAGGGGAGAAATTGAGAAATTTCGAGGTTGTCTTTGTTTGATTGTGTTGGTGATTTCTTGGGAATTTTTTTGGTGTTGGGTTTGAAAAGAATATAAGGCTGGGTAGAATTGGGAGTTCTATGTTGGGTTTGAAGTGAATTTAAGACACGGGTCGGCTTGAATTATGCCCACTTCTTCTGTTTATTTCTTCACCGGAATTCTTGCCCACCGATCCGGCATCGGGTTCGAAACTGTATTCGAGCATTCTAATAGGAAGGCGGAGGTGTTAGGTTCTCCTACGGCTGCTAACATTTCGAGCAAATGATTTCCTAGTGGGTTAAAGTCAGTGGTAATTTTTCTTTCTGCTCCAAATGACTATAAGCATTCAGCTTTGTCTTATGATAATGTATCTGTGCGGTTAGTCGTTCCTATATCTTCGGCTGAGTGGTTTTCGACAGTTGTTATATGGGGAAGAGTCCTAAAATGTCAGTTGAAAAATTTCTTTAGTATTTCCTCGAAGTATATGCCAGTATAATTTTAGGATTTTTTGTGGCTTATGCTTTGTACTTGGGGTTTAGTTTTGCCATTTCATACGTATGATTCGGAGAGAGACTTGAGTCCTGCCGCTGTTTGCAGTCTTATTCCAATGTAAGAATTGAAATTAGAACAAACTGCAAATACAATCTCCAGTAACGTAATATAGATGAAGGGACTTCATATTCTAAGTGCAGCAGCAAATTTTTAGACATGTAAATTGGATCTTGTGTAGTTGTTCTCTGCTTGCTCAAATAAATGCTTGGAGCTTTTGTGTCAAGTTTATTGCCTTATGGATTTGTGGTTCTCGGCTACACTTGGAGAGGTCCAATCAGAATAATTGGTTCCTTCTAAGTTCTATTTACAAATAAAAATGTTTCATTCTGATGAAGACGATGCAGAGTCCAGCTACATATTCTTAACTATATTTTGAAAACCGAACAGAAGTCAATTTTTGTTCTGATTAAGAATTCAACATGTAAATGATGGGTAGCTTCTAGATGTGTTCACCTCTTCCCTCTGGCGATACCTACAAGATGAGATCTGGAAAGACCTTGTCAAACATTTTTCTCAGGCCTGCATTTTGCCTTGGAAAATGTATGTTGCTGAATTTGTGCTTTATTAATGTGGACGGGCCATGGTTGAATGTTTAGGTTTAGTGCTTAGCTAATTCCAATTAAGTCCTTTTGAGTTTTCCTGGAAATCTGTCTGTCGCCATCACTGTAATTTGGTGGAAGATGAGAAATCTGGACTTGGATTATGGGAGTACAAGTCGTGAACAGCATTGTTAGTCTTCTTGCCGAGAGCTTTTAAATATGTAAATTTGACTTTTTCCTCCTTTTCTTCAATAATTTTTAGCAGACTATCAATGCAGGTTGCTCTAGTTGGACTTTTCGTTTTATTTGGATGTGATCTTATCTTCTGTGTAACTTTATCATGAACGGGGTCTAGTGTGATGCACATCTTGGATAATTTAACTTGCGGACTATTCAGTCAAAAGCATTTTTCATGGTATCAAAGCACCACAGTAAATCTCTATAAGCATGTCTTTCGGGAGAAGTAAATGTCAAAAGAAAATTTCCGTGGAAGATGAAAGCAAATTTTAAAAAAGAATGTTAACATATGAACAGGTTCTTGCACGGGGTCTACAGGTCCAGTTGCTGCATTTACAGTAATTGTATTCTAGATAGCCTATCTTGAGTTTCTTTATTTGAAATTTTGAACTTAAAGCAATGTTGTGGGCCCTTCATTTCGCTTTCTTTCTTGAGGTGCGTCCTCATTTTGGCCCTTTTTCTTGTCTCTCAATGAATTTGTGGGGTCATCTTGTTTGCTTTCTTGGCATTGTTTTAGATAATTCCGATAAAGTTTGAAAGCGTTGGTGTATTTTATGCGTTTTGAGGTTAGATCATTTGCTTCATTCCTTGCAACATCGGACTCCTGTCTCTTACCTTCTCTTTCTCCCTTGTCAATCCCAGACTCCCGTTGTCCCTAAACAAGTTTTGTTCAGAAAGATCCATGGTCTTGGAGCAGTATTTTGCTAAGGAATGGAAATCCACCTCAGGCAACAGGGACGCAATTGATCCAGGAAATAGCATCGGCTGCTTTGACTGCAATATCTGCCTGGAATCTGCTCACGAACCCGTGGTCACCCTCTGTGGTCACCTATACTGCTGGCCCTGCATCTATAAATGGCTCCATGTGCAAAGCGCATCTCTTGCTTCAGATGAGCACCCACAATGCCCTGTCTGCAAGTCCGATATCTCACGTACAGCCATGGTCCCCCTCTATGGACGGGGCCAATGCTCCAGTCAACTCGGTTTGGAAGGAAGTCTTCAAATCGTGCTGTGGTCATACCACCGAGACCAGCTGCCTGTGGAACTCGAGCTCTGGCATCTACGGCAGGTCCAACCACTCAGCAGCTTCCATATCGAAACCCTTATCAAAACCAACATTTCTATACTGGTCCTTTGAGCAGTTATGAGGATGAAGCTTCATCATCGTTGCTCAACTTTGGAAACACAGGCTCTCAGAATACTATGGTGGGTATGTTTGGCGAGATGGTTTACGCGAGGGTGTTTGGAAACTCATTGAGCTTGTACGGTTACCCTCACTCTTATCACATTGTCGGGGGCAGAGCCCCAGGTTGAAAGGCAGGAGATGCAGGCAGATAAATCACTGAACAGAGTTTCGGTTTTCCTTTTCTGTTGCTTCCTACTTTGCCTTCTTGTGTTCTGAATAAGCTATGTAGATTTGGCCTAGCTATTTAGCCTGCTTGTAAAGAGTGTTGTACCTCTGAAACTCCATGCGTATGTGAAGCAACCCGATGCAGTATCCTGAAGCTTATCTTATCTTGTCCAAATTAGTTGGTTTTTGAATGTTTGAGAGGACCGCATATCTCAGTCTGTAAAGGAGATTATAACAGTAACGAGAAATAATATTGGATTTTCTTACCAGTTTGCTTCATAGCTCACACTGTTTTAGATCATGTAAGACAATGTATCCTTGTTTCATCAGCTAAAGTCTGTACCATTTTACCTATTGTCGGGATGCAGATCGGTTCTTCCTAGAAATCGCAAAAGAAAAGTAACCTTATCTAGTTTCACCTATCAAATTATAGAAAAAGAAATTGTGAAGAGCGCCCCCATGGCACCAGTTAAGGGTCATCGATTGAGCTTTGGAAACATGAACATATCTATTTTTAAGTGACTTTTTTGGAAAGAGTCTTTGCTCAATCTTTAAATCGCGTCGGCAGGCGTAATTATATTTTTAGTGCACTCAACTAATGCCCTTAGGGCACTTATTAACAAGATCATTATGAAAATCATAGTCGGCATACAGCGAAATTACCGAAACAAAAACAAATAAGGACAAATCAATCGCACTCTACTGAACTATAGAGATCTAGAACTGAATAGTAGTGGACCTCCAAAAAGAACGAGGTACTCTGGTACAGATGCCCGCTACTCTCTCGTCCGTGCAAAGTTGGATTGGCTAAAGTAGGTCCAACAATTATGTTAAAATGGGTGATGAGGACTGCTGGCGGGTGGTCCAATAGAATTTGCAGATCTGTCTTCATGGAAATGAACTTCCGTTAAAGTTAGATACCAAGTCCCAATCAAAACTCTCTCTCTCTCTCTCTCCGAGCCAATCGTAGTCGAGTAACGGTGGGAATGCGAAGATTATTAAGATGGGTTTTAAAAAATAGGATACTATAGTTAAATGTGGCAGATACTATATGATATTCGAACAAGATATGTATCAATGTCATGTAATGAAGGGAACGAAGTATAATCATATACTATTATAGCCCCGCTGCATAAGCTAATAGACCAATTTAAGTAGATAAATTGTAGATACAACGTTGCTTCTCATGCCAATTGATGATGGTGACATATATTACTTGGGTGATGGTGGGCATGCGAAGATTATAATGACAGGTTTAAAGAATTCAATACTACAGTTAAATGATGGCTTTGATGAACGAAAGAAACTACCATCATATAATATTATAGCTCCGATAAGTCAGCTACTACATTGCGTTTCAATCTAGAAGAGATTATGACCAAAAAAAATCTAAAAGAGATTCGCCTGAGGGCTGCTGGCATTGACTGATCACCCTATGATTTTGACATCTTTGAACGAGAATTTTAGGATCTTTCACCGACGGTGAAGCACATGAGCTTTGGAATTGATTTCTCTCGGTCAGGGAGGGCTCTTCTTTGGTTTGGTAAAGCTCAACTGAACGAGCATTTCGATCCAAATTGTCCTTCTGCATCATTTTTTTTCCACAGAGAAGCATCCTCGAAATGCCTGCCTTTTGACCACTTTTGCTTGCCTCCAATCCAAAGAAATCCGGAAAAATTATCCAAAAATTCTGAATCTATAACACTTTTGTCAATTCAAATCCTAAACATTTCAATATTGTCAATTTGGTCTTAAAACATTTTAAATTTTGTTAATTGAGTCTATACGACCAATTTTGGTCGAGTTCGCCGACATGCACGTCGGCTATTTTATGTGGCCGATATTGATATAGATAATTTTTATGATATTTTAATATTTCTCAAATTTTTATTAATATTTTTCATTTTTATGAATTTTTCCTTTCCTCTTCCTTTTTGCTAGTGACGGCCATTGGCCCGAGTCATGGCAGGTCAGGCTGGCCTCACCCACCACAAGTGAAGCTTGGCCAGGCGAGGGAAAGTCCTAGCGAGGGTCGGCCTTGCCTAGGCCAGGTGAGCTCAACTCAACAAGCATTTCGATCCAAACGGTCGTTTTCCACATCAATTTTTCCACGAAGAAGCAGCCTCGAAATGCTTGCCTTTTTTGACCACTTTCGCTCGCCTCCTATCCAAAGAAATCAGCGTGGGATGCACTAGCGGTGGACGTGCTCGATTCAGCATCTCGCTTTTGATATGCCCTTCCGGCCCTTTTGTCTATTCATGATATGCTTTTGGTTGTTGGAGCCAGCTTGTCCTGTGAATTGTTCTGCCTGTCTCTATGCCCTAAAGTGCTCAGTTGCTTTCTTCAGATGGTCGTAATTGATGCATGGTCTAGTCGTTGATCGCCTTTCCTGATGCAAATCTTATCCTCTTCAATCATGGGGAGCTCAGGATTCCATTGCTGAAGGAAGATGGCCTGATCTTGTGTCAAACCTAAGCCAAATTAGCGTTAGCATGCTCGCCTCGCCGGGGTGTCGTAGCACACCGGCGAGGTTCGGGTTTCTAATCTCGGAAGAGGGGTCGACGCCGGACGGCTTGCATGCGCCTTCAAGATCTTATTAACCTGTAAGACTCCGTGGACGTGGGTTCCCTCCCAATTATCAAGAAAAATAGCATGCTTGATTCGGAAGCCGGACGCGTCTAGCCGGACATGGAGCTCAAGAAAACATGGAGACTATTCCTCGCACAGAGTCTCAAGTTGATTGCCTTACCAAGCCAAGTTTTCCGATCATCTTAACACAAGATTATTATAAAATAAAATATAAAAAAATCCAGCATAAAAGCAACGGTAAATAATGCTTATGATCCTCTATTATTGAATTCTTTTTACCCGCTTGTTAGGTAAAGTCCAAAATCCATTTCAAACCTACTTCAAACTATTATATTCAGATTACATTCAGAAAAAAAAATGAGTGAGATTTCGTGAGTTAGATTCTTGATCAGCACGTCCACGTCCAAGTATATTGGAATATCCATCCGAAATGAGCAAACGTATAGAGCAGTGCCCACGGAAAATCGAATGATACTGGCTATAATATGATTAATCTCTAAAATTCATATATTAATCAATGTGATATACTTCAATTTGGTGATGAACATGACCGATATATTCGAATATCCACTTACGGTCGGTCTCATTCACATCGACAAAAGCAAAGCAATTAGGTGATTCCGCATCTTCGGACGGCTCCGGCCGATTTAGAATAGAAGATAGAGAAAGAGACACAACTAAAGTTTATTCGAGATTGACGAGAGCACGGAACAACAAAGGAAAGGAAAAAAGAAGTCGTCAAGGAGAAGGCCATAGTTCAGCATCTGAGATTAAACTAGAAGCACAAGAAAATAATACAATTTTCTGAAAAGAAGTTATGTTCGTTTCCGTAGTTGTTTTGGCAAGAATAAAAGGATAAACCTACAACAAGCGATATTATTCTAGATGAAGCAAAAATTTCCAAATATATTAGGTTTATCTGGTCTAGTTTCAAGGTCCATTCGGGATACGATTTCTTTTTATTTTTATTTTTATTTTTTTTGCTTCATTTAAAAAAAAAAATCAAGATAAATAGCAATTATAGGAAAATAATATGAGCAACAAAATAAAAAGAAATCAAAACCTTCCCGGTAGATAAAATATAAAGCACCAGTGAAGTTAAGCTCACTTAACAATACTTAATCATCTTCTTCCAACTTCAAAAAGCGAGTTCTAACCAGTTTGGGTGGGTGGGTAGGTTCCAACACCAGACCATGAAACCTACCTACATAATAGATATCGAAAATTTGGAATCGGAACTGGATCGTTGCTATTGGAACTGACAATCAGACCTATTTCTATGTGCGGTCTGGTCTGGTTGGAACTGGAAAAATAGTACAGCCCTAAAATATACAAGCGTTGCTCTGAAGATACAACCAAAATGGAAATACCCAATTAGTCCGGCAAGATCTCGATCTCAATTTGAGCTCGAACAGACAACCAGAACCCGATGGCTTACAGGTCAGTGGACTCGCCTGTGCACGTCAGCAAAACTACACAAATTGTAAGTTCAATAACTTCCCAATTCTCCAAGTTCAGAAGTGACCACAAGATCAAGAGGCAGATAAAGGCAATGATAATTGGCCGACTAGAATGACTAGCGAGGCAATCCTCCTTTTTTTTTTGGACAAATAAGCAGGCTTTCATTACTAATCGAAATTCTGAGCAAATACAGCAAATTCTGAGCAGATACAGCATGAGTATCAGTACAAAGTAAATCCAAAGAACATAGGGGGATTAGTAACCTAGTTCCTAGGGAGACAGCCCAATTCGTTGGGCTTTGGCTAACCAATCGGCCACTTTGTTGGTGGTGCGATTACAGTGGGCTAGAGTAAATCCCGATATTTGCGCCATTTTATGCTTAGCCTGGTCCACCAAAGGTTGCACTACCCAACTTAAAGGAGCTGAGGATAGAACACTCTCCACCAGCGTACAACAGTCAGACTGAAGGATGAGTTCTTTTACTATAATATTTGGGGAAAGCTTAGAAGAGATGAAGTCTAGGGTTTCAACCAAAGCTACAACCTCTCCCTGTTCCGCTGAACTCACCTCAATATTTTTGGCAAACTCATTCCTTATCTGGCCAAGTGAGTCTCTATAGACGCACGCAACAGCAGCCTGAGAAGAAGATCGACTCTGCTGAGAACCGAAGAGTTGTCCATGCTGCCCTCTGGTTGAGTCGAGGCGCTGCACCAGATCTGGGCTACCTTCAGCCTGTCGATCAGGAGATCAGGGCCGGGAGATGAGTCGGGAGATGAGTGCGGGGCAATCCTCCTCGAACGTGTAGAATTGCAAGCCCGACCTGTCTCTTTATTACATTGACGATGCATAGGAACAGGCCGACATTGGTGCAACATCGAAGACGCACAGGCTTGGCTAAATAATGGAGTCTCATTTTAACATCCCAAATTCCCAGTACATATCTCGGACTCAAACTAAGATGAAATGCAAGTTTACTAGCGACAGATGACAGAGTTTCGTATTCGCCATTAGCTCCTACCTCATTTTGTTTATGTTTTCCATTCCTTAACAATGTCACGAGCACATGGTAACTCACTGCATTCCATGGAGCTCCGGTTCTCGCTGGTTCAGACGTCGTATTTTACTACATTTCTTTCCCTTTCTCAACTCATTTCTTGTGTGCAATGCGTTGAAAGCCAAAAATCTAAAATTTCTCATTTAATCAAGCCTTGAATTTGACGGCAGACTTAAAAAGGCCACCTACATACGCTTATTTTATTTAGTTATTCACTAGAGCAATTATGACCTGGAAGTCGATTTGGGACAGAATTGATCATTCGGACCTCTCATTTCATAGACGTGAATTTTCAACCTATGAATGGGGATATTCCCGAAACTCACAAAAAAAATAAGGAAGTGAGTTAGACAAAAAAAGAAAAAGCCCAAAATATTGCTTTGGTTTCAAGGCATGTGGAATAGAAAGTTCATTCATCAATTGGAATTCTATTTACATTAACCTTCGATTTTTTATTTTTTATTTTTTTTTTTTTTTTTTTTAATATATTGACAGAGTAGTTATAAATATATAGTGTAACTCTGCCACCAGCGATGATACAAGAATGTAAGCATTATCCGGAATGATTGGGCAAGGGTAATTAATCGTGACTCGTTCACTCAAAAAGGGCAACTGCGATAAAGCTCCATTAAGAGAGCATGACACGAGTCATCAACACAAGATTTTTCACCAGAAAATAAAAGATTGTCCATGTAGTGCTCCACAAAAGCTGAAGATCATCTACATAAAAGATAGCAAACGAAGAATGCCTTTCTTTTCCTTGATTGAACCGTGTGACATGAATAAGCTTCAACACCATCCTCAATATCTTCATTTTGAACTCTAATCCTCTAATTCCCTTAACTTAGAGAAAAAGAAAACAAAAGTGAATAGTAGACCTCTTAACTCGGTTTCTACTAACACATACAAACAGCAATCGGTGTCCTAGAAAACAGGACCAAAATTAAGCGCCAGCCGCAATGGCAGCTTAAGAATTTCAACTTTAATCCCTCTTAATGAGAGGCCCTTGGTAAAATAGAAGACCATAGTCCTCTTTCCCTTATATAATTACTTCATCGCGTGTTTCTGCAACCAACTGAAGTCCAAGCAGAAATCTATTTTTGGCAAAACTCAAGAGTTTTGGATTTATATTAGTCAGGGAATAAGTATTACTCCAGCATTTCCTTCTTCAGTCCACTGAATTGATCCCCTCTCCAATAATTTCATAACCTGTTTTGACATAAAGAAAATCATGGGCTAAGTAAGATGAAAACTGTCTCACATCTAAAAGCTGGGGTACAAGATGGAAAAGGAGGCGAGAAAGCAATGTTTTCATCTGAAAGATCATAGTTCCACTGGGATTTTATTAATATTGACCATGAAGATAGAGGGAGTTTGTAGCTATTGAAAAGATTAGCCTCGTTAAATTTTCACTCTGTAAATTGAGTCACACAAACAGAGCAGCATATCTTACCAGCCGCCGCTTACGAGACACTTTCGAGGCATCTTCTTCATTTGTTTCGATGATTACTTTAAGATAGTTGAATGCTGATTTCAAAACACAAAAGATCATTTTACTATGTAGAAAATCAAAAGCAAGGTTTAAACTGCAGAACAGATACATACTTGGGATGCCAGCCAGAGACAAGAGGTGGCGCTTAAGAAGACGTATTTGCCTCTTGGCATCATGGTTATGCAAGTCAAGCGACACAAAGTCTGCTGTATCCTTGTTCCTGCACATCATTGTGAAGAGCGGTACAAGGCATTACACAAACTGGACATAGGGGGAGGGAGGGCCAACTCCACCTCTCATATTAAAGAAAACTATTGAGTACTATAAAGATACCGACACCGCCACTTATATATATATATAGACACTCGTCATGTTTGATGGGGTACTAACCTTGTTTCAAATATCTTCTGATAGGACTCTTCATCAGCTTCACGAGCCTTTTTGCAGAAGAAGCGTCCCTGTCATTGGAGAAATCCATTTTAGTAGCTGAATATCCTGTGTGGCACTTTCTATCAGAGACACAACTTTCTAGCTAGAAGGGATAGTAATGAATTATCTCAGTTCAGAAAAACCAGGAAGAACACATCTTTCTCTTGTTCATAGGAACAGTTAATACAGGATCATGCCAAAATAATTGGTGATGATGGTTAGAGACAATAGAAGATGTTATAGGCTTTGCTCATGAAACTAATAATGCCATCCATTTCTATTACCATAATAAAGGATATTGGTTCTGAGTTTACACGTTGCAAGCATTTGACTTCACTGAACTTGTTAAAACATCACATCAAATTATTATGAGAGAGGAAAAGTCTCAGCAGGAAATTTCAACTTTGCTTACCTGTTCTAAAAGTTTGCTCGCCCGAGCACGATCACCCTTAGCAAATGCTTCAACAGCCTAACAAGAGGAGGTACCAAACTTTAAGCAGACTAGCATGACCATATCAGGAGATACAACCATTACATAATGAAGTGAAGGTATACTGAACAAAGAACTCACTGCCTTATAATACTCCTTCATTGTAGCCCTATATTCCTCTACAGCTTTACGAAGAGCCTCGTAGCTATCCTCTTCATCTAGTTTTTCTACTGGAGAAAAAAGTGTACATAAATCAAACGGCGAGAAAATGAAGGTTATGTATATTGAACAAGTATTGCCTATCAATATTTTGGGTAAACAATTAAGAAAAAGATGACATAATGAAATCCTTTGTTCTGAGATACAACTGTCCAGTCGCAAGCCCATCACAAGAAGGCAGGGTGCAAGAGCAAAACAAAATTTAATATGTCAAAAGAATCTTAGAGCCTGTCCATAGTTGCTCCAAGTTTCAACAAATAGGTAGACTTCGGAATTTATATAATAATGATACCATAAGGAACTTTTCAAGCTATCTGGAGAAAAGTGCATACCATCCTCATTATTATCTTGTTGAAAATCTACTATTTCATTCCTGTCAATTAGAAAAGAATCTGGAAGAGGTGTAGCCACCACTTGACCATATGCTTTAGACCTCTTGACAGCTTTTACAGGAGCTAGACGATTTTGTCTGTCTTCCGGAATTATTGAATAATGCAGCCAGAACTTCTTCTTCAAGATTGTTTCTCTGTCTCTGCTGTCTATTTAATTTACCTCCAGATGTTAACCAGGACACTATGGAAAAAGTTTTTGTGATATGCATTGACCCTTCTCTGCCATAAAAGTGTTCTATTCATTCAATTAAACAAAAGGAGTGGAGGAGAGAAGAAAATAAACACACCCTTCTGAATTATCTACACTTCGCATGTCTTTTTGACTTTGAAGTTCCTCCTGCAAAATTAAGCCAGAGAAGGACATGAAGGACTATGTGTAAGCCAACCAATTAGGAATGTATATTTGACAAAAAAATATAGAACCTATGGGTTGCATATCATCTAACTATCAATAGGACTTGAGGACTATATCCATTATCATCCCGAGTGATCTATATTCCCAGAAGGCAATGCAGACAAGCCCAATTTACACATGGCTCAATTGGAAAAGAAAATCAAGTAAATTCCACAAAGCCAATAACCAAGTGTTTGGTTCAAACAAGCTTGCAGAAAATGCAGTTACTGCAGACCTTGTCTTCTTTGCCAGAAGGGCAGGAAAAATGACTATGCCAGACACATGGTTTCATATAGCATCGTCAACTCTACTTTGCCAGATGAAGGCATACAAAAAGATGCAACATTTGAAATTGAAATCTGGCAAAACATCATGATAAATACTGCCAGATAGTAATATTTCCAAAAGCTTTAATATGGATGTAACAGCTATTCCCTCCAGACCTTGTATCAGCTGCTCCCCACGAGTTAGAATTTAAAAGGCTCATGCTTATCATCAAGCAAGGGAAGGGCCCCAGCTGAATATGCATCCATAGAGAATAATGTGTAGAGAATTTTTTTATATCAAGTCATTATGAGAACACATACTATTGCATCAGACAGAAAAATCCACCCAAATAAAATCCAAGCAAAGTTACCTTATCTATATCAAGTTGCTGAATGTTATGGCAATTTAAACACTACTCAAAGTGTGATTGGAGAACTCATACTCAGTGGAATCCATTACTTCTACCATCACAAACAAATGGTTCTCATCACAGACTGATTAATCCTTAAACAAGGCATATACCTAAATAATCAACATGGAATCACTTTGAATTTTATTGATAAAACATATTATGAATTCACTCGGTGTGAGAAGCATTATTATCAGACAAACCATCAGACCAACCTTCTTAGACTGCCGAGAAAGTTGTTTCCTCTCCTTGAAATTGCAGCTGACAAATCAATTAGCTTGTCCATGCTCTAAATGACCCAACAAAGAAATAGAAGTAATTAATCTCCTATAATTCTCCCATCATAATAAATATCATGTGAGGGACAGAGGATGCTATATAGCACAAGAAGGCTTTTTCTTGAAAAAGGCGGTATTCATGCATTTTTTTAAAAAGTAAAATCAAATCATGCATACCTTTTCCATATTATATCCACAATTACCTGCATCCAAGGCAAGGTTTGTCAGTACACAACCTAAGAGTTCACAAAAGGCAAACTCATAATCAAACTAAGTCACCATAAACACTAATTTCTAAATAGAGGAGTGTCTCACTATTCCTTTGTAAACTAAAACTTCCTTGCTCAAGCTAATAATTATTTTGAAGTTTGCACAACTGGGAGCTCAATTGAGGGAAGGAAGGGGGAAAAAAAAAGAGAGCCAGGAGGTAGTCGGCTGATGCTACCATTGATGAAGCATAATTCCATTTTAAACTTATATGGCAAAGGTCAAACTATATTCCTCGCGCATCTCTATTTTTGCTAATTCATTAGAAACTTCTAACACTTAAGAGACTATGCTGCAGCTGCATCTGTGTCACCTAGTTACAGAGTTTTTCTCCAGTAGAAGTCACGCAAGGGCTTCTTCCAATGGACCACTGGAAGCTCAAGCAGAATTCATTCCATGACAATAGCAGCACAAGTGAAATTTTACCAATCTCTCCATCGACATCTAATCAAATAAACCTATGTGCTTGTTTCCTAGTTCTCTTCCCATTTTCCTCAACTCAATATAAGTTACATATGAGCTATTAGGTATATCAAGAAAGGAAATGATAAATTATTATAGTTTGAAGCAACTGAAGATCACTTGTCTGGCATTACCCTTAAGACAATGCTTACCAAGAACTTCTCGAATGACATCCCTATCGAGCTGAAAGCCATCTCCTAGCATTTGAACAGAAAATCTTCCACGTCCTGGTGCATTTGATCATCCTTAGAAGCATCCATTTGGAATCTTTGCCTAAAAGCTCGGATGCTGGCAACACCTTAAGTCAGTTTCGAAGGTTGTGCTGCCATACAAGAACCATTTGCCAAGGATGTAGACCCTGACATAATCTTTACCAATAACACTTGAAACAGTACCTACAGAAATAATACGCCACTTCTGTTTTGAAGATCTGGGATTTCCATCAGCCGGAATCAACTTCTCAGAAAAGTTACCACAGGAAAGTTCTTCAGACGATTCACTTTCTCCAACACAATTAGTACTATTGGTGGTAGATGCAGAGGAGCTTCCTTCATGTCACTCAACACATAACCTGCATCATCTGCATTCCTGCCCGCCTTTTCAGTAAGCAGAAGCAATCTCTTCCAGAAAAGAAAGAACCAAATGCATCAGTAGAACCTTCAATCCTTTCTGGTCATCATCCATTTCTGTACCCATTCAGCCAGATGCATCCATCCCGAATCTACTAAGAGACAATAGTCAGTTTCAAGTCAATAAAACCACAATTATGACAAAATGG
>CM024577.1:33025761-33197136 GCA_014182395.1 Eucalyptus sp. ANBG9806169
CTAAACCCTAAACCCTAAACCCTAAACCCTAAACCCTAAACCCTAAACCCTAAACCCTAAACCCTAAACCCTAAACCCTAAACCCTAAACCCTAAACCCTAAACCCTAAACCCTAAACCCTAAACCCTAAACCCTAAACCCTAAACCCTAAACCCTAAACCCTAAACCCTAAACCCTAAACCCTAAACCCTAAACCCTAAACCCTAAACCCTAAACCCTAAACCCTAAACCCTAAACCCTAAACCCTAAACCCTAAACCCTAAACCCTAAACCCTAAACCCTAAACCCTAAACCCTAAACCCTAAACCCTAAACCCTAAACCCTAAACCCTAAACCCTAAACCCTAAACCCTAAACCCTAAACCCTAAACCCTAAACCCTAAACCCTAAACCCTAAACCCTAAACCCTAAACCCTAAACCCTAAACCCTAAACCCTAAACCCTAAACCCTAAACCCTAAACCCTAAACCCTAAACCCTAAACCCTAAACCCTAAACCCTAAACCCTAAACCCTAAACCCTAAACCCTAAACCCTAAACCCTAAACCCTAAACCCTAAACCCTAAACCCTAAACCCTAAACCCTAAACCCTAAACCCTAAACCCTAAACCCTAAACCCTAAACCCTAAACCCTAAACCCTAAACCCTAAACCCTAAACCCTAAACCCTAAACCCTAAACCCTAAACCCTAAACCCTAAACCCTAAACCCTAAACCCTAAACCCTAAACCCTAAACCCTAAACCCTAAACCCTAAACCCTAAACCCTAAACCCTAAACCCTAAACCCTAAACCCTAAGCCCTAAACCCTAAACCCTAAACCCTAAACCCTAAACCCTAAACCCTAAACCCTAAACCCTAAACCCTAAACCCTAAACCCTAAACCCTAAACCCTAAACCCTAAACCCTAAACCCTAAACCCTAAACCCTAAACCCTAAACCCTAAACCCTAAACCCTAAACCCTAAACCCTAAACCCTAAACCCTAAACCCTAAACCCTAAACCCTAAACCCTAAACCCTAAACCCTAAACCCTAAACCCTAAACCCTAAACCCTAAACCCTAAACCCTAAACCCTAAACCCTAAACCCTAAACCCTAAACCCTAAACCCTAAACCCTAAACCCTAAACCCTAAACCCTAAACCCTAAACCCTAAACCCTAAACCCTAAACCCTAAACCCTAAACCCTAAACCCTAAACCCTAAACCCTAAACCCTAAACCCTAAACCCTAAACCCTAAACCCTAAACCCTAAACCCTAAACCCTAAACCCTAAACCCTAAAAACCCTAAACCCTAAACCCTAAACCCTAAACCCTAAACCCTAAACCCTAAAACCCTAAACCCTAAACCCTAAACCCTAAACCCTAAACCCTAAACCCTAAACCCTAAACCCTAAACCCTAAACCCTAAACCCTAAACCCTAAACCCTAAACCCTAAACCCTAAACCCTAAACCCTAAACCCTAAACCCTAAACCCTAAACCCTAAACCCTAAACCCTAAACCCTAAACCCTAAACCCTAAACCCTAAACCCTAAACCCTAAACCCTAAACCCTAAACCCTAAACCCTAAACCCTAAACCCTAAACCCTAAACCCCTAAACCCTAAACCCTAAACCCTAAACCCTAAACCCTAAACCCTAAACCCTAAACCCTAAACCCTAAACCCTAAACCCTAAACCCTAAACCCTAAACCCTAAACCCTAAAACCCTAAAACCCTAAAACCCTAAACCCTAAACCCTAAACCCTAAACCCTAAACCCTAAAACCCTAAACCCTAAACCCTAAACCCTAAACCCTAAACCCTAAACCCTAAACCCTAAACCCTAAACCCTAAACCCTAAACCCTAAACCCTAAACCCTAAACCCTAAACCCTAAACCCTAAACCCTAAACCCTAAACCCTAAACCCTAAACCCTAAACCCTACACCCTAAACCCTAAACCCTAAACCCTAAACCCTAAACCCTAAACCCTAAACCCTAAACCCTAACACCCTAACACCCTAAACCCTAAACCCTAAACCCTAAACCCTAAACCCTAAACCCTAAACCCTAAACCCTAAACCCTAAACCCTAAACCCTAAACCCTAAACCCTAAACCCTAAACCCTAAAACCCTAAACCCTAAACCCTAAACCCTAAACCCTAAACCCTAAACCCTAAACCCTAAACCCTAAACCCTAAACCCTAAACCCTAAACCCTAAACCCTAAACCCTAAACCCTAAACCCTAAACCCTAAACCCTAAACCCTAAACCCTAAAAACCCTAAACCCTAAACCCTAAACCCTAAACCCTAAACCCTAAACCCTAAACCCTAAACCCTAAACCCTAAACCCTAAACCCTAAACCCTAAACCCTAAACCCTAAACCCTAAACCCTAAACCCTAAACCCTAAACCCTAAACCCTAAACCCTAAACCCTAAACCCTAAACCCTAAACCCTAAACCCTAAACCCTAAACCCTAAACCCTAAACCCTAAACCCTAAACCCTAAACCCTAAACCCTAAACCCTAAACCCTAAACCCTAAACCCTAAACCCTAAACCCTAAACCCTAAACCCTAAACCCTAAACCCTAAACCCTAAACCCTAAACCCTAAACCCTAAACCCTAAACCCTAAACCCTAAACCCTAAACCCTAAACCCTAAACCCTAAACCCTAAACCCTAAACCCTAAACCCTAAACCCTAAACCCTAAACCCTAAACCCTAAACCCTAAACCCTAAACCCTAAACCCTAAACCCTAAACCCTAAACCCTAAACCCTAAACCCTAAACCCTAAACCCTAAACCCTAAACCCTAAACCCTAAACCCTAAACCCTAAACCCTAAACCCTAAACCCTAAACCCTAAACCCTAAACCCTAAACCCTAAACCCTAAACCCTAAACCCTAAACCCTAAACCCTAAACCCTAAACCCTAAACCCTAAACCCTAAACCCTAAACCCTAAACCCTAAACCCTAAACCCTAAACCCTAAACCCTAAACCCTAAACCCTAAACCCTAAACCCTAAACCCTAAACCCTAAACCCTAAACCCTAAACCCTAAACCCTAAACCCTAAACCCTAAACCCTAAACCCTAAACCCTAAACCCTAAACCCTAAACCCTAAACCCTAAACCCTAAACCCTAAACCCTAAACCCTAAACCCTAAACCCTAAACCCTAAACCCTAAACCCTAAACCCTAAACCCTAAACCCTAAACCCTAAACCCTAAACCCTAAACCCTAAACCCTAAACCCTAAACCCTAAACCCTAAACCCTAAACCCTAAACCCTAAACCCTAAACCCTAAACCCTAAACCCTAAACCCTAAACCCTAAACCCTAAACCCTAAACCCTAAACCCTAAACCCTAAACCCTAAACCCTAAACCCTAAACCCTAAACCCTAAACCCTAAACCCTAAACCCTAAACCCTAAACCCTAAACCCTAAACCCTAAACCCTAAACCCTAAACCCTAAACCCTAAACCCTAAACCCTAAACCCTAAACCCTAAACCCTAAACCCTAAACCCTAAACCCTAAACCCTAAACCCTAAACCCTAAACCCTAAACCCTAAACCCTAAACCCTAAACCCTAAACCCTAAACCCTAAACCCTAAACCCTAAACCCTAAACCCTAAACCCTAAACCCTAAACCCTAAACCCTAAACCCTAAACCCTAAACCCTAAACCCTAAACCCTAAACCCTAAACCCTAAACCCTAAACCCTAAACCCTAAACCCTAAACCCTAAACCCTAAACCCTAAACCCTAAACCCTAAACCCTAAACCCTAAACCCTAAACCCTAAACCCTAAACCCTAAACCCTAAACCCTAAACCCTAAACCCTAAACCCTAAACCCTAAACCCTAAACCCTAAACCCTAAACCCTAAACCCTAAACCCTAAACCCTAAACCCTAAACCCTAAACCCTAAACCCTAAACCCTAAACCCTAAACCCTAAACCCTAAACCCTAAACCCTAAACCCTAAACCCTAAACCCTAAACCCTAAACCCTAAACCCTAAACCCTAAACCCTAAACCCTAAACCCTAAACCCTAAACCCTAAACCCTAAACCCTAAACCCTAAACCCTAAACCCTAAACCCTAAACCCTAAACCCTAAACCCTAAACCCTAAACCCTAAACCCTAAACCCTAAACCCTAAACCCTAAACCCTAAACCCTAAACCCTAAACCCTAAACCCTAAACCCTAAACCCTAAACCCTAAACCCTAAACCCTAAACCCTAAACCCTAAACCCTAAACCCTAAACCCTAAACCCTAAACCCTAAACCCTAAACCCTAAACCCTAAACCCTAAACCCTAAACCCTAAACCCTAAACCCTAAACCCTAAACCCTAAACCCTAAACCCTAAACCCTAAACCCTAAACCCTAAACCCTAAACCCTAAACCCTAAACCCTAAACCCTAAACCCTAAACCCTAAACCCTAAACCCTAAACCCTAAACCCTAAACCCTAAACCCTAAACCCTAAACCCTAAACCCTAAACCCTAAACCCTAAACCCTAAACCCTAAACCCTAAACCCTAAACCCTAAACCCTAAACCCTAAACCCTAAACCCTAAACCCTAAACCCTAAACCCTAAACCCTAAACCCTAAACCCTAAACCCTAAACCCTAAACCCTAAACCCTAAACCCTAAACCCTAAACCCTAAACCCTAAACCCTAAACCCTAAACCCTAAACCCTAAACCCTAAACCCTAAACCCTAAACCCTAAACCCTAAACCCTAAACCCTAAACCCTAAACCCTAAACCCTAAACCCTAAACCCTAAACCCTAAACCCTAAACCCTAAACCCTAAACCCTAAACCCTAAACCCTAAACCCTAAACCCTAAACCCTAAACCCTAAACCCTAAACCCTAAACCCTAAACCCTAAACCCTAAACCCTAAACCCTAAACCCTAAACCCTAAACCCTAAACCCTAAACCCTAAACCCTAAACCCTAAACCCTAAACCCTAAACCCTAAACCCTAAACCCTAAACCCTAAACCCTAAACCCTAAACCCTAAACCCTAAACCCTAAACCCTAAACCCTAAACCCTAAACCCTAAACCCTAAACCCTAAACCCTAAACCCTAAACCCTAAACCCTAAACCCTAAACCCTAAACCCTAAACCCTAAACCCTAAACCCTAAACCCTAAACCCTAAACCCTAAACCCTAAACCCTAAACCCTAAACCCTAAACCCTAAACCCTAAACCCTAAACCCTAAACCCTAAACCCTAAACCCTAAACCCTAAACCCTAAACCCTAAACCCTAAACCCTAAACCCTAAACCCTAAACCCTCAACCCTAAACCCTAAACCCTAAACCCTCAACCCTAAACCCTCAACCCTCAACCCTAAACCCTAAACCCTAAACCCTCAACCCTAAACCCTCAACCCTAAACCCTAAACCCTAAACCCTAAACCCTCAACCCTAAACCCTCAACCCTCAAACCTCAACCCTAAAACCCTAAACCCTCAACCCTCAACCCTAAACCCTCAACCCTAAACACTAAACCCTAAACCCTCAACCCTCAACCCTAAACCCTCAACCCTAAACCCTAAACCCTCAACCCTCAACCCTAAACCCTAAACCCTAAACCCTCAACCTCAACCCTAAACCCTCAACCCTCAACCCTCAACCCTAAACCCTAAACCCTAAACCCTAAACCCTCAACCCTAAACCCTAAACCCTCAACCCTAAACCCTCAACCCTCAACCCTAAACCCTCAACCCTAAACCCTCAACCCTAAACCCTAAACCCTAAACCCTAAACCCTCAACCCTAAACCCTCAACCCTCAACCCTCAACCCTCAACCCTAAACCCTCAACCCTCAACCCTCAACCCTAAACCCTCAACCCTCAACCCTAAACCCTAAACCCTAAACACTCAACCCTAAACCCTAAACCCTCAACCCTCAACCCTCAACCCTCAACCCTAAACCCTCAACCCTCAACCCTCAACCCTCAACCCTCAACTCTAAACCATCAACCCTAAACCCTCAACCCTAAACCCTCAACCCTAAACCCTAAAACCCTAAAAACCCTAAACCCTAAACCCCGAACCCCGAACCCCGAACCCCGAACCCGAAACCCGAACCCTAAACCACCCCGAACCCCGAACCCCGAACCCCGATCCCCGAACCCGAACCCCGAACCCGAAACCCGAAACCCCAAACCCCAAACCCCAAACCCCAAACCCCCAACCCCAAACCCCAAACCCCAAACCCTTAAAACCCTAAAACCCTAAAATATTCAAGTGGTTCGTGCGCGCCAGTCATCGGCCTAACCCGGTGCGCACGAACCAATGAAAAACCGGCACGTGTCTTCGAGCGGGACCCCTTGGAAAGAAAAAGAAGGTGCTAATTTTTGGCTCGGCTCACTCCATTGCGAAGGAAGGACGAAGTTCCTCCCGCTCAAAATTTTTCTGTCTCGCTCACTTAAATGTACCGGATTCTCTCTCTACTCTCCTCGTAAAAGAAAACGAATGCTCGCTTTCTTCGCCCCTCTCTCACTCTACCCTCCCTCTCTCTTTCTCTCTCCCCGACGAACAGGGCGCGACCTCCCAATCTCTTTGTGCCCTCCCTCTTTCCGACCGCCGAACCACCGCCAAAGAACCAACGAACCACCTCACCGCACCGCGAGAGGACCGCGACCTCCCTCTCTCTCTCGCCCTCGCTCTTGCCGACCGGCGAACCACCGCATGGACTCGGCGAGAGGACATCGAGTAATCGACGAACCACGGCACGGGATCGGCGAGGGGACCGCGACCTCCCTCTCTCTCCGCCCTCCCTCTTCCGACCGGCGAACCACCGCTGCAAATCGACCGTGTTGGAGATATCTCCCATCGTCACCTTCATCTTCTTCCCCCCTTTTTTTTTTGTTGTTATTTTTTTCCTTAGTGTTCCGATGGTTGATCTGGTGTTGCATATGGTGGACGACGTAATGTCTCACATCAACCTCGACGGCTTCTTCGGCGACCTCCCTAAGGCCGACGACGTCATCGTTGCTTGTTCCTCGATAAACGCGTCGTCATTGTCTCCAGACTCGGGGCTTTCGTGGTTCGACGAGATCGAGAACGTCCCGAGGAAGGACGACGAGGACGGCGGAGTTGTCGCGGGCGTGGATTAGGGCTGATTTGAGCCAGAGTTCAGCAATAGGTTCCGCCGACGTGCTCGTTGACTCCACCGGAGATGGGTTTGCGGAGATAGCCGACGGGTCCGGCGACAAATAGGAGCCTGGATCGTGGATTACGGCTGGGTCGAGGCTACGAAGGTTGATGGGGCTAACAAAGGGCGGTGAAGCCTATGATCCCGCTTCTAAGAAGCTCGGAGGTACGTTGATTTGGTTCGGTGCCTTCTCTCGTTGCCCGTAAAGTTCCGGGTTAGTGATCCCTGCAGGGTGTGTGATGTCCGCTGCGTGCGGCTTGTGTCCCATCCCAGCCTTACCTAATGGATCAAGTAAGCCACGCTCCTCGCGACCCAAGATCCGATGCACCTTAGTACGTTGAGATCCCGGATCAATTTTCCATGGGGACAATCAATGGAACATGAGATTTACAAGGCAACAAACGCAATCCGAGGTTATAGTAAGGTAGGGGCAAGGTTCAGATGATACTGTCTACCTTATTATTCCATCTGTGTTTTTCTTAGAACAGTTGGCTAGTATTGATGTTGCTACTTGAAAAATAAATGCTCTCTATAGTGGACTTAACCTTTGACAAGGGAGGCCATTTTCTCATTATCGTCGGTGAAGCAGTGATTTAATTTTAGATATGTTTAAGATCTTTGTAAAACTATTCCTTAAGATTTTTTTGTATTATTGGTGCAAGATAAAGTAATTAAGAATTTTTCTTCCCTTTTTTTTATACTTTCGCATTAAAATTAAGTTCTCTTGCACTTCTCGTGTGGTTATTAAGCTTATTATATGATGCATTCTGATTGCTCGTGGGTTCACTAAAACCCGAGAAGGCAATTCCCGATGCCATTTTACGACAAGCAAAAGGCCTTGCAATAATTACTGTTGTGAAAGTTGGTATGATGGTAACCTACAATATTGAACCGGCCTTGTGGTTGCTCGTAGGGAAGATGGCTCATGGTCTCCACCTTTGCAATTTCTTCATGTGGAATAGGGTGGGGAGCACAAGTAGGCTCGTTTTATCGTATCCCTGGATTTTGATTTCATCAACCTTAAGGGCCAAGCGTCAGAACCAACAAGTGTTTTTGGCTTTCATGCAGTCTGCTTATGGAAACCAAGATCTTACTTTCGTATTCGAATATGTATAGATTCTCTAAAGATTTCGCAACTTATATTTGGAAGGATCTACTTATGGAAACCAAGATCCTGATTGTATGGGCGAGCAGAATTGATGGGCTATCAACACTTACCTTAAAGAGCTCGAGATCTCTCTAATTAATTTTGTCCAATGGGTTGATTGGAAGAACTTCTTTGGAAGGTGCCAACGGTATTGAAGGCATGAAGAAGTATATAAGAGAGATGCTCCAGCTTGTTGAAGGGTGCCGGATAGAAGAATTCCAAAGTCTGAATCTCCTTTTCTATTTTGCAATCTTATTCTTCGAGCATTATATGTAATCAAAAGAGAGATCATATTGTAGTGAGACCTTGAGGAAGTGTAGTAGAGCTTCTACACTCGTGGACTCAAGAGCGTGAGACTCCGTAATCACTCTTTTGATTCTTAGTGAAATCCAGCCGAAGGGATGTCGGTGTGGGAGAGTGGACGTAGGCTTGGTCTAAGCCGAACCACTATAAATCTAGAGTCTTGATTCTCTATCCCTAATCCTTTTATCTTTTATTACTTTCATTTGCTGCGATTGTTGGTTTTAATTCATTAATCTCTCATTCGGATTAAATTGTTAAAATTGCTTTAATCACCTATTCACCCCCCTCTAGGTGCTAATTCTAGTCCTAACAAGAGTAAGTCTCACATCTCATTTGAGATATAAGTGCATATAGTATCATGCGAGTGCAATGAGTGCGGTGCATAGTGCTTGATTATGGGATAAATATTTGTTTGACATGGTATGGGACATGTCGTAATGGGTTTTATCTTATGATTTGACATGCACGTGTGCTAGGATCATGAGAGTTAGTTGTATAGTCGTATACTTTGGAGTCTTTTCTTTTGCATACGATAAATGCATTAATCAAAGGTGGGGTGGTGTGAAACGTGTGCTTAAGAGAGTGAATGAACCCATCGGAACAGAGATACCGGTGATGCCCCCAGAATTTTGGGATGCCCATGCTGAGTGGTCTTTGATGCCTCAGTTGTGTGATACTGAGATGCCCCTTGCTGAGTGGTCTTGGGAGGACCTCGGTTGAGTGATGCTGGGATGCCTCAGAGTGAGATGCCCATAATAGAAATACTGTGGAAGTCCGGATAAGGTAACTTCCGGAAGTGACTCGATCGGGCCGGCAGAGTTCCGGTTAGTGACTGATCGATGGTGGATTATATGCACACTAAATATAATTGAACTTGGCGAGTGAGTCCATTCATTATTATTGCATTGCATCTTGATATAAGATTGAACTTGAGAAAGGTAAGCATAGAAATGGATGCACATAAGGTGATTACATACATGATGTGTTAATATCCAATTGTTTATGCTTGTGACAATCCTACCTTAGTATCTTGAATTGTTTGGTCATGATTCCCTTGTAATATTGATGGATGTGGATTGTTTAAGTTAGAGTTTTATCATTCTTTACTGGGCATAGTTTTGCTCATACCTTACATTTTTCAGATTGATAGTATGGATGTGCCGCCATTAGCTCGTTATGGAGTGGTATCGAGCATTGAGGTTACCTTTATTGATGTGTATGACTCGATGTTGAGCTGACTTTCTCCAAATATGAGACCGCGTTATGGATGGATGACGGTAGAGCTGAGATGATCCCTATGAAGTTTATCATGGTTTATCAAGCACGATGGAGCGATGTTTGGCCCTATCCCTTTTAGTGATGATGAAGCGTGAGCTGGGACGGATGGCGCCTAGACGCCTTTGATCATGTAGAAGTTGACTATCTTTTGTTTTCTTTTGAACGTGGGCTTGTGTGGGAACTCGTGGAGTAGACACCCTCACCCTTTATCCCTGACTTTCGTTACACCTTACTTTTGTCATGTATATAGGCGATGAACATGGAAAGTGTTCAGGTTGATAAATTTCGTAGGCCCTGATGATGGTAAGAAGAAATGAAGCTCCTCGTGGTCTTGTCTATGTGCATGAATGAATTAGCCAATACTAATAATTGGTAGACTGTTTGTAGGATAACTTCATAGTATAAACTGTAGATTTTAAATAATCTATGTTATACATGCTAACCTTCAATAGTGAACACTATATATATATCAATAAATGGAGCTCACAGTTTGGCAAGATTATAATAATAATAATTGTAAATTCCGCTTGCACTTAGTACGTGACGCCCTGGGACGTCACAGCTCGTTACAGAGCATAATTGAGACCTCTACAAAATTCAAATCACACCAAGGCTCGAACAGAAATTCGTGAATTTTCAATAATGAATGTGACAGAACAATTTCAAGCAACTTTTGAAGTCGAGTTGAAAGTTCTAGTATGAACACCTAAAGGGGGGTGAATAGGTGTGAAGACAATTTTTCCCAAAGAACAAGAGAGAAATATTTTACTTTTGAAACCGAGTCCGAAGAACAACAGTACTTTGAGCGAATTCAGACTTTAGCAATAAAATAGAACTACAAACAAAATAAAGGAGTTCGGGAAGAGAATAAGAACACATAATTTATAGTGGTTTGGCTTAGATCAAGCCTACGTCCACTCTCCCACGCTAACAGCCTTTTGGCTGGATTCCACTATGCAATCAACAAGAGTATGATCACACCATCTCACTAACTCACTCTTTTGGTATTTCTCTCACGATCACAAACGTTTAAGCTCACGAGAGACAAGTGTATGATCGAAGTTAGCTCAAACTTTGGAATTATAATTTCTACGCTCTGTCTCTTTCTTGCTCATCGGTCCTTGATCTCCTTAAATACTCCTCTACTTCCAAACTAGCTGTTGGACAGTATCTAGAGGATCGTCTCCCAATCTACCCATTGGACAGATTTGTATCTAGAAGATTTGGTAGCCGTTGAGTGATAGAAGTAGAATCCCAAATTGATTCTTATCGCCCATCCAAACAAAATCTTGGTTTCCATATGTAGAGCTTCTTCATATAGAAAGTTCTTGTCTTCAAGGTCCAATTGTCAATCAATTAGATTGAGTCAATCAAATCTATCTTGATGTAGAATCCAAACCAGATCACTAGCCATTATATGTTTGGGGCTTATGTTACATTCTGTCAAGTTGTTTCATTCTAAACATGCTTCATTCTGAATCTGCTACGTTCTGAATTTGTGTCTCGCTCGGATGTAAAGTCTGAGGGGTGTTCTCACGAAAGTAGAGTCCGAGTGTCTTCAAACTAAAGTACATGTTCTATCATCTGCATAGTCTATTACTCAACCATTAAACACGTTAGTAGCCTTTGATTTATTTTGTCATCTTCAAAACATCATAAGAGATTTCCCTAACAAGAGTCATTACTTACCAAACGGACCTGAAAAATTATAGGACTTTAATATGTTATAGAGAAGACAACTTTAATATGTTCTATGGAAAGAGCAAAATCACCAAAGACAACCCAAAATTTGATCCTTTAAAGAAATTCAACGACCTTATAAGAAAACTCATTTTGAAATCGAAATCTTCACAAAACACTTTTGGGAAAGATGCGTGTCTAGATTCAAAAGGTAAGATTTTATAAAAATTTGAAAAAAAAAAATCAACTTTGCTTTTGTGCTACTCATTTCATCTCAAAAATCTGAAATTAAAATATGTTATAGATCAAGATATTTTGAACAACTTTCATGAGAAAATATCATCAAATTTGAACCACAAAAAGTTCTATAAAATCATAAAAGAATAAAGGTCTAGCGATTTTCAGAAATTGAAAATCAAAACTGGCACTTAACAAAATCACTCAAGCTTAAATCCCACGAATTTTAGTTCAAGAACACACCAAAACCAGAAGCTATTTCTATATGTAAAATCACAAAGCTCAAAATCCAACATGTAAAGGCCTTAGTTCCTCAACACATGACTCCACACCCTATTACCACCCACCACTCGTATCCATTATTCAATCCCTAGCCCAAAACAAAACATGCAACTCAAGAAAATTGAACGACAACAAACAATAACTTAAAATCAGGCATTATAGCACATCAAAGACAAACTCATCGAAATTTCACTTGCCTCAACGATTTGTCCATACCTAAAACCTGCGAGAAAATGAACATCGGCTTGGCTTGACACAGCTCAAGTTGCTCGAAGCATTGTCTCATGATCAATATTGAAGGCAAATGGCGTGGCTACAATCGGCAAAAGAGAGAGAGAGAGAGAGAGCGAGCGAGTGATTGGGTGAGAGAGAGATGTAAGAGGGTTGGGTTGAGAGAGAGAGAGAATGAGCTTTATGCCCAATGGCCCTTCTTGCATGAAACATGATTGGTTCATGCGAACAGCACACCAAGTGGCGTAAGAGAGAAGCCAAGTGGCTTGGCCACTTCGCCAAATGGCAAAGGAGGGAGAAAGGAAAGAGAGAGGCCAAGCGAAGGGGAGGGGAGGGGAGAGTGTGACATCCCGAATTTTCAACCTGTTTCCCTACTGAATTAATCGGGCATTTCATTGACACGTCTATAGGGCTATTCTCAGAGCCGATCACTCTTGAGATAACTAGGCTAGCTGGAGAAGTTATTAAGGACTTTAAAGCAAATAGACTTGAGAATTCAATGAGGAATCGGTTTCTCGACCGTGCTTATCTTTAGAGGTCATTACGACATAGTTAAAAATCGAATTAAAATTAGAGTTAGGTCAATTCGACGGAGATGTGTGGCCAATCGTGGGTGACTCCACTAAATTGGAAAATTCTTGTTGACCAACACTAATTTGATTTTATTGTCGTTTGGTACCCCGTGTCCGTAATTGAATCCTTGAGATTTTCACGACAATCGAGAGTCACCAATGTGTCAAGTGGGTTCAGAGTGGTTCGAAGAAAATCAACCACTAGTCATTTGCCTTAAAAAGTTCTGAAAACTACCCAATAGTCTAGGTCACGCTAAAAACACGCCGAATAGAAATTAACCGCCAATTCGAATCCAATTTCAGAAACTAAATGTTCTGTCATGTCACAATAAATTCTAAGACCCACGACTCGGGCCTTGAAAGATTTTTCGACAACCGAGACTTTTGGGAAAAAGTCGGTTTAGGGTCGTTTTCATTCGATTGAAGCCGAGGATTAATTTCTGTTGCAAAATTGAGAAGCGAGGGATCCTTGGATGAGGAAAGTAATCAATTTGATAATTGAGACATCAATTGATTTTTTGTGAGAGTTAATTGAGAGAAAATCAAGAGGGAAATTGGATGTAGAAACGCAAGTGGGGACCAAGTGCTTTAATTTGAAATTTCTTTTGGGAAACTATGAGCTAATTCAAAAGAAAATGGGATGAGAATTTTCTATGCTAGGAAATTCTTTTCTTTTAGTTTTCCTCCCATTTCCTTTCTTCTTTTCCCATTTTTGGCTAAACACCTTTTCTTTTTCCCCCTTATTTGGCCGTAACTTCTCTTTTCTCTCTTTCTCTCTCTCTCTCTCTCCTTCTCTCTTTTCCCTCATGCGAAATCCCTCGACCGACTGCCCCCTTTGCCGGTTCCAACTTTGCTTCTCCTTTTCTTTTACTTTTTGACTTTTCAAAATTATCTTCTCTTTCTTATCTCTTCTTCTCTATCTCTCTCGGTACACTCTCTCTCTCCTTCCGCTTGTTCGCGCGACACACCAAATGGTACGTGCGGCAACCGGCGTCGCCAAAGGAGGCGCAACCAGCCGCCCGGACGCCGTCACACCGGAGTCGGGACCACCTCATGTGCACGTCGCTCGCGCCATCCATCGCACCCGCGTCTCCGCCGTCCCCGCCGTGCGACCCCAGCCTCTAGTCGCCTCTGCACCTCTCATTCCGCCACCCAGTCAGCTGCTCGACCACCTCCACCGTTGTTCAGCCCCCCGGACCACCACCTACCTTCCCCCAAGCCTTGCCACCCTAGCTGAAGTTGTTTGCTTTGTTTTATGGCCTTTTCCAGCCAAGATCAACAACCCACCGAGTGGGTTTCCAATAGGTTCGTGGGTGGTTTTGGGGCATTTCCTGGCCTCGAACCCGAGACTCGCTTTGGGAAGAAATGACCCTCGCGTCGTCCCTGTCGGATTAATCCGATTTGTGCGAAATTCTGGTGAGTAATCTCACTAATCCTTGCTTAGTGGACTAATTATTCTTAAGGGTTGTTTAGTGTTAATTAAGTAGGATTAGGTGGTTAGATTAGAGTATATTAGTGATTATTAACTAATTAAGATGCATATTAGACATTTTGCTTGTGCAATTAGCAAGTAGATGTAGTCTACTATTTATTGAATGCATCTCAGGATTTTTCCCGACCCTTATTGGGCTTCAATTAGGCAATTTGGGCCTAAATTGGATTTTTAACATTTATTTATTAATTTTCGAAATTTTTTTTTTTTTCGGAAATTAGGCCGGGATAGTCAACGACCGAAATTTAGTGCCGATTTTCGTGATGCAGTCCGTTTATTTATTTGAGCTCTACATTGCATGGAATTAAATTAATTGTGATATTTTAGGAATTTATCCTAAATTGATTGAAATTGAGTTAAATCAAATGATTGATTGGTAGATGGCCGAGTATGTTTATTTAGCATTTATAATGCTTGGATGAGTTGTAAAGTGGAGAGAATCGTGAGAGTGAATTGGGAATACTCTTGGCTAAGATCAATCAGGTACGGTGTTACGGGTCTACGTGGTTCGGTGATTAAGGATATCACTGGCGAAAACAGCGCCTTAAAGAACGCACGTATCGGTCTAATACTCATATCATTATAGACATACGTGGTTCGGTGATTAAGGATATCACTGGCGAAAACGGCGTCTTAAAGAACGCACGTAATTGTCTATTAAATACATCGTTATAAGCATGCGTGGTTAGGTGATTAAGGACATCACTAGCGAAAACGGCGTCCTGAAGAACGCACGCAATTGTCTAGTGTATACGTCACCTTGGCGAAATTGACGCCCGAGAGCATTAATATGGCTCTGTGATTGAGTGTACTATTAAAGGTTATATAGTGAGAAGTGAAATGACCTAGAAATGGTCCGACTGACATGTAATCGACTAGTTCGGTTGATCAATGACTTGATCCGATATCGTGAATTGATTGATTAATTGATGTGATATATGAGGCATCTGTATATAACCTTGAATTGCAAGTTAGGATCGAGGCCAAGGTAAGTCCTCTAACTCGTGCTGTGCTTAGGTAACTGGTGGTGTATTGGTTTCCTAATCAAGTCTTAGTGGGATAGAACTTACGAGACGTAGTCTCAATGGTTATTATATAACCATTTCGGGACCCAGATGAGGAATCCGAGGAGGAGGAGTCTCGAGAAGGAGAACACTGAAGTGAAACCTGAGGAGGAGAAAGATTATTGAAGAAGAAGATGATCCGAAGAGGGATCTTGAGTACGACCCGGATGATGACTGAGATCCTATCCTGTTTTGTCAAACTTTGTCTGTGTGTGATTAGATGTTAGATCAGACTTGTGTAGATAGTATTGTAGAATACTATGAAGTGTTTGTATAAAAGTGTGGTTATGAATTTTCAGTAAGAAAAATATGGCCTTGCTTTTCTATCCCATTGTTTTTATTATCTGAGATTTATAACTGTTTCCGCATGTCCAGTATAAAAGAAAGGGTCGGCGATACATAGTCCTGGGATATCGCATTCTAAAATCGACCAAGTAGAAGGATGGGTGCGTTCCTAAGGATCAGGGCGTGACATGGAGAGATTGAGAGAGAGAGAGAGAGAGAGAGAGGCCAATCAATGGGGTAAACGACACTAGTTGTGTCTAATTTTACATGCTCATTAGACACTAGGAACCAAGAATTACAACTACACTTCATCAAATTAGCACACAGAGTTTCTCGGCTAATATACTGGGCCAAGTATCATTGTTCCGAAATCCTATAATTGGCCACCACCCCAATTAATGTCAATTATAATAATCCAACTATAATTATTTAGCTCACTAAACAGATTGGCTTGAAAATCTGAATATCACAGAATATACCCATTTGACTGACCAGACTTTAACAACAAGCTCAATGTTCAGACTTAAACGACCAAAATATAACTTTAAGTTATTTCTTACTCAATTATTGGATAGACGTATTTAATTTATTTGAGAAATATGTGTTATGTTTATAAATGTGTATATGTCATGGCTTACATGGGATTAATGTGATTCCGTCACCCATATAGTGGCATGTGACAATGCCCTATGAGTTGGGATGCTCATGAGTCATGATGCCCATAGAAGTATATTGGGATGCCTCCAAAGTCAAGATGCCCCATGAGTTGGGATGCCTCGTAGGCAGATGGTGTAAGATGTCTCGGAGTTGAAATGCCCCATGAGTTTAAATGCCTTGAGAGTGTTTGAGAGGTAGAAGTAATAATGAATTAAATGCATAATCATGTGCAGAATATTGTTTTAAATTGATTACATTGTGTTGAAACATGATGTGCCATATGCATGAGCTTGAATGGAAACATTGTTGGATGATGAGTACTTTAATATAAGAAAATGTAAAAGGTAAAGTCTACTCATGTTCTCATCACACTTATTTGATTGTTATGCGGTCAATTTGTGTGTACTTGAAGTAGTAAGAGGATTTTTCTAACTTGAAAATAGAGATTTCATTTACTGGGTTTATGCTCATTCTTTGATTTATTTTTTAGATGTGTAGGATGGACACCCATTAACCTTTATATTATAGAGTTCTTATGCATTATAAAGGTCTTTATGAATGTGTGCTCAAACCTGAGTCTGGAATAGTATATACCAAGTGTAATTCTACTATTAATGTAGGAAGTTGATGAGTCGTCCCTATCTCCAAGGTATCTATTCTTTTCTTACTAGAATACATTGTTTTGACTGTGTCGCACTACATATCATTTGATAACCAAAAAATCCCCTACCTCTTTTTTTTTTTTTTTTTTGGAGTCAAATCGTATTTCCAATGCAAGAATTTCAAGGATATTTAGAACTAGATACCTATCTCCATACTACACTCCAAAAGTTTGCATGTACAAATGTACAGACTAAAGTCATGGATTGATAACTTCTCCCTCCACTGCATCACCACCATCATCAAGGTCGAAGCCCCTAATGGACCATCTAGACTTTTGTATTTTGCTCATAATGTAGTAAAGTTGTGAACTTAAATATGGTATAAATAAAATAAGTATAAATACGTTATCTATACTCTTACAACTCTCTTTGTAAAAAGGGATTTTTGAAAACGTTTGATTAAGCTTTCACATGCTAATGTAAAATAATAAGAAACACGTGTCACGCGTGATGTTTGGAGCATCACACTAAAGGCTTATAATTGGAAAATTTGGCAATTACTCTTCATAAGGGTGTCATGACCCGCCCCTTTTGGGAAGGGACGGCGATTAGGGGCATTTGCTTACGTGTTCACACTTGGGGTCTTATCCACCAAAGATGTCATCACCTCGTCTTCGGTTTCGACCCATTGAGTTTGAACTCTACATGAATGTTAGTTCTCTCATACCCATACCCTACGCGACAGCGAGAAGGTTTCGTGATTCATCTCCATATGCGCGGTACATATTAAAAAGGGAGATTGGATGTGAAAGGCGAATTTAGCCCTCTTGACCGTACCTTTACCCAAAAGGATGACATCACTTCATCCTTTTGGACTATTGCCACATCAGGTATGTTAAATCACGGTGAGTCTCCACAAGACCCATACCCCTCATGACAGGTTCATTTTATTTTTTAGTTATTAGACAACCTGAAATATAACTCTAGGAGTCGCCACTAGTCTCGTTTTTAGGGGTCAGTTAGAAAATCCAATCGAAGGTCAGGAGTAATCCCTCAATATTTGCGCAACCAGAGATTCCAAAGTTCAAGGACTTGGGTTATGTTAATAGAAAGTAAAGCACCAAAAAGGAACCCGCAAGTCATTAGGCGTTTAGACAATACAAAACCACATAAAACATATATTAAAGAATGAATGGTACAAAAAAGGGTCAAAATAGACATCAACCATTCGTCGTCTTCACATTTTCGAGATCGCCACCTCCATGGGCCTATTCTAATCTAGTCTAATACTAAAACTAAAATATTTACAATATGAAGAAATGTACATATAGAAACAATCACAATCACAAATAGGCAAAAACAATCACAATTAAGAAATCAAGTTAGTGTATTTGGCTAATCAAACATGGCCTCGGGGTCGGCCTTTGTGGTTTATGCAATGATCCATCTAGGATGTGTCGCGACCCAATTTTTTCGAGTGTGAACCACCTATGATTTGGCTAATGGATTACTAAGCCTAGACTTAGCTCAGGCTCTCCCAAGCCCATACCAATTCACGACTTAGGTTCAAGTTCTTAACATGCAAATGATTTTCAATTAGGAGTCGCCACTAATCTATTTTTGGTGGGTCGATTAGAAACCTAAGTAAAGTAACGGAGTTTTACTTTACTCTTACGAACCAGAGATTTTGGATACGGGGACTTGATTACGTTAGATTTTCCTAACGCCCTTTCGGTACCTTTCTCTTTTGTTTTTGAAAAATATTTGGCAAGCAGCTTGAATTGATTTCAATTTATTTTCCTAACATGTGAGGTGATCATGCATGTGCGCATACCACCAATTTAACACCCAATAAAGCAATGAATAAATTACAAACTTACCTCAAAGCAACGAAAGCATCTGCGTTGTTAGATCAAAATTCACATCAGCAATCCTAAATATGATTTCTAATTAACAAACAATCACTCAATCTTTTTTGTTTTCATTTATTCAATGAGAATCATGCGATGCAATGTTATTAATCTAACATGAGTTGATATAACATGATAACATGACCTAAACTATATGACATGAGTAAAGGTAATTTCTAAAGAAATGCAATAATTAAATATGCAATCTAAATTAATCAAATAACCTAACTCTAATGACAGGCAACTTCTAATTAAATGAACCTAATAATAATCAATAAATGACATGCACTTCATGAACCTAATTCTATATGACGTGTACATGAATTTTCTATTCTAGAAAAAATGCAACATATTCTAGAAATTGAAACTAATTTTTCCTAAAACAAATTTGTATGAAATTCGAAATTAAGGAAAATGCAAAATATAATTATCTAGATTAAGATTCTATCTAGTTTATATTAAGGATCGGGTCGACTAAATCCTAATTTAAACTAAGATATTATCTTAACCTAACAAGTTCTATCCTAAGATGCAAAAATAAATCTAAACTTAAAATAAAACACTTAATTTATTCTAAAATGCCATGACGTGCAAATAATGCATTAATTCCTAATTTTTATGAAATTCGAAATTAAAATTAAACATGCAATTCAGATAATAAAAGAAAAACTAACAATCCTAAATGAATGCACTTTTTCTTTTTCTTTTTCATGATTCAAAATAAAAATCCTTAATCTAATCCTCGCAAGATAATAAAACAACCTAATCCTAAATCAAACTTTTTGGATTTTTCCTTTTGCGAAAATAAAATTGACTCAAACACCATGACATCAAATCAAACAAGATAAAATTGATATTCGAAAATTGGCGAACCATATCTCGCGCGTGAGATCGGGCTGTCCAATTTTAAAATTAAATCGCGAATCGAATCTCGAGCATGAGATCGGATTGTCAATTTTTTTAAGGATTGCGAGTCGGATTTCGGGCGCGAAAATCGGGCGACAACCTCTAATTTGATGGGCACTTTTATATCGGAATATCAATCATCCTTACGCTAAGGAACAATTATACTAAAAAGAACAAATAAAATAAAAAATAAAAGTAAAGTAAAAAGAAAAAAACTACCTAATTTGCTTTTCTTCTTTTTTTCCTCTGTTTCTTTGTTTTTTTCTTTCCCACGTGTAACCGTGGGTCTCCAAGGGGCAGCCGGTCAGAGTGGGTCACCGGCGTCCGAAACTCCGGCGAGGACCGGCGGTGGGTGGACCGGCGGCAGCAGCGTTGCGTGCGATGACTCAGGCTTGCAGCTCCTGGGTAGACCAAGCGGAGGCTGGCGAGCTGGGGGCGTCCGGATCTGGCGTGAGGTGCTCCAGGGACAGCGGCGCGGCGGCGAGGGATGCTGCGTTCGCCTCTGGGCGGCACGACGGAGCGGGCCAGTTCAACAGGTCTCGGGTCTTTGGGTCGTGATGCGCGGGCTCGGGCGGAGCACGGCGGTGTCGCGTGCAGGGGCGGAGCGCGGACAGGCGGAACTCGGGTGATCGGCGGTGCGTGGCTCGCGATTTGGGGCTCCGAGCTTGAGCAGATTTGGGCCTCACGGATCGGCACGGCTGGGTTGCGGCGCGGTGCGGTGTCCGGCGGGGAGGTGGTCGCGCAGCACGTCGAGGATGGAGCTCGGCGCGGGGAGGAGACGCGGGAGAGATGATGAACAGTGGCCGCCCCCCTTTGCCCCCCTTCGTACACTTTCTTTTCAGCTTTTTCTTTTCTGCAGAAGCAAAAGAAAAGCTTCTGCTGCTGACTATTCCCTTTTTCCCTTTTTGCTTTTCCACTTTTGTATTCTTTCTCCTCAAAAACCCACGAAGACCTCTCTCTCTCTTTCACCTTTTTCTTTTTTCGGTCAAAGAAGCCAAAACCTTCCCCCAAAAGAAAAAGCAAAGCAAAAACTCTAAAAAAAACCAAGAAATCCCCACGGACGGCTTCAACTTTTCTTTCTTTTTTTTTTTTTTTCTCTTTGATTCCAAAGAAAAGCCAGCCCTCCCCCTTAAACCTCTCGCACACATGGCCTTTTATAGGGAGAGGAATTGGATTTTCAAAATTTTCCTCGAGTCAATCTTCGCAAATCTTTTCACAAAATTTTCACCTATTGATAACGATCCAAAATTTCGATAAGATTACTCTTTAATTCCAAATCCTAAAAAGCCAAATCGCAATATTTCGTAACATTCGTTTTTTTTCCACTTGCCCTATCCCGGAAAATTTCAAATCTTTATTTTCTCACAAGATAATTCCTGATCATTAAAAATAGGCTTGGCCAACTAATTTGAATTTATCCGCCACCGATTCCATAAAAAGTAAAAAAAAAAAAAAAAATTCAACCTAAATCTATGCGCTATGCAATTAATAAAATTAACCTCCTAATTTCCTATGCAATAAATAAACTAATTAAATTGCCAAAATTTAGGTGTCAACAGGATGCCTACCCAATTCATTTTTAAATGACTTATAGCCATTGACCATCTTTTGTGTTCTTGTGTGATAACCAATGCTAGAGGTCCCTAAAATAGGTTCTAAGTATGACCCAAGATACCTCTCAAGGTCATGCATCACATCTATGCATACATCTAAAAAATCATGTGCATGGTTGAAAGTAAACATGCATGCAAGCTATTGGGCCTTGGTTCTCAACCAATCAAATAAATTAGTAAGCCGACACTGGATCACTTATTTAGTCATCATACACCAAAGACATCCACACGCATTTTCTAACGGATGAAGTGATGTTATGCGTGTATGATTCATGTGATGCCTAAAAATATTTATGATGTATTTGATACATCGATTTGAAACAAAATGATGGGAGAATTTGACATAGGTGCATCTGGGTTATGGAACACATTTAATTGCCAAGGCTATTCCGGGGCACATATCATACATGACTAACGAATGTCATAGGCATTTAAAATATGGCACAAACTTGGATGAGTTCAATGTCAAATCAAAAGGAAATAGTGCAAGAGAGATATGATTCCATTATAGCTATTGAGTGCATTTAATTGTCAAGGCTAATCCGGAGCACATATCATGCACTACAAACATTGTAGGCATTTTAAATATGACCCAAGCTTAAATGGAATTAATCTCAAATCAAAAGTTGATTGATGCTAAAACGGTTCATGTTGGAGGCATCACATACAGCAAAATCACCTTGACATGTAAAACAATTTTGCTATACATCCGAAAGAAATCGACAAATGTCCCTAGATAACCTTTCATCTTCCAAGGAATTTTGACAACAAAGATTGTGAAATTTGGAATAGAATTTATGAAGATAACTAATCCTCATTCAGCATGCAAGATATCCTAAAAATTCTAGAAGAGAATTGCATCAAGGAATCATAATAAAGAACACCAAATAGAGCAATCAAGATCAGAGTAATCGGGGCATGACCCATGAACAACATTTGACAAGTCACAATTGCGCCACTTGTCATAGTAGAGCTCGTGTTACCAAAGAAGGTTCTTCTGATTTCGTGGTTTTATTGTATCCTACAAGTGAATTGGTCACGCGCCTCAAACCATGAGTTCTCGTAACCTACATTTTCAGAAGTTGCCTGAGCACAGACAAATCCGCCGAAGTAGCTAGGTATTTCCAAACGAGCAGGTCCTCGTGTGCTTCCTTCGGGCTCGCTTTCTGACATTGATATACCAACTTTAATGATGCAGTCGGCAAAGAGCTGGAGCAGACGACAACTGTACCGAAGTGGGACGAACAAGGCAATGTAAAGACACAAGACACTGAAGAGGGCAGTGATTCCAACTATCAAGATGACAACAGCAACCCAAGTGCGTTTACTTGTGGTCACGTAAACCCCCGTCATGAAGGCCACGGACATTGTCGCAAGAGCTATGAGCAGCGGTAACCTTGCATTTCTGAGGGCATGATGCACTGCATGCGGATCATTGATTTGCGTCCAAAGAAGTATCACAACTGAAATTATTGAGCTGTACAAGGCGATGGTGTTGCAAATCACGAAAATGTCATACATAGATTTGTTCAATAGTGTAGCAATTCCCGCATTTGGTTCAGAACTATTATATCCTCCAGGTACAGAAAAGCCAGCAGCAAATGTCATGGCAGCAACGAGTGTTGCCACGACCATACGAGTGTTGGCCTGGTTCTTTAGTCTATCCAAATTCGAAGGCTTCAAACGTCTCCATGGGCCTAAGCCTGTTGACCGACAAATTGCTTTGTCTTTGCCTCTGGGTGCTTTAGCAGATGCTAAGACTATTCGCGTCCAAATCTGGTTAAGCATAATAGAAAATAAACATCGTGATTATCCATGAAGATGGACTCAAAATCAAAGATTTAGAATTAACAAAATTAAAACCTTCTCAAGTGATACGCAAACTTGCAAATGCAATCTTTTCTGAGCTTACTATAGAAACTTAATTCCTTTTGTTTATCCCAGAAAGGAAGCAGCTAAAATTAACAGTGAAAAACAAAAAGTAGTAACTTGTTAATCCAGTTTGTATAGATCATCACCTTGCGAAATGGAGCATCGATGGTTTGCAGATTCTCGTCTACAATGTCTTGAGCCGTTAAGTTTTTGTTGTTTACCAGTTTAAGATCAACTCTTTTGTCCCGAGTGAGATAGAATAGAACTTTGGGTTGCCATTGCAATGTGGCCACATGTATAGGCGTGTTTCCTTCCTTGTCTTTCGCATTTATAAGCTTCTCAAGCTTGGGATCACCGAGTATGCATTCTACTGTGGAGGCCATTCCATACTTTGCTGCAATGTGAAGTATATTTTGCCCTTCCTCAAGATTTAGCAACTCTTCTGGATCTGGCCAATGTCGAAGTAGCTCCTTGATAGTGTCGAGATGACCCATCTTACATGCGATGTGGATTGGAAAATAGCCCTCTTCGTCGCCCTCAAAGGCGCTGGAAGCAAACTCTTTAACCAAGAATTTGACCCCATCTACATAATTCACGTATGCTGCTAGATGGAGGGGAGTCCCACCTCGAGCATCTCTTAAATTGAATAGCTCTTTCTTCCGCATTAACATCTCTTTCAGCATATCTACATCATTAAAGAGCCCGAGATGAATGAATATTTGTCGTGCTCATGACCATGGGTATGGCAACTTTACCCTCTAGACAAAAATGCGATAGCATTGAATACATAATTGAAACTAAACTTTTTGGGGGATACTTTCAGTATGGATATATGGAGAATGCTTCAAAGCATGGAGACATTTATATCCAAGACGTTACCTCACTGGAGAAATCGAGCAATCATTACATAAGTCTCTTCCTAATTTACAAAAGGTCCTTCGACAATAATATAGGTAGTGTAGTATCTACAATGGCTGTACTATAAGCTAGGTAGCACGGACACGTTACATGTGCTTCCGTGTCGTGTCCAACATGTGTTTGACATGTCGACACGTTTTGAAACGCATGTCCCAAAGACAATGGAGGGTGGAGGCGAGGGCGAGGGAATAGAGACGAGGCTGCAAGCGACAGCGAGCCCGTGATGGTGAGAGATGGCCAAAGAAAGAGCAAAGATTGAGGTGAGGGCCGCCACTCTGTGATGTTGCGATGGATCGGCGACAAGGCTACAGCTACAAGGGAGGAAGGGCTGGAGGTGAGGCGGTGAACGATTGTGATGAAGACCAAGAGCAAGCAGAGATCAAGAGAAAGAAGAGATCAAGGGGGTTGTGCGGCGAGGAGGAGGAGAAGAAGGGCGCTGCTAGGGTTTTGAGAATGAAACTAAAAGAATAAAAAAGGGACTTAGCGTGTTGGAGAGAGGGGGAAAAGTGACAGGTTGATAGCCTGTCAGGTGGTGGGGAGGAAAAGAAAAGTGAAAAAAATTTGGGGGTGAGGGGAAAGAAACGAGGGAAAAAGGAAATTTGTCGGGGTGGGTTGGGGGTGGAACCCCGAGGGACTTATTATTTAATCGAAAAAGTAATTTCGAAAAATAAAAGTACTGAATGTTGAATTATTAGTGTAAATTCATTGTAGGTTCTTTTTTAATTAATTAATTATTTATAAATTTGAGATAAATTAATTAAAAATAAAAATATTCATTTAATATACAACGTGTCCTAGCATGTCGGAATTTTTTATTTTTAAAAAATGACATGTCGATTTGTCGTGTCGTGTCACGTGTCGGTGCTACTTAGACTATAAGTATTGACTCCCGAAGCATTAAATTGATTAGATTCTTCGGACTGTAAGCCTTGCCCCTACCCAAGTGCAAACATACCGTATCAGCCTTTTTCTATGCCAAAATTAATAAGGAGTTTTCAACAATTGATGCAAGCCGCAGAAAAAAGTTTAAACCATCCTAGCTGATGGACCAAAAGTGTGAGGTCAGGTGCTTTTTGAATGAGGGTTAGAGGTTCAACGACTCGTATCTAAAGTAGAGACACATATAAAATGTATATGGTACGACTAATAAATTCACCCAAGTGAGAGCCATAAGTACAGTCACTGACCTAATCTTTGGTGCATCACGGCACCGTGAACCGGCGACATGCCTTGTATCCTAGGCCGAGGGACTTTTTCCACATCCATTGCTTCAACCAAGCGCACGAGAAGCTTCAGGTCGCCCATCTCGACTGCCAAGTACAGTGGGCATTTGCTCTCCTTATTCTTCTTATTCACCGATCTTGAGCCTCGACTCAGGAGCAGATTGGTCAACTCGTAGTGACGGTTCTTCACAGCCTCGTGCAACGCCGTGTTCCCTGCATCATTTGCCATGTCCAAAATACTACCACAGGGGAGGAGGAGCTCAGCCGTCCACATCCTGCCAGCTCTTGCCGCAATGTGGAGTGCCGTGTCCCCTTGGTTGTTCACCTTGGTGATGAGCCGCTTGTCACAGATGACCTCAAGGAGGACTCGAAGGATGTCGGCCTTCTCAATTCCCGCTACGATGTGGAGTAATGAGTTCCCAGAAGGACCCTGTATGTTGATAATGCGAGACAAAGAAACCCTCTCTTCGGCAGAATACCTTTCAAGGGCTTCGATGAACTTGTTGACGTCGCCTTTTTTTGCAGCGGCATGTAGCAGCGGATTCAAATGGCATTTGAGTTCTGCTTGGCAGTGTGGTTTGTTTATCGACTCTAGTGCTTTCAATCTGGCCCTTTGCAGCTCCCAAATTTCATCATCCTCGATGGTTATGCTCGCGCAATCGTGATCCATCTTCAGACTTCAAAATTTGAATAGGTTTACTCCAAAGGTAGACAACAGTTTGATTGAACACTTCTGTTCTCCAATATTAATTGCACAGCTAAAAGTTGGGAGAGCTAAAGCTGAGCTTGGCTATTTAAAGGCGTCGGTGTGGAAGTGTTCTCCTTTGCCAATCACACGCGTTGTAATTTAAACGAACGCGGAAACGCGTTGTAATTTAAACGAACGCGGAAACGCTAACCCTGTAGGGTCCTCCGTTCGGCTTCTTCTCGTTTACCACGAGCCGCTACTGCAGGCTTGTCTTTGCGCGCGCGTGCAGCTCGTTTATCAAGGAGCAGCCTCGACTGTGCGGCTCGCTTGTGGTCATGTCAAGAGCAAATCCTTTTTTGTTATTCTATTACGTTTTTTTCCTGGAACCTTCAATTTACCCCCATAAAAAAAGGACAGAAAACCTAAAAAGCAAGCCACCACTTTTTTTATCCTTTTATGTTCTTTCCTGGAACCTTCTTTTTGCCCCCATAAATAAAAGGGAAAATCTCAAATAAGGATTCAAAGTGAGCATATTTTCTCAAATAACGATCCGAAGTAACCGTTGTCCCAAATAAGGACCTAAAGTGATTAACAAATCTCAAATAAGGACTTGAACTTGCCGGCTGGTCAAAATGTTTACCGACCGGCGAGCATGCGACATTTTCGATGGCTAGAATATGGACAATTTTGTCGAAAAAAATATAGATAGAAATTAACAAATCCTAAAACAAAACCCCCAAATTCTTCACGTTATTTTGACCTAAAAAAACCTCTTCATGTTCTCACATTTTCTTCTTCTGCTCTTCATCTTCTCCATTCTTTGTCCTCTCTCGCTTGGAGCATCGAAATTTTCTGTTAATGGAACACGAATTGAGAGAGAGAAGGAGGCAGGGCGGGAGTACCTTTGGAACTCAGGGAGCCAGGGATTTTGCTCCATTAACAGAGAATTTGGGTTCTCCAAACGAGAGAGAACAAAAAATGTAAAAGATGAAGGGCGGAAGAAGAACCTGAATAGTTTGAGAGTTTTGTTTTTGGGGGTTGTTAATTTCTATCTATTTTTTTTTTTGGCAATATTTTTTTGGACAAAATTGCCCATATTCTGGCCACCGAAAATGTTGCACACTCACCGGCCGAAGAACATTTTGGTTGACCGGTGGGTTCAGGTCCTTATTTGAAACTTGTTAGCCGCTTGAGCCCTTATTTGGAACAACAATCATTTCGGATCCTTATTTGAGAAAGTAGGTTCACTTTGGGTTCTTATTTGAGATTTTCCCTAAATAAATGACAGAAAACCTCAAAAGCAAGTCTCCTTTTTTTTATTCTTTTATGTCCTTTCCTAGAAACTTCTTTTTACCCTCATAAATAATATAAAGGAAATTTCAAATGAGGGCCGAAAACTTTTCAAAGGCTTTGATGAACTTGTTGACGTCGCCTTCTTTTGCGGAGGCATGTAGTAGTGGATTCACGTAGCATTTGAGTTCTTCTACTTGACAGTGGTTTGTTTACCGACTCTAGTGCTTCCAATCTGCCCCTTCTCTGCTCCTGGATTACATCATCCTCAATAGTTATGCTCACGCAATCGCCATCCATCTCTGGACTTCAAAATTTGATACGTCTCCTCCAAAGGTAGACAACAATCAGATTGAACACTTCTGCTTTCCAAGATTAATTGCATGGCCATAAGTCGGAGATTTTTCTCCTTTAAAGCAAAGTTTAACTAGCTATTGAAAGGCGTTGATGGTGTGGAAGTTTCCTCCATTACCAATTCACGTGTTGTAATTTTAACGAATGTGGAAACGCTAACCTTATAGAGTCCTCTGTTCGTCTTCTTTTCCTTTCCAACGAGCTGCTACTGTAGGCTGTTTAAAATTAAACCAACTTCATTGGTGCCGATACTTTCGACACCGACATCTCATAATTAATACTGAAAACTGTTCAGTATCCGCATTAAAGAAGAGTCATAATTGTTGTGTTATCTTTAATAAATCTATTCGTATTTCTAGGTATAGTGATTGTTTCTAGAGATATGATAAGACACGATGAGATAAGGTAAGATATGGTGATTGTTTTGTTAGTTTCTAGCTATTTTATGGGGAAGAGCAAAGTTCATGTAACAAGCATATAAAAAGGGGAGTCTTGTAATATATATATATATATATATATATATATATATATATATATATATATATATATATATATATATATTTTTTAAGATGAAATAAATCTACAAACTTATCTATCTTTTTCTCTTTCTTATGTGAGTTGTAAACGTTTCATCTTCAAATTACTTCCATCAAATTAGTATAAGAGCGTACGGTTTGTGATCATGGCCTCAACAAACAATCAGTCTCCTCTTAAATACCCTCATCTTACCAAAGAAAATTATGGTAATTGGGCTACTAGAATGAAGGCTCTAATCGACGCCTATGATGTGTGGGAACTTGTCAACACTAACTATGATGAGCCAAAGGATGAAGCTACCTCGAACCAGAACTAGAAGAATGCCTTGGAGAAGGTTCGTTTGAAAGATCAATATGCCCTATCAATCATCTATCAAGCTTTAGATGATTTTATGTTCGAAAAGGTGTCAAACACCACCGCTGCTAAATAGGCATGGGAGATTCTTCATAACACACATCACGGAGTACAGAAAGTTTAGAAGATTTGCCTACAAACCTTGAAAGGGAATTGGAGGTAATTCATATGAAAGAATTTGAATCAATTGATGATTATTTCACAAGAGTTGAAAAGAAACGAAGAAGAAGTTTCAAATGTTTGTGTTGTCAAGAAAATACTTTGATCCTTAGACAAAATTACGACCACATTACTATTGCAATTGAAGAATCCAAACACTTGGATGCCATGGCAATCGATGAGTTTATGGGTTCACTACAAGCCCATAAATAAAGGTTTAGAAGATAAAAAGTTGAACCAATGGAGGATATCATGCCTCAAATCCCAAGCACGCGAACATTCCTCGGCGATCAATTAAATTGCGACGTTCCAGGATGCGTCGTCGACCCATTCTTTTTATCTTTCGAACGCATGCGTAAGCAACTCAAATAAACAATATCCAGTCAAAAATCATAGCAGAGATAGTAAAACACAACAGACGATTTCCAAAAGCATAGATTTATTTATCAACTTTTTAACCCTAGGAGTTTAACGTGTACAGGCCTACAACAAAAGGTAACTCCTACACGACCTATGAGCAAAAGGATCGAAAAGATTAGGGTTAACTTAAACTTCACTAACAGCAAGGCCAGTCAAAAAGTGTCGCCTCCCTGCGCCCACCACAACCCCGCACTTAGCGCAGTTCTCCACACTACAACCCTAAAAATAATTAACAACAACGGGGTGAGATAAAATCTCAGTGAGTCAACTTCCTAAACCTCAATTAGGAAGATAATTCTTCTCGAAGACAATCTAAACACGCAATGGCATACAATCTTACCTCGCCTTGGCATACCCCTGCATATTAGTACACCTCACATGGAAATATTAGTGCAACACACATAAATAATAATCAGAACACAATCCATAATAGTCAAGCACACTGTCAAATATATGTGTTCCAATTATTATGACCCATCGGGCCACGGCCAACACAAGAGTCGGCGAGTCTTTCGGCATGACCAGGCATCGTCCCGCCCCATCGAGCATGGCATCATCTAGTACCTAATGTACTTTTTTTTATCTACTTTAAAACCTGCAAAATCAGCATTTGAGTATCCAAGCAACATAAAGTCTGTGTTTTGGGATACCGAATCCCTAATTTTTTAGTGGATCTAATATATCTGATAGTTCATTTGACAATTGATAAATGCAATCCTTTTGAATCTAATTAAAATCAAGCACATAAACAAGTGCTGAAAAAAATATCAAGTCTAGATGTTGTTAAATATAGAAGTAAACCTATCATACTACTATATAGTTTAGGGTCGACAGACTTACCTTTCTCATCTCTATCCAATTTGATAGAGCATGACATGGGTGTCTCGATTTTCTTACATACTTCCGGACCAAATTTCTATACTATATCTCTTGCGTACTTCTCTTGATGTATGAAGGTACCTTCAGGAGATTGCTTGATTTGGAATTCGAAAAGGAAATTTAATTCGCTGATTAGGCTCATCCCGAACTCACTCTTCATCATTTTTGCAAAATTCTTGCACAGCACATCATCAATAGCTCCAACAATTATATCATCAACATATATTTGAACGATAAGCAAATCTTTACATTTCCTCTTGATAAAGTGGATGGTGTCTACCTTACCCTTTTTGTATTCATGATCTATCAAGAAATTACTTAATCTTTCATACTAGACTCTTGGTGCTTGCTTTAACCCATGAAGCGCCTTCTTAAGATGATAAACATCACCAAGTTTACCAATTTTTTCAAAACCTTGTTGTTACTCAATGTACATCATTTATTTGATATACTTGGTTTTTGAATACTCATTTGGTTCCTATAACAGTCTAATCTTTGGGTCTTGCAACTAGTTCTCAAACATCGTTGACGGAATAGATAATGTTGTACATAACAAGGCAAGACTAGTTGCTAAATGACACCCACTGGGGAAAGGTATCAATTTTAATGAAACTTATGCCCCTGTTGCTAAATTAGAAGCTATACATTTTATGACTAGTTTCTAGAGAGAGAAGCTATGAGAGAATGGAACTTTGATTTTGAAATGGTTAGATGGATACAAATGAGGGAAAAAACACAACTTCCTATACTTGATGTCACGCCCCGATCCTCGAGTGCGGCCCCATCCCTCACTAGTCGATAAATATTTGCGACTTTCTAGGACGAGTCGCCAACCCTTTCATTTTATTACACATACGGAAGTGAAACAAATACCCCCTAACAACAAACAGCGTGGGATAGGAAAGCGGCAACATTTCACAACAACACGCTCTTATAAAACAATGGGGTTTAGGTACAAAACGAGTCTTGTCAAAAGCCTACAAAAGATCGACTCTCAAAAGGAGCTGTCCTACGATATACTAGTCAAACCCATACGCCGATCCTTCGGACTCCACCTCCACAGACTCTAGGGCTTCGGTCTTCCACGACCACCACCTAAGCACCTGAAAATGGTTATTCAATAACCAGTGAGACAATGTCTCAACAAGTCCACCCTCTAAACCCCGATTAGGAGGGTAATACACCTAAGACGTCTTAATCACGCAATCATACAATCGCAGAGGCTTACCTTGGCCTCGGTTCCTTCCCCGCAAGTCAGCACAATTCTTATCACAAGCATGTGTATATATCAATTCACACACCAATTTGGAACGTCCAAACCAATCATTACTCACACGAGCAAGAATCATAATTTAATCACTACTCACACAAGCAAGAACTACCGATACAAATCAAGGCAAGAATTACCGACACACGCCGGTCCATCAATTCAACTCAACCTGCATTTCAATTAATTAACTAATACTACCCACACGAGCAGTTTTATCCGACACACGCCAAGGAAGAAATAACTATTTACCAACACACGCCGGGAACGACTAATAACTACCGACACACGCCGGAAAAGACTAATAACTACCGACACATGCCCAGAACGACTAATAATTACCGACACACACCGGGGTTAAATAATAATTATTAACATCCACCAACACACGCTGGGGACGGGCTCTCTTAACTATTAACGTCCACCAACACACGTTGTGGACAACATCACTTAACTATTAACGTCCACCAACACACGCTAAGGACGGGTTCACTTAACTATTAACGTCCACCAACACACGCTGAGGACGTGTTCACTTAACTATTAACGTCCACCAACACACGCTGAGGACGGGATCACTTAACTATTAACGTCCACCAACACACGATGAGGACGGGTTTACTTAACTATTAACGTCCACCAACACACGCTGGGGACGGATTCTCTTAACTTTCACACGATCATCAAGCATAAACTCTAAGCATATCACAAACCAACCATATATCATCAAATGAGCAATTTCCAACAATCAAACTTTCAAGAACCATCACAACTCATAACTGGCTCTAACCGGCAGAATAGGCCCACTTGCACGTTTCCAAGTTTAAATCCAAAAACCAAATCAATCGAATTTGGAAAATTCCCAAACTTGAATATGTTGTAAAAGACACATAAAAGAACATTTTTCAAGCAGACACCTTAACCTAGATCCTTCTAGATTCGGCCCAGTAAAGCGTTCAATCTAGCACCAAAAACTGTGTCTGTTTCCAAAAGTCTGTTTTCCGAAATCAGTTTGGTTCGAGGTCTAAAACATGTCCGTTTGATCTGAAATTTGAGTATGTTAAACTAGAAGATGTGACAAACAACGTTTGTGAATAAACCATTTTGAAATTAGAACTCTAAAATTTGATAAAAACCTCTAGAATCCTAAAAGGTCACTAGTTCCAGCAAAAACTGAGGTTCTATTTGAAAATGACGGAGCTGATATTTCATTCTTTTGAATCCCTAAAAATATTGAGAACAATATATGTTGTGGCTGAGGATGTCTAAAACATTTCTTAAGAAGACATCCACCTCAAATTCGTAACCCATTTCAATTCACAAAATTGGCAAACGGCGAGGGTCCAGAAATCCGAACTACAAGAATTCTACTAGATTTGACTAATCCATCATCAACGGTGCAAATCTCACTAATTAGCTTACACTAATCCATTATAAAGTGAATCTAACCATTCTAACTTATCACTAATCCAATCTTGAGTTCATCTAAACAACCCTTAAGCATAATTAACCAACTAAGTAGGGTTTAGTGCGCAAACTCACTTGTTCGAGCCGGTTGGTTCAAATCGACGGGAACGCGATGGGGAACGATACTCTCCAAAGTGGGCCTAGGTTTCGAGGCTCATAACCACCTCAAAACGGGTCTTGAAGCTGCTGGAAACCCACAACCAAACCCTCTATTCGCTGCTGCAAAAGAAAGGAAACAAGCTGGTTGGGGGTGGCAAGGCTCGGGAAAGGCTAGAAAGGACCAAACCGGGCCTTGACAGGGACTTACGAAGGTTGGAGGCTGGCAAAAAAACTCTGGCACAAGTTGAGGAAGCTGCTGGAACGGCGGCATGGGGCTGGGCGAACTGGCGGGGGCAGCGAGTGGCGAGCGGTGGCGCCAACGGCGGAGGCGGTGGCATCGTGCGGCTCTGGTGGCTGCTACTCCTTCTCGGCTTACTGCTGGTCGAAAATCGGGGTGGAGGGGAATGGTGATGGCCGGCTGGCTTGGAGGGGAAGAAAGGGCAAGAGGGGGGCCACCATGGCCAATTTTTCCACCAAGTTGTCCCCTTGAACTTGTCCACCAAGTTTGGTTGGCTTGCACAGCAATTTTCAGCACTAATTCCTTCCTGGAGGCCTACTTAGATGGTCCATAAGTCATGGTGGTGGGGAGTTACGAATTTGATGGGTTTTGGCATCAAATGGATATTCGTTCGTGCTTGATTCAATCTAATTCGGCCTCAATAAATCCCGTTGTCGAGTCCTCGATCAAATCAATATTTTTCCTCACTGATACAACTCACTTGCTTCCTAAATGCACGATGAAAAAATGGTCCCTGGTTTTTTCTAGACAAAAACGGCCCTAGAACGACTTTTTCCCAAAAAGTCTCGGGTTGTAGAAAAATCTTCTGAAACTAAGTCGGCGTTCCTAGAATTTATTGTGACATGACAGAACCTTCAATTTCTAAAATCGGATTCGAATTCGTGGTTAATTTCACTCCGGTGCGTTTTTAGCGTGACCTAAGCTATCAGGTAGCTTTCAGAACTTTTTAGAGCAAATGACTCGTGGTCAATTTTCTTCGAGCCACAATGAACCCCTTCGACACATTGGCGACTCTCAGTTGTCGTGAAAATCTCGAGGTTTCAAATACATACACAGGGTACCAAAACGATAGAAAAATCAATCTAGTGTCAATCGACGAGAATTTTGCAATTTAGTGGGATCACCCACGTTTAACCACATATCTCAATCAAACCGACCTATCTCTGATTTCTAATCAATCTTACTATGCCAAAATGATCTCTGCAGATGAGCACGGTCGAGTAGACGATTCCTGGTCGAATTCTCAAGTATATTGCATTAAAACCTCTTAATGACTTCCCCAGATAGTCTAGTTATCTCATGAGTGGCCATCTTAGAGAAAAGCACTATAGGTGCGTCAATGAAAGGCCTAACCTATCCGATCAAAATCAGGATGTCACACTTGAGGCCATCATATTACAATCATTGATTAAGATTACATCCGACGGACAAGATCGCACCTTTTAACCTACCAACTACTGACATTTATGCCAGGAAAGTTCTAGATATCGGCGTAATTATCATCTGTTGACACCTAATTTTTTTTGCCCAAAAACTCATTTGCATATAGATTATCTAAGCATTTAGTGTGTGTGTGTGTGTGTGTGTGTGTGTGTGTGTGTGTGTGTGTGTGTGTGTGTGTGTGTGTGTATCTAGTGGAAGATGTTTTTCCTAAAAAAAAGGAAAAAAAAAGTAAAGTAAGTTGGGGCCAATGATCTAAATGTGACTAGCCAAGCCCAAGAGGTCATATTGGAATTAAAATGGCAAGTTTGGGCCAAAATGAAATTTCAAAAGTTGAGGGACCAATTCACAAATTTTGGCAAAATTTCGCCCGAGCCCTTAATCATCATCTTAGCCCCCAATTGAGTTGAAATTGAACTTGGGTCAAGTCTAATTAATCGAATCGGGCAAAAAGGACCAGATTACATTGAATTGGACATTTTCAGACAAAAACATAGCCAACTTTGAGGGACTCTCTTGCAAAATTAGGTGGAGACAATTGCGAAAAATGGTCAAGATCTTAAACTACTATACATGAGCTTGTTAATGATCAAAAATTGTAGCCAAATTGATGGATTAAGGCACTCAAAGCAGGTACCAAAACCCATCCCATAGTTAAGTCTCAATTCGGAGCTGCTAAGTAAGCATATTGGTGGCCCCACCATTTCCTACTCAGCTGCACAATCAGCTTCATCTTTGCACGTGATGGAAGACCATAATCAGAATTACAAGTGGACAAAAATTGGCTAGGGATAAGCTGCTGAAGGCACATGAAAATCACAGCAAAATCTGCACACTCAACAGCTGCAAAAGTTGAAAATTTTGGCAAAGTCAGAAAGTTGGTGAACTAGCTCAATTGGCAGGCTTGGTAGGTGGACAAAAGACCAACCAAAAATCTCTTAATTCATGGGATAATATCACTGAAGCAAGCTCTTTCATAGCATGAAAGGTAGGAGACAAGGAGGAGAGGGGAGAGCTAACAATCGTTCCCCAAAGACTCCCTCAGAAGCAACTCCAAAAAAGTAAAACCTAGAAATTCCAGACCGACCCTTGTAGAGGATGAAAGGACTAGTGCAAATACCTATAGGGGGTGAATAGGCGTAAATAAAAATCTTCGCAAGACTTAGCAGAAGTAATTTGCTTTTAGAAGATGATAGACTAAGAACGTAATCAGCTTCAAATGAATATGTAAATATACGAATGAAAGTAAAGAGTTTAAGGAAAGAGAATTGGAACACAAGGTTTATAGTGGTTCGGCTTAGACCAAGCATACATCCACTCTCCCGCGCTAACAGCCCACTGGCTGGATTCCACTATGAATAAAAAAGAGATTTTACAACTTGTGATGTTCGACTTTCTCAGTGAAGAGTCTCTACTGATCTCTCACAAAGTCTCACTAAGTCTCTCTCTCTCTCTCTCTCTCTCTCTCTCTCTCTCTCTCTCTCTTGAATATAACTTTGAGCTCAATGAATAAAATAGTAAGTAACTGGAGAGTTTCAGACTTTGGAATTCTTCTTTCATACACATACTCGAACAACTTGAGAGTCTACCTTAAATACTCATTCATGCCTTCATAACCGTTGGCACTTACCAAAGGAATTTTTGCAATCTACCAATTGGACAAAATAAATCAAGGGGATCTTCGAGTTGTTAAATGATTAAGATGAAAGCCCGTCAATCATGTTTGCCCATACAATCAGGACCTTTGGTTTCCATAAGTAGAACCTTCCCAGTTTACTCGCCTTTCAAATGATCTTCATATTGAAGTAAGTTCCAATAAGAATAATCAATCAAGTAAATGTTAAATCCAGCTATATAGTCTTCCAAAGACCATACGAATCGAATCCATAAAGATAATCTCGCATCTGGATAAGTCTTCATTCTTCGGTTTGGAAACTGTCAGTGAGGGCAGACCTTGAAACTAAGGTATGGTTATCTTCATATTTTGTCAAAAGAGTCTGGAGTTCTTCAAATAATAACTTTTGAGTCTGCAAGTCTCCAGATTGAACTTTTGGAAATGTTTTGTCAACTTCAAAACAGTAATGGAGTTTTCTCTAGCAATCTCTCCCTTTTTTATGATGACAAAACTTTCCTACAGATTTCAATAGCTTTGACCTACAAAACAATACTTAAGTAATATGTGATATCTTAAAAAGAATTGATTAAGACCTAAATAGTATCGATTCTGCAACCACAGAAAGCATGTTAGTCCTGAAAGACAAAATGACTAACCAGCCGTAATCAGTATCACAAACTAAGTTATTGCAAGCGTCAAAAGGTTCAAATCCGAACAATCCAAAGTCAGTCCAAAACCAAACACAAAGTTCAAAATACCAAGTACACAATCATTAAAAGTTCAAAGCCAAAAAGATAGATCAGATTAGTCAAATCTACACAAACTCTCCCCATTTTTGTCACAGCAAAAAGTGAAGAATAACTTATAAAGAGAGTTGGATAAAAATCATGGCTGTTTGGGGATACGAACGATCTGGAAATCCCCCATAGAGTTTACAGTCTCCTTCAGCTGTTGAATATCCTCACCCTTTGCATTTCTTGCACTTGAAGCTTCATGGCTTGTATCTACTCTTGTAGAGATTCTGAGGTGGACTTCAAAGCGTTATGGAGATTATGGATTTCACACTCCATTCCATATTGCTGACCCTTCAATTCCAAAAGAATTTCCAGCAGCCTTTGAAAATCTATTGTTTGTTCTGTTGTAGCACTGGGTCCAGCCGAGTCAGTTCCAAGAGTCTTGAGATGTGAGGGAACATCAGTAGTTCGATCACCAGGACTAGGAGAGGATTCCTCAACATCTGTTGCGGGGTATTGAGAGGCTTAAACATCCTCTAGATCTGTTGGAGATCTACTTACTCACCAGTAAAGATAGGTGGAGAAGTACCTCTTTCTCTAGCAGCTCCCCCTGTTTCTGTGCCTTCAGGTGGAGAAAAGAATTCTTCTTCTGATTGCTTTGCTTCAGCACTCGAATGATGTTGTTCGTCTCTTGCAATTCCACTCCGAGTTTTTTCACAATCCTCGGACAATGATACAGCATATGTTGGCTCAAAAGAGTCATCTTGACCCTCTTCTTCCTCTTCATCTCTTCCTCTTCCTTCTTCCTCTGTTCTTTCTTCCCCTTTCTTCTCTATTTTTGCTCTGTCTCTGTTCTCTCCATCCTCTAGTGCTATGAAGCTAACAAAACTCCGTAGATTTCGCAAGGCGAAGAGAGTGATGTCGTCCTCATCTTCTTCATCCTACAAGATAAGGGCTCTCCTCTTCTTGGTTGGTGCTGTCAAGGGCTCCTTGCCTTTTCTCTCAGTTGCTGCAGAATCTTATTTTGCCTTGACAGGGGTCTTTTCTTTCAAGCACTCCAATTCCTTGTTCATCTCCTTCAGACACATCTTTGAAACCATTTTCAGCTCAATCACCATTGGAGCAATGGTTCTAACACAAAGAGAGGCAGGAATCTGAATTTGAAAATGTCTGAAAAGTCGAGTGACCAGCGCAGAATAAGGTAGTTGACCCTTGTCTTTCACAACTGTCCTATACATGTGCATTAGGATAGTGTGAGGCAGTGAGAACTTATAGCCGATGTTGATTGCATACATCAACTTCGCTTCACAGTGAGAGACATCAGTTTTTGAAGTGGATTTGGGTTTGATGCAGTTGATCATGATCTTGTGAAGTAAAATATTTAAGGCATTCATTCTTGTGTAAGAAATCTTGCCCTCAACAATTATGTCCCGAACAAGAGCCAAGGTTGCATGACCAACAAACACACTAATTGGTTGGAAACTCCATCTTTCCACACCAATCACATCAGCTAACGTATCCACATCAACCACAAACTCTTTGTCCCTAACCGTAAAACAAAATCTATCCACATCTAGAAAAGATAGATTTGAATAGATGTATGCAGTCAGTTCAGGGTAGACTCAGTAGTTTCGGAGCAAAAGCGTTCATGTTGAAAAAGTGCAAACTTCTCCCTCAGATTCACTTTCAGAGAGTCGAGAAAATCAAAGTCCACACTTCAAAGGGTTCATAACCCCTCTCTTCAGAAGATTCGAATAAGTCCTCTTGTGGTCCATGGAATGGAATAAACTCGTTCCCTCTCCTCAAATACTTGCAGCAACACCCATTCTAGGCTGAAAATGGGTATACATCCTTTCATCATTGTCTTTTCCATCAGGTTGATTAAAGCCACCAATGCGCGGATCACTTGGAAAGTTAGCAAAAGTCATTGCAGCAAACCCTTTAGGCGCAATGCCTAACATTTCCATGGCATTTAAGAAGAGAGTTTCGTTCTTGTAACCATTGGATCACAAGAACTCGTCGATCAAAGTCATTGCAAAACCACTCATCTTTAAGTTCGAGTAGAGTCTAAACAAAAATTGGGATTTTTGAGTTCTTATAGGTTCCACATCTTCAATGATCCCTTCCTCTGCTTGTGGAGGATCTTGTGCCGCTTTTTGTGAGGAGTGACGCTGTTGAGAATATTGTTGCGATTGCTGCTGAGTAGAATCTTCTTCTTCAGTTAAATCGAAATGGGTAGGACCCTCAGGCATGTGCTGTGGTCCCCTGTTCGCAAGTCTTGATGATTTCCTCTCGAAAGACATTGTCAAAGTCTTGGAGGATTTCTTGATCTCGTTTGTTGGAAAAGGTGAAAAAATTTTGGATCAAACTCGAGAGAAAAGAGAGAAAATAGGATCTCTGTATTCTAGGGTTTGAGTGAGCGTAAATGGAGAAGAAGAATTTCTACTGTATATAAAGCAAGTGAAACGGGGTATACGAACAGTCAAAAAGCAAAAAGTAAAAGCTGCCTTTTTCAAAAATGAAAACTACCTTTTTGAAAATGAAAAGCCATCATAAATTCAATAATAATTCCTAAAAAAAAAAAAAGGCAAGTAGCGATGCAAAAATCAACGTATCTTTTCGAAGCTTTATCCAAAAAATAAACTCACATTCATTTAGAGAGAATTAACTTACAGTCGTAACTTCTGGATATTCTGAGTCTGAACGTTTTCATACTTTACTTGATAATAGATATGATGTTCAGTTTGGCCCGAATAGACTCAAATAAATTTTTCTTCAATGGCTTTATGAATATGTCCGCCAACTGATTTTTTGAGTCTATGAACGAGATCATAACTTCTCCGTTCTGAACATGATCTCAAATGAAGTGGTGTCGAATCTCTATATGCTTTGCTCTTGAATGAAGAATTGGATTCTTTGTGAGATTGATGGCACTGGTGTTATCACATTTGATCTCTATGCATGATTCTTCAACACCAAAGTCTCTTAGTTGTTGCCTTATCTATAAGATTTGAGAACAACAACTTCCAAGAGCCACATATTCTGCTTCAGTTGTTGAAAATGCTACGGTATTCTATTTTCTTGAAAACCACAATACCAACTTGCTACCCAGCAGTTGACATGTACCCGAAATGCTTTTTCTATCTATTTTGCATCCTGCCAAATCTGCCTCTAAATATCCAAGGAAAGTAAAGTCTCCTTCTTTATAATACCACAGACCTAGCTTTGGAGTAGTTGCAACGTATTTGATGATGCGCTTTGCAACACTTAAGTGAGATTCTTTAGGATCTTATTAGAATTTAGCACAAATACAAACTCTAAACAAAATGTAGGTCTAGATGCAGCAAGGTAAAGAAGCGAACCAATAATGTTCCTATAAATCTTTTGGTCTACACTCTTTCCTCCTTCATCTTTATCCAACTTCGAAGAACTTGATATTGGTGTCTCTGTCTTTTTGCAGTTCTTCAATCCAAACTTCTTGATGAGATCTTTCGCATACTTCTCTTGGTGAATGAAAATACCTTCCTTTGATTGTTTAACTTGTAATCCCAAAAAGAAAGTCAATTCACCCATCATACTCATCTCGAATTCATCCTACATGCATCTAGAAAACTTATTGCATAGATTTTCATTAGGTGGTCCAAAGATAATATCATCAACATAAATTTGAACAAGTAGAAAATCTTTACCTTCTTCTCTTTTGATGAATCTAGTATCTATCTTACCTTTAACAAAACCATTTTGAATTAGAAATTTACTTAACCTTTCATACCAGGCTCGATGTGCTTGCTTCAGTCCATAAAGAGCCTTTTTCAGTCTGTAGACTGAGTCTGGCTTTCTCGGATTTTCAAAACCAGGTGGTTGTTCCACATAGACTTCTTCTTGGATTAATCCATTTAGGAATGCACTTTTTACATCTATCTGGAATAACCTAAAAATTTTATAGCAAACAAAAGCAAGTAATAATCTAATTGCTTCTAACCTCGCTACTGATGCATAGGTCTCATCATAGTCTATCCATTCTTCTTGCGTATATCCTTTGGCCACTAGTCTTGTTTTATTTCTAACAACTTTTCCCTTCTCATCCATCTTGTTCTTGGAAACCCATTTAGTTCCAATAATGGACTTACCTTTAGGTTTAGGAATTATTTCCCAAACATCGTTGATCTGAACTGTCTGAGTTCTTCTTGCATAGCTTCAATCCAGCTTTCATCAGCTAAGGCTTCTTCTATACTTTTAGGTTCAATCTCATAAATAAGTGCTAAGGCACTAGACTCTTCTCACCTTTTGATCTAGTTCGAATTCCTTCATCAATGTTGCCAATGATGAGTTCTTCGGGATGACTTGACTTATGCTTCCAGTTGCTGGTTTGTCTGAGAGTTTGCTAATCTCCTGCTTCAATTGAATATTTTGGTTCATCTTGTTGTCTATCTTCAAAAGTTTGAACTACTTCAGGAGAAGTAGACTTTGTAACATTTAGAGCAGGTTCAGATTCTTCGACTTGAGTCTGGTTTAGTTGATTTTGCATAGACTCTTGAAACTTCACATTCATAGATTCTTCCACAGACTGAGTTTTCTTGTTGAAGACTCTGTAGGCTTTGCTTGAGGTTGAGTAGCCAAGAAAAATTCCTTCATCTGATTTTTCTTCAAACTTACCAGTTCGATCATTCGCATTTTTCAAAACAAAACACTTACATCCAAACACATGAAAATAAGAAACATTTGGTTTTTTTTCCTTTGAACACTTCATAAGGAGTTTTCTCTAATTTGGGTCTCAAGAACACTCTGTTAATAATATAGCAAGCTGTAGAGACTACTTCAGCCCAAAATCGAGAAGAAATTTACTCTCAATTAAAAAGGTTCTTGCCATCTCCTGCAAAGATCTATTCTTTCTTTCCACAACCAAATTTTTCTCTGGAGTATATGGAGAAGAGAAAACATGCTGGAAACTAGATTCATCACAAAAAATTGCAAAGTCTTGATTTTCAAACTCACCTCCATGGTCTATTCGTATGCTTGAAATAGCATATCATTTTTTTCATTCTGAACTTTCTTGGAAAATTTTGAAAAGTAAGAAAATGTTTCAGACTTACTTGCCAGGAAGAATACCCAAGTAAAGCGAGAGTAATCATCCTCGATTACTAGGCAGTATCTCTTTCCACCAATGCTTTGAGTTCTAGTTGGTTCAAAGAGGTCCATATGCAAAAGCTGCAAAACTCGATTAGTAGAAACTTGATTTATAAGTTTAAAAGAACTTCTAACCTATTTTCCCAAAACACATGGTGTGCATAATTCAAACTTTTGATAAGCCAAATTGGGAAGACCACGAGCAAGCTTCTTGGAAGAAATCTTGGCAATCTGTTTCATGTTTACATGACCAAACTTTCGATGCCAAATATTTGCTTCATCTTGAATGGAAATTAGACACTGGGAGCTTTCAGGTTTTATTTCCATAAGGTAAATATTTTCATGTTTTCGTCCAGTAAAAGATTGAGAGAAATCTTTACAAGTTCCCAAACAAATGCCTTCTTGAAAATTGATTTTGAATCCAAAAGATCGCACGCTTGACTTATGCTGAGTAAATTGTAATTCAAACCTTCTACCAAGGAAACATTGTTAATTGTGAGACTTCCAATCTTCACAGTTCACAACCAACAATTCTTCATTTGCTATTTCCTCCAAAGGAAACTTTTCCACCATTTACTTTAACAATCTTTATAAAATAACTTGAATCTCCTGTCATGTGTCTCGAATAGCCACTATCCAAATACGATTTGATCTTTTTCTTTATAGTGACCTGCAATCATACAAAAAAACTCAAGCTTTCTTTGGTACCCACATTTTCTTGAGTCTAGGGGAGTTAGTACAAAATACAGTCTTTGCCCAATCCCTCTTAGCCTCTTTCTCGAAATGTTCTGAGCTGTTGCACTTTGAACAATTGAGAGCACTTTGGCCAACAGATTTTACAAAAACTTTTTGAACATGATTTATTTAAAATGTTTTTGTAGGTATTTGTTTGATTCTTTCATTTACTTTGGGAAAATCAATTAAAGGAATAGTTTCAAATGTCATACCTAAACTAGATTTATTAAAATAAGGTCTTTGTACTGAAAGAATCCTTTCCAACTTTTCATATCCTTTTGAAAACCTTTTTATGATATTTGAGATTTCTTCTTTCAAAAAAGCATTTTCTTTTGAAAAAGAATCTGCATTATCTTTTAAATCAGCAAGGCTTTTGTCTAGATTTTCAAATTTTTCTTTCCAAGAAATTTCATGTTGCTTCAGTTTAGAATTCTCCCTCTTCAGCTCGGAAATCCTTTTAAGATATGTTTTAAGACTAAGACAGAGTTCATCTATATATTTTGAGACTTTAATAGGAATTTTTAAATCACTAACCTCAACTTCCTTGTTTGAGTCTCGAATCTGTTTCAAAGTCTCGAGTCTGATTCTGAATTTATCATTAGACACATGTTGGCATATTCTTCATCACTTTCCTCGCATTTAGTGTCACTCCATGTCTCTGCTTTGAGAGCCTTTTTGAATTTCTCTATTTTTCCTTTATTTTTCTTCAACAGAGGGCAGTTGGATCTAATGTGCCCCTTTTTCTTGCATTCGAAGCGAATCACATCTTTGTTGATCTCATTGTCCTCAGTTGATTTCTTCGAAAATCTTTGAGTACTCTACTTCTTCTAGTTAAACCTTCTTCCTTTCTTGTTCAACTTCCTGAACTTTCTTATCATAAGTGCTAGTCCTTCATCATCCAAATCATCTTCTGAATCTGAAATATTAGAATCATTGTTAGATTTTAAAACAATTGACTTCTTACCTTTAGGATCTTCTTCCTCATTGATCTGCTCCACTTCATATGATTGAAGTTTGCCAACAAGTTCATCTACTGAAAGAGGTGCGATCCTATGAGTTTCTCTTATTGAAGTTTTCACGTGATTCCTGTCTTTGGAGAGTCCACGCAACAATTTGTTGACCTTCATTGATCCTGAGATTGGCTATCCTTGACATGCTAGACCATTTACAATTTCCGTGAAACGACTGAACATGTCAGTGATGGATTCTCCTAGTTTCATTTTAAAGGCTTCATACTGTCCGAGTAGAATATTAATTCTTGTTTCTTTAACTCGATCAGTTCCTTCATGGGTAACGTGCAACTTGTCCTAGACTTCTTTGACTATTTCACAAGATGAAATTATGTTATACTCAGCAGGAGATAAAACATAGTATATTAAATAGATGGCTTTAGCATCAAGAGCTTGTCTTTTGGTTATTTTTGCTTATGTCATTTCGCCAAAGATCTGCAACTTCCTTTCCTCTTTCTAAGGTTGGTGTAGCTTTAGGAATAATCTCTTTTTCTACAACATCCCATTCCAGGGGATCTTTCGATCTCATGAATGCCTTCATCTTGTTTTTCTAAACATTGTATTCATTCCCATCAAAGTAAGGAGGTCTGGTGTTGCTTTGGCCTTCAACCAAACTTGGAGCCAAAATACTAGCCATAGATCTTTAATTTAAGAAGTAAAACACTTCAATAAATATGCACACAAGCTCTGATACCAATTGAAAGAGCTAATACAAATACCTAGAGGGGGTGAATAGATGTAAATAAAAATCTTCGCAATACTTAGCAAAAGTAATTTGCTTTTAGAAGATGATAGACTAAGAACGTAATCGGCTTCAAATGAATATGTAAATATACGAATGAAAGTAAAGAGTTTAAGGAAAGAGAATTGGAACACAAGGTTTATAGTGGTTCGGCTTAGACCAAGCCTACGTCTACTCTCCCGCGCTGACAACCCACTGGCTAGATTCCACTATGAATCAAAAAGAGATTTTACAACTTGTGATCTTCGACTTTCTCAGTGAAGAGTCTCTACTGGTCTTTCACAAAGTCTCACTAAGTATCTCTCTCTCATTCGAATACAACTTTGAGCTCAATGAATGAAACAAAGTAACCTGAGAGTTTCAAACTTTGGAATTCTTCTTTCATACACACAATCGAACAACTTGAGAGTCTGCCTTAAATACTCCTTCATGCCTTCATAACCGTTGGCACTTACCAAAGGAATTCTTCCAATCTACCCATTGGACAGAATCAATCAAGGGGATCTTCGAGTCGTTAGATGATTAAGATGAAAGCCCGTCATTCATGTTCGCCCATACAATCAGGATCTTTGGTTTCCATAAGTAGAACATTCCCAGTTTACTCGCCTTTCAAATGATCTTCATATTGAAGTAAGTTCCAATAAGAATAATCAATCAAGTAAATGCTAAATCCAGCCATATAGTCTTCCAAAGACCGTACGAATCGAATCCATAAAGATAATCCTACATTTGAATAAGTCTTCATTCTTCTGTTTGAAAACTATCAATGAGGGCAGACCTTGAAACTAAGGTCTGGATATCTTCAGATTTTGTTAAAAGAGTCTGGAGTTCTTCAGATCATAACTTTTGAGTCTGCAAGTCTTCAGACTGACTTTTGGAAATGTTTTGTCAACTTCAAAACAGTAATGGAGTTTTCTCTAACAGAGGAAAGTGAAATTTTCACAAACTTGCGACCAAAATTAGCCAAAACCTTAAACTAGAGAGTGAAACTTCACTTAAAAATCTTTCCAACCATAGGTCGCACGCCCCATATGGAGATTGGGAAGGCCTCCTAAATTGAGAGATGAATGAGGAAAAGAATGACTTGTACCCCAAACTAGAATACATATAGTTTGGTTTGGTGTGAAGTTTGCCAACAAAAGAGGTCTTGAAGTCTAATTTTAGAGATCAACGAAAACCTTCATTGTTAGTTTTTTTTTCTACAAATCTTATTTTCCAGTTTGAAGGAACCAACTTCCATGTGCTTCAAGAGGACAATTTCTTGGTTTCCTTGGCCAAGAGTCACTTAAAAAAGAAATTATGAAGCAAGGTAAGCATCCTAGATGTATTTTTGTTCGAGCTTGAACATGTTTTGATCATGAAAATCAAGAGGAAAATCAATCCGGAAAAACTGATTTCCGAGATTGAAATTTTTCTAAGTGTTTAAAACCTCTTCAATAGCCCTACATGCTTGACTTGTTACTCTCCTTTGCATATGTTTTTTTGTCGTTGTGACTTTGATGAATGTTATATGGGAGTACAAATGATGCATAGGACAATCCGGTTTAGTCTTTAAATCTCCTTGTAAACCATGAGATCGTCTATAACATGAGCCAAAAACCAAGCCAATCCACATTGAGACATGGTTGGCCAGCATAGATCATGCATGTATGCTTCTTGGAGTTCGTTTTGATGTGCCCAGTTGACCGTTCTCTATGATGTTTGTTGCATTTGAAAGTCCATGTTACCTATTTTCATTTGGATGGAGTAATATTTCATATAAATGTTGCATGTGATGGTTGCCGAGGCTTCAATCTGGGCATATGACATGTCTGTTTGACTTGGGTTCAAAATTGGATTTGCAAAACGTCTCCAACCCGCATATTGGAGGCCATTTTCAGTTTGGTTCTTATGTGTTCTAGGCTGTGATTTCTAGCTAAACATGTTCTTTGCATGTAATAGTATATCCTTGATACTTTGCTTCCATGTGAGATTGCTCATGGGTCGAGATTGAAGGCTACAAATGTGGCCCGAGGAAGCCGTTTTGAGGTGATTTGATGCAAGCCAAGTATTCGATAAAATGTAGGAACTAAGCTTCGATTTAAGCTCAATTGTTGTGATATTCATGTGTTGTGTTGTTCAATGTTAGCATATATCGGTTTAGGAAATTATTATTTTTAAAAATAATAATAATAAATAAATAAATATCCATAAATCCATAAATTCCAATATATATAATTGATAGATGGTATCAAATTAAGGCAAAAATGATATCTATGAAATTTTATTAATCCCAAACCCCAAACCCCAAACCCCAAACCCCAACCCCCAACCCCCAACCCCCAACCCCAAACCCCAAACCCCAAACCCCAAACCCCTAAAACCCTAAAACCCTAAACCCTAAAACCCTAAAATATTCAGTGGTTCGTGCGCGCCCGGTCATCAGCTAACCTGGTGCGCACGAACTAATGAAAAAACCGGCACGTGTCTCCGAGCGGGACCCCCTCGGAAAGAAAGAAGGTGCTAATTTTTGCTTGGCTCAGCTCCATTGCGAAGGAAGGACGAAGTTCCTCCCGCTCAAACCCCAAACCCCAAACCCCAAACCCCAAACCCCAACCCCCAACCCCAAACCCCCAACCCCCAACCCCAAACCCCCAACCCCCAACCCCCAACCCCAAACCCCAAACCCCAAACCCCTAAAACCCTAAAACCCTAAACCCTAAAACCCTAAAATATTCGGTGGTTCGTGCGCGCCGAGTCATCAGCTAACCCGGTGCGCACGAACCAATGAAAAACCGGCACATGTCTCCGAGCGGGACCCCCTCGGAAAGAAAAAGAAGGTGCTAATTTTTGGCTCGGCTCAGCTCCATTGCAGAAGGAAGGACGAAGTTCCTCCCGCTCAAAATTTTTCTGTCTGCTCACTTAAATGTACCGGATTCTCTCTCTACTCTCCTCGTAAAAGAAAAACGAATGCTCGCTTTCTTCGCCCCTCTCTCACTCTACCCTCCCTCTCTCTTTCTCTCTCCCCGACGAACAGGGCGCGACCTCCCAATCTCTCTGTGCCCTCCCTCTTTCCGACCGCCGAACCACCGCTAGCAACCAACGAACCACCGCACCGCACCGGCGAGAGGACCGCGACCTCCCTCTCTCTCTCTCTCTGCCCTCGCTCTTGCCGACCGACGAACCACCGCATGGGACTGGCGAGAGGACATCGAGTAATCGACGAACCACTGCACGGGACTGGCAAGGGGACCGCGACCTCCCTCTCTCTCTGCCCTCCCTCTTTCCGACCGGCGAACCACCGCCAGTAAATCAGACCGTGTTGGAGATATCTCCCATCGTCACCTTCATCTTCTTTCTCCCCCTTTTTTGTTGTTATTTTTTTCCCTTAGTGTTCCGATGGTTGATCTGGTGTTGCATATGGTGGACGACGTAATGTCTCACATCAACCTCGACGGCTTCTTCGGCGACCACCCTAAGGCCGACGACGTCATCGTTGCTTGCTCCTCGACAAACGCGTCGTCATTGTCTCCAGACTCGGGGCTTTCGTGGTTCGACGAGATCGAGAACGTCCTGAGGAAGGACGACGAGGACGGCGGAGTTGTCAGTGGCAGGATTAGGGCTGATTCGAGCCAGGAGTTCAGCGATAGGTTCCTCGCTGACGTGCTCGTTGACTCCACCGGAGATGGGTTTGCGGAGATAGCCGACGGGTCCAGCGACAAAGAGGAGCCTGGATCGTGGATTACGGCTGGGTCGAGGCTACGAAGGTTGATGGGGCTAACAGTGGCGGTGAAGCCTATGATCCTGCTTCTAAGAAGCTCAGGAGGTACGTTGATTTGGTTCAATGCCTTCTCTGTTGCCTGTAAAGTTCCGGGTTAGTGATCCCCAGAGGGTGTGTGATGTTTGCTGCGTGCGGCTTGTGTCTGTCCAGCCTTACCTAATGGATCAAGTAAGCCACGCTCCTCAGTTTCCGACCCAAGATCTGACAGACCTTAGTACGTTGAGATCCTGGATCAATTTTCCATGGGGACAATCAATGGAACATGAGATTTACAAGGCAACAAACGCAATCCGAGGTTATAGTAAGGTAGGGGCAAGGTTCGGATGATACTCGTCTACCTTATGATTCCATCTGTGTATTTCTTAGAACAGTTGGCTAGTATTGCTGTTGCTACTTGAAAAATAAATGCTCTCTATAGTGGACTTAACCTTTGACAAGGGAGGCCATTTTCTCATTATCGTCGGTGAAGCAGTGATTTAATTTTAGATATGTTTAAGATCTTTGTAAAACTATTCCTTAAGAGTTTTTTGTATTATTGGTGCAAGATAAAGTAATTAAGAATTTTTCTTCCCTTTTTTTTATACTTTCGCATTAAAATTAAGTTCTCTTGCACTTCTCGTGTGGTTATTAAGCTTATTATATGATGCATTCTGATTGCTCAGGTGGGTTCACTAAAACCTGAGAAGGCAATTCTTGATGCCATTTTACGACAAGCAAAAGGCCTTGCAATAATTACTGTTGTGAAAGTTGGTATGATGGTAACCTACAATATTGGAACCGGCCTTGTGGTTGCTCGTAGGGAAGATGGCTCATGGTCTCCACCTTTTGCAATTTCTTCATGTGGAATAGGGTGGGGAGCACAAGTAGGCTCGTTTTATCGTATCCCTGGATTTTGATTTCATCAACCTTAAGGGCCAAGCGTCAGAACCAACAAGTGTTTTTGGCTTTCATGCAGTCTGCACATTAACCACGTGAATCAACGTGCTCAAAATGATTGTATAGATAATAAACACCAATTTGATTTTTTACTCCATCCGGAATGCTTGACGTATTGTCTGCTACATTTCCATGGTCTCTGTGAGAATTTTCCTTTGTAAATGTCTGGTCTGTCATCCTTCTTCATGGAATGTGCCATTTGTTTCTCCTTTCTGGAACTCTATTTAAGAACAGTATTTCTCAGGATGAGATTTGGACTTTTTGTTTGATTACCATGTTGCCATTGAGTTTTCAAAATCCTTTCTGCATCTCTGTTCCCTTTCTCTGAATTTGTGTTTTGCTTTTTGTGGAAGTGGGAGAAGTCCCTGAGCTAGAGATTGCTCGTATTACTTATAATGGTTCCCTTGCTGTTAACACGTCTATCGCATTAATAGCTTCTGCTTGTGTGGCTTAAGCTCGAGCAAAGAAGTCTTGCATAAAACATAAAAATCAACTAAATAAATCTTTAGTCGATTCCCCTTCCTCCCAAAATGATAACAACAATAATAGTAAAAATCAAATACATAAATGAAAAGATTATCCCTGCAAGAAATGTTTGATTTTGTGTTATATTTTTATGTAGAGATATCCTTATTCCAGTCAATAGTAACCAGTCAAGGGTGATTGCAGGCTCAAGGAGAATTGACAGACTTCGTTATAGAGTTGAGAACAACTGAGGCTATGAAGACATTTGGTGGTACTGCTCATTTTTCAGTTGGGGCTGGTTTGAGTGCAACAATTGGTCCCATTGGAAGGGCTGCTGAAGCTGATGTACGAGCGGGGGATGGTGGCTGTGCTGCTTGTTATATGTACAGCTGCAGTAGAGGTACTAATCTATATAGCTATTTTTCCTTTTAAACTGTGGAGTTGTCCTCTGGACTGATTTTTGGGGTATGTATACATTGCTATGCAAAAAAACATGGATAATATCCTATGATATTAATCGTTTTACTGTGATAGTAATTTCTCTATTTTTATTTAGTCCTAATAAGTGGATGCAATAACAGTCTCGGGACATAGAAAAACTGCTCATTTTGCAAAGGATCTTGTTCTCTCGCTTTCTTTCTTCCTCATTTGTCTCTGTTGCTGAGGTGAGCTATGTAGTCTAGCTTGTATGGCATGGGTATCTGTCCTTAGGCAGTCATGTAAAAGACTATTCTCCGATTACTTTGTTGGATAAATTCTCTTGAAGTATTTTGAAGTTGACAAAACATTTTCCTACTTACAGACTCTATTGACAAAGTCTGAAGATCAAAGTCTGAAGCTAGCAAGACTCATGTTTCAAAGTCTACTCTCATGGACAGTCTCCAGACCGACTTTTATTCTGATCTTATATGGTCTTTATTCTAACGGCTAGAGAATATCTTTCTACTAGATTCAGTACTAGAATATCTTACTTTCGTATTCGAATATGTATAGATTCTCTAAAGATTTCGCAACTTATATTTGGAAGGATCTACTTATGGAAACCAAGATCCTGATTGTATGGGCGAGCATGATTGATGGGCTATCAACACTTACCTTAAAGAGCTCGAGATCTCTCTAATTGATTTTGTCAATGGGTTGATTGGAAGAACTTCTTTGGAAGGTGCCAACGGTATTGAAGGCATGAAGAAGTATATAAGAGAGATGCTCCAGTTGTTGAAGGGTGCCGGATAGAAGAATTCCAAAGTATGAATCTCCTTTTCTATTTTGCAATCTTATTCTTCGAGCATTATATGTAATCAAAAGAGAGATCATATTGTAGTGAGACCTTGAGGAAATGTAGTAGAGCTTCTACACTGTGGACTCAAAAGCGTGACACTGTAATCACTCTTTTTGATTCTTAGTGAAATCCAGCCAGAAGGGATGTCAGTGTGGGAGAGTGGACGTAGGCTTGGTCTAAGCCGAACCACTATAAATCTAGAGTCTTGATTCTCTATCCCTAATCCTTTTATCTTTTATTACTTTCATTTGCTGCGATTGTTGGTTTTAATTCATTAATCTCTCATTCGGATTAAATTGTTAAAATTGCTTTAATCACCTATTCACCCCCCTCTAGGTGCTAATTCTAGTCCTAACAAGAGTAAGTCTCACATCTCATTTGAGATATAAGTGCATATAGTATCATGCGAGTGCAATGAGTGCGGTGCATAGTGCTTGATTATGGGATAAATATTTGTTTGGCATGGTATGGGACATGTCGTAATGGGTTTTATCTTATGATTTGGACATGCACGTGTGCTAGGATCATGAGAGTTAGTTGTATAGTCGTATACTTTGGAGTCTTTTCTTTTGCATACGATAAATGCATTAATCAAAGGTGGGGTGGTGTGAAACGTGTGCTTAAGAGAGTGAATGAACCCATCGGAACAGAGATACCGGTGATGCCCCCAGAATTTTGGGATGCCCATGCTGAGTGGTCTTTGATGCCTCAGTTGTGTGATACTGAGATGCCTCAGAGTGAGATGCCCATTGCTGAGTGGTCTTGGGAGGACCTCGGTTGAGTGATGCTGGGATGCCTCAGAGTGAGATGCCCATAATAGAAATACTGTGGAAGTCCGGATAAGGTAACTTCCGGAAGTGACTCGATCGGGCCGGCAGAGTTTCGGTTAGTGACTGATCGATGGTGGATTATATGCACACTAAATATAATTGAACTTGGCGAGTGAGTCCATTCATTATTATTGCATTGCATCTTGATATAAGATTGAACTTGAGAAAGGTAAGCATAGAAATGGATGCACATAAGGTGATTACATACATGATGTGTTAATATCCAATTGTTTATGCTTGTGACAATCCTACCTTAGTATCTTGAATTGTTTGGTCATGATTCCTAGGGGTGAGCGCGGTTCCCGGGTAGAACCGGGAACCGGAGAACCGAACCGGAGGTTCCGGTTCGGTTCCCGGTTCTTAAAGGACCGGTTCCGGTTCCCGGTTCCATTTTCCGGGAACCGGCGATCCCATTCCGGTTCGGTTCCACTGGAACCGAACCGAACCGAACCGAACCGAACCGAAACCGAACCGAACCGAACCGAACCGGAACCGAACCGGTCGCGGAACCGAACCGAAACCGGTCGCGGAACCGGAACCGAACCGGTCGCGGAACCGTTTCGAACCGGTCGCGGGAACCCCCCCTGCTCACCTCACATCTATTGCTCTGCTCTTGACTCTTGAGTCCCGACTCCCGAGTCCCGACCCTCTGAAACTCTCGCCGGACGCCGCTCGCCCTGAAGGCCGCCGCCGTCGGATGCCAGTCGCGGAACCGGTTAGGGTTCCAAAAGGAACCCCCTCCCCTGCTCACCTCACATCTATTGCTCTGCTCTTGACTCTTGAGTCCCGACTCCCGAGTCCCGACCCGGGACGCCCTCCCCATATGTTATAGTTTTTTTTGGTAACGTGCGCGTATGTTATAGTTTTTTTTGGTAATGTGCGTATACGTTATATTTTTTTTTTTGTAACGTGCGCGTACGTTATAGTTTTTTTGGTAACGTGCGCGTACGTTATATATATTTTTTTTTGTAACGTGCGTGTACGTTATAGTTTTTTTTGGTAACGTGCGTGTACGTTATATATATATATATATATATTTTTTTTTTTAAATAACGTGCGCGTACGTTATAGTTTTTTTTGGTAACGTGCGCGTACATTATATTTTTTTTTTTTTGGTAACGTGCGTATACGTTATAGTTTTTTTTTGGTAATGTGCGCATACATTATAGTTTTTTTTGGTAACGTGTACGTTATTTATTATTATTTTTTTTTGGTAACGTGCGCGTACATTATAGTTCAAATCTGAAAAAAAAAAAAAAAAAAAAAAAGAACCTGTTGGAACCTGGAACCGACCACTGGAACTGTGACGGGGTAGGTTCCAGGTTCTCGGTTCTAACGGGTAGGTTCCAGGTTCCTCATTTTGAGGAACCTGTACTGCCGAGGTAGGTTCCGGGTTCCGACGGAACCGAACCGGAACCTGGAACCGCTCACCCCTAATGATTCCCTTGTAATATTGATGGCTGTGGATTGTTTAAGTTAGAGTTTTATCATTCTTTACTGGGCATAGTTTTGCTCATACCTTACATTTTTCAGATTGATAGTATGGATGTGCCGCCATTAGCTCGTTATGGAGTGGTATCGAGCATTGAGGTTACCTTTATTGATGTGTATGACTCTGATGTTGAGCTGACTTTCTCCAAATATGAGACCGCGTTATGGATGGATGACGGTAGAGCTGAGATGATCCCTATGAAGTTTATCATGGTTTATCAAGCACGATGGAGCGATGTTTGGCCCTATCCCTTTTAGTGATGATGAAGCAGGAGCTGGGACGGATGGCGCCTAGACGCCTTTGATCATGTAGAAGTTGACTATCTTTTGTTTTCTTTTGAACGTGGGCTTGTGTGGGAACTCGTGGAGTAGACACCCTCACCCTTTATCCCTGACTTTCGTTACACCTTACTTTTGTCATGTATATATAGGCGATGAACATGGAAAGTGTTCAGGTTGATAAATTTCGTAGGCCCTGATGATGGTAAGAAGAAATGAAGCTCCTCGTGGTCTTGTCTATGTGCATGAATGAATTAGCCAATACTAATAATTGGTAGACTGTTTGTAGGATAACTTCATAGTATAAACTGTAGATTTTAAATAATCTATGTTATACATGCTAACCTTCAATAGTGAACACTATATATATATCAATAAATGGAGCTCACAGGTTTGGCAAGATTATAATAATAATAATTGTAAATTCCGCTTGCACTTAGTACGTGACGCCCTGGGACGTCACAGCTCGTTACAGAGCATAATTGAGACCTCTACAAAATTCAAATCACACCAAGGCTCGAACAGAAATTCGTGAATTTTCAATAATGAACAGGACAGAACAATTTCAAGCAACTTTTGAAGTCAGAGTTGAAAGTTCTAGTATGAACACCTAAAGGGGGGTGAATAGGTGTGAAGACAATTTTTCCCAAAGAACAGTAGAAATATTTTACTTTTGAAACTGAGTCTGAAGAACAACAGACTTTGAGCGAATTCAGACTTTAGCAATAAAATAGAACTACAAACAAAATAAAGGAGTTCGGGAAGAGAATAAGAACACATAATTTATAGTGGTTTGGCTTAGATCAAGCCTACGTCCACTCTCCCACGCTAACAGCCTTTTGGATGGATTCCACTATGCAATCAACAAGAGTATGATCACACCATCTCACTAACTCACTCTTTTGGTATTTCTCTCACGATCACAAACGTTTAAGCTCACGAGAGACAAGTGTATGATCGAAGTTAGCTCAAACTTTGGAATTATAATTTCTACGCTCTGTCTCTTTCTTGCTCATCGGTCCTTGATCTCCTTAAATACTCCTCTACTTCCAAACTAGCTGTTGGACAGATCTAGAGGATCGTCTCCCAATCTACCCATTGGACAGATCTGTATCTAGAAGATTTGGTAGCCGTTGAGTGATAGAAGTAGAATCCCAAATTGATTCTTATCGCCCATCCAAACAGAATCTTGGTTTCCATAAGTAGAGCTTCTTCATATAGAAAGTTCTTGTCTTCAAGGTCCAATTGTCAATCAATTAGATTGAGTCAATCAAATCTATCTTGATGTAGAATCCAAACCAGATCACTAGCCATTATATGTTTAGGGCTTATGTTACATTCTGTCAAGTTGTTTCATTCTAAACATGCTTCATTCTGAATCTGCTACGTTCTGAATTTGTGTCTCGTTCTGGATGTAAAGTCTGAGGGGTGTTCTGTCGAAAGTAGAGTCTGAGTGTCTTCAAACTAAAGTACATGTTCTATCATCTGCATAGTCTATTACTCAACCATTAAACACGTTAGTAGCCTTTGATTTATTTTGTCATCTTCAAAACATCATAAGAGATTTCCCTGACAAGAGTCATTACTTACCAAACGGACCCGAAAAATTATAGGACTTTAATATGTTATAGAGAAGACAACTTTAATATGTTCTATGGAAAGAGCAGTAAATCACCAAAGACAACCCAAAATTTGATCCTTTAAAGAAATTCAACGACCTTATAAGAAAACTCATTTTGAAATCCAAATCTTCACAAAACACTTTTGGGAAAGATGCGTGTCCAGATTCAAAAGGTAAGATTTTATAAAAATTTGAAAATAAAAATTCAACTTTGCTTTTGTGCTACTCATTTCATCTCAAAAAAATCTGAAATTAAAATATGTTATAGATCAAGATATTTTGAACAACTTTCATGAGAAAATATCATCAAATTTGAACCACAAAAAGTTCTATAAAATCATAAAAGAATGAAGGTCTAGCGATTTTCAGAAATTGAAAATCAAAACTGGCACTTAACAAAATCACTCAAGCTTAAATCCCACGAATTTTAGTTCAAGAACACACCAAAACCAGAAGCTATTTCTATATGTAACATCACAAAGCTCAAAATCCAACATGTAAAGGCCTTAGTTCCTCAACACATGACTCCACACCCTATTACCACCCACCACTCGTATCCATTATTCAATCCCTAGCCCAAAACAAAACATGCAACTCAAGAAAATTGAACGACAACAAACAATAACTTAAAATCAGGCATTATAGCACATCAAAGACAAACTCATCGAAATTTCACTTGCCTCAACGATTTGTCCATACCTAAAACCTGCGAGAAAATGAACATCGGCTTGGCTTGACACAGCTCAAGTTGCTCGAAGCATTGTCTCATGATCAATATTGAAGGCAAATGGCGTGGCTACAATCGGCAAAAGAGAGAGAGAGAGAGAGAGAGAGAGAGAGCGAGCGAGTGATTGGGTGAGAGAGAGATGTAAGAGGGTTGGGTTGAGAGAGAGAGAGAATGAGCTTTATGCCCAATGGCCCTTCTTGCATGAAACATGATTGGTTCATGCGAACAGCACACCAAGTGGCGTAAGAGAGAAGCCAAGTGGCTTGGCCACTTCGCCAAATGGCAAAGGAGGGAGAAAGGAAAGAGAGAGGCCAAGCGAAGGGGAGGGGAGGGGAGAGTGTGACATCCCGAATTTTCAACCTGTTTCCTACTGAATTAATCGGGCATTTCATTGACACGTCTATAGGGCTATTCTCAGAGCCGATCACTCTCGAGATAACTAGGCTAGCTGGAGAAGTTATTAAGGACTTTAAAGCAAATAGACTTGAGAATTCAATGAGGAATCGGTTTCTCGACCGTGCTTATCTTTAGAGGTCATTACGACATAGTTAAAAATTGAATTAAAATTAGAGTTAGGTCAATTCGACGGAGATGTGTGGCCAATCGTGGGTGACTCCACTAAATTGGAAAATTCTTGTCGACCAACACTAATTTGATTTTATTGTCGTTTTGGTACCCCGTGTCCGTAATTGAATCCTTGAGATTTTCACGACAATCGAGAGTCACCAATGTGTCAAGTGGGTTCAGAGTGGTTCGAAGAAAATCAACCACTAGTCATTTGCCTTAAAAAGTTTTGAAAACTACCCAATAGTCTAGGTCACGCTAAAAACACGCCGAATAGAAATTAACCGCCAATTCGAATCCAATTTCAGAAACTAAAGGTTCTGTCATGTCACAATAAATTCTAAGACCCACGACTCAGTCTTGAAAGATTTTTCTGACAACTGAGACTTTTTGGGAAAAAGTCAGTTTAGGGTCGTTTTCATTCAGTTGAAGCCGAGGATTAATTCTGGTTGCAAAATTGAGAAGCTGAGGGATCCTTGGATGAGGAAAGTAATCAATTTGATAATTGAGACATCAATTGATTTTTTGTGAGAGTTAATTGAGAGAAAATCAAGAGGGAAATTGGATGTAGAAACGCAAGTGGGGACCAAGTGCTTTAATTTGAAATTTCTTTTGGGAAACTATGAGCTAATTCAAAAGAAAATGGGATGAGAATTTTCTATGCTAGGAAATTCTTTTCTTTTTAGTTTTCCTCCCATTTCCTTTCTTCTTTTCCCATTTTTGGCTAAACACCTTTTCTTTTTCCCCCCTTATTTGGCCGTAACTTCTCTTTTCTCTCTTTCTCTCTCTCTCTCTCTCTCCTTCTCTCTTTTCCCTCATGCGAAATCCTCGACCGATTGCCCCTTTGCCGGTTCCAACTTTGCTTCTCCTTTTCTTTTACTTTTGACTTTTCAAAATTATCTTCTCTTTCTTATCTCTTCTTCTCTATCTCTCTCGGTACACTCTCTCTCTCCTTCCGCTTGTTCGCGCGACACACCAGCGAAGCAGAAGCAGAAGCAGCAACCAGCGTCGCCAAAAGGAGGCGCAACCAGCCGCCTGGACGCCATCACACTAGAGTCGGGACCACCTCATTTGCACGTCGCTCGCTGCCATCCATCGCACCCGCGTCTGCCGTCCCCGCCGTGCGACCCCAGCCTCTAGTCGCCTCTACCCAGTCTCATTCCGCCACCCCAGGCTGCTACTTGACCACCTCCAGCCGTTGTTCAGCCCCGCCGGACCACCACCTACCTTCCCCCAAGCCTTGCCACCCTAGCTGAAGTTGTTTGCTGCTGTTTTATGGCCTTTTCCAGCCAAGATCAACAACCCACCGAGTGGGTTTCCAACAGGTTCGTGGGTGGTTTTGGGGCATTTCCTGGCCTCGAACCCGAGACTCTCTTTGGGAAGAAACGACCCTCGCGTCGTCCCTGTCGGATTAATCCAATTTGTGCGAAATTCTGGTGAGTAATCTCACTAATCCTTGCTTAGTGGACTAATTATTCTTAAGGGTTGTTTAGTGTTAATTAAGTAGGATTAGGTGGTTAGATTAGAGTATATTAGTGATTATTAACTAATTAAGATGCATATTAGACATTTTGCTTGTGCAATTAGCAAGTAGATGTAGTCTACTATTTATTGAATGCATCTCGGGATTTTTCCCGACCCTTATTGGGCTTCAATTAGGCAATTTGGGCCTAAATTGGATTTTTAACATTTATTTATTAATTTTCGAATTTTTTTTTTTTTTTTTGGAAATTAGGCCGGGATAGTCAACGACCGAAATTTAGTGCCGATTTTCGTGATGCAGTCCGTTTATTTATTTGAGCTTTACATTGCATGGAATTAAATTAATTGTGATATTTTAGGAATTTATCCTAAATTGATTGAAATTGAGTTAAATCAAATGATTGATTGGTAGATGGCCGAGTATGTTTATTTAGCATTTATAATGCTTGGATGAGTTGTAAAGTGGAGAGAATCGTGAGAGTGAATTGGGAATACTCTTGGCTAAGATCAATCGGTACGGTGTTACGGGTCTACGTGGTTCGGTGATTAAGGATATCACCGGCGAAAACAGCGCCTTAAAGAACGCACGTATCGGTCTAATACTCATATCATTATAGACATACGTGGTTCGGTGATTAAGGATATCACTGGCGAAAACAGCGCCTTAAAGAACGCACGTATCGGTCTAATACTCATATCATTATAGACATACGTGGTTCGGTGATTAAGGATATCACTGGCGAAAACGGCGTCTTAAAGAACGCACGTAATTGTCTATTAAATACATCGTTATAAGCATGCGTGGTTAGGTGATTAAGGACATCACTAGCGAAAATGGCGTCCTGAAGAATGCACGCAATTGTCTAGTGTATACGTCACCTTGGCGAAATTGACGCCCGAGAGCATTAATATGGCTCTGTGATTGAGTGTACTATTAAAGGTTATATAGTGAGAAGTGAAATGACCTAGAAATGGTCCGACTGACATGTAATCGATTAGGTCAATTGATCAATGATTTGATCCGTTTTTCGTGAATTGATTGATTGTTTGATGTGAAATATGAAGCATATGTATATAACCTTGAATTGCAGGTTAGGACTGAGGCCAAGGTAAGTCCTCTAACTCGTGCTGTGCTTAGGTAACCTGGTGGTGTATTGGTTTCCTAATCAAGTCTTAGTGGGGTAGAACTTGCTGAGACGTAGTCTCAATGGTTATTATATAACCATTTCAGGACCCAGATGAGGAATCCGAGGAGGAGGAGTCTGAGAAGGAGAACACTGAAGTGAAACCTGAGGAGGAGAAAGATTATTGAAGAAGAAGATGATCCGAAGAGGGATCTTGAGTACGACCCGGATGATGACTGAGATCCTATCCTGTTTTGTCAAACTCGTCTCGTGTGTGATTAGATGTTAGATCGACTTGTGTAGATAGTATTGTAGAATACTATGAAGTGTTTGTATAAAAGTGTGGTTATGAATTTTCAGTAAGAAAAATATGGCCTTGCTTTTCTATCCCATTGTTTTTATTATCTGAGATTTATAATTGTTTCCGCATGTCCAGTATAAAAGAAAGGGTCGGCGATACATAGTCCTCGGGATATCGCATTCTAAAATCGACCAAGTAGAAGGATGGGTGCGTTCCGAGGATCGGGCGTGACATGGAGAGATTGAGAGAGAGAGAGAGAGAGAGGCCAATCAATGGGGTAAACGACACTAGTTGTGTCTAATTTTACATGCTCATTAGACACTAGGAACCAAGAATTACAACTACACTTCATCAAATTAGCACACAGAGTTTCTCGGCTAATATACTGGCCAAGTATCATTGTTCCGAAATCCTATAATTGGCCACCACCCCAATTAATGTCAATTATAATAATCCAACTATAATTATTTAGCTCACTAAACAGATTGGCTTGAAAATCTGAATATCACACAGAATATACCCATTTGACTGACCAGACTTTAACAACAAGCTCAATGTTCAGACTTAAACGACCAAAATATAACTTTAAGTTATTTCTTACTCAATTATTGGATAGACGTATTTAATTTATTTGAGAAATATGTGTTATGTTTATAAATGTGTATATGTCATGGCTTACATGGGATTAATGTGATTCCGTCACCCATATAGTGGCATGTGACAATGCCCTATGAGTTGGGATGCTCATGAGTCATGATGCCCATAGAAGTATATTGGGATGCCTCCAAAGTCAAGATGCCCCATGAGTTGGGATGCCTCGTAGGCAGATGGTGTAAGATGTCTCAGAGTTGAAATGCCCCATGAGTTTAAATGCCTTGAGAGTGTTTGAGAGGTAGAAGTAATAATGAATTAAATGCATAATCATGTGCAGAATATTGTTTTAAATTGATTACATTGTGTTGAAACATGATGTGCCATATGCATGAGCTTGAATGGAAACATTGTTGGATGATGAGTACTTTAATATAAGAAAATGTAAAAGGTAAAGTCTACTCATGTTCTCATCACACTTATTTGATTGTTATGCGGTCAATTTGTGTGTACTGAAGTAGTAAGAGGATTTTTCTAACTTGAAAATAGAGATTTCATTTACTGGGTTTATGCTCATTCTTTGATTTATTTTTTAGATGTGTAGGATGGACACCCATTAACCTTTATATTATAGAGTTCTTATGCATTATAAAGGTCTTTATGAATGTGTGCTCAAACCTGAGTCTGGAATAGTATATACCAAGTGTAATTCTACTATTAATGTAGGAAGTTGATGAGTCGTCCCTATCTCCAAGGTATCTATTCTTTTCTTACTAGAATACATTGTTTTGACTGTGTCGCACTACATATCATTTGATAACCAAAAATCCCCTACCTCTTTTTTTTTTTTTTTTTTTTTGGAGTCAAATCGTATTTCCAATGCAAGAATTTCAAGGATATTTAGAACTAGATACCTATCTCCATACTACACTCCAAAAGTTTGCATGTACAAATGTACAGACTAAAGTCATGGATTGATAACTTCTCCCTCCACTGCATCACCACCATCATCAAGGTCGAAGCCCCTAATGGACCATCTAGACTTTTGTATTTTGCTCATAATGTAGTAAAGTTGTGAACTTAAATATGGTATAAATAAAATAAGTATAAATACGTTATCTATACTCTTACAACTCTCTTTGTAAAAAGGGATTTTTGAAAACGTTTGATTAAGCTTTCACATGCTAATGTAAAATAATAAGAAACACGTGTCACGCGTGATGTTTGGAGCATCACACTAAAGGCTTATAATTGGAAAATTTGGCAATTACTCTTCATAAGGGTGTCATGACCCGCCCCTTTTGGGAAGGGACGGCGATTAGGGGCATTTGCTCACGTGTTCACACTTGGGGTCTTATCCACCAAAGATGTCATCACCTCGTCTTCGGTTTCGACCCATTGAGTTTGAACTCTACATGAATGTTAGTTCTCTCATACCCATACCCTACGCGACAGCGAAAGGTTTCGTGATTCATCTCCATATGCGGTACATATTAAAAAGGGAGATTGGATGTGAAAGGCGAATTTAGCCCTCTTGACCGTACCTTTACCCAAAAGGATGACATCACTTCATCCTTTTGGACTATTGCCACATCAGGTATGTTAAATCACGGTGAGTCTCCACAAGACCCATACCCCTCATGACAGGTTCATTTTATTTTTTAGTTATTAGACAACCTGAAATATAACTCTAGGAGTCGCCACTAGTCTCGTTTTTAGGGGTCGGTTAGAAAATCCAATCGAAGGTCGGGAGTAATCCTCAATATTTGCGCAACCAGAGATTCCAAAGTTCAAGGACTTGGGTTATGTTAATAGAAAGTAAAGCACCAAAAAGGAACCCGCAAGTCATTAGGCATTTAGACAATACAAAACCACATAAAACATATATTAAAGAATGAATGGTACAAAAAGGGTCGAATAGACATCAACCATTCGTCGTCTTCACATTTTCGAGATCGCCACCTCCATGGGCCTATTCTAATCTAGTCTAATACTAAAACTAAAATATTTACAATATGAAGAAATGTACATATAGAAACAATCACAATCACAAATAGGCAAAAACAATCACAATTAAGAAATCAAGTTAGTGTATTTGGCTAATCAAACATGGCCTCGAGGTCGGCCTTTGTGGTTTATGCAATGATCCATCTAGGATGTGTCGCGACCCAATTTTTTCGGGTGTGAACCACCTATGATTTGGCTAATGGATTACTAAGCCTAGACTTAGCTCGGGCTCTCCCAAGCCCATACCAATTCACGACTTAGGTTTAAGTTCTTAACATGCAAATGATTTTCAATTAGGAGTCGCCACTAATCTATTTTTGGTGGGTCGATTAGAAACCTAAGTAAAGTAACGGGAGTTTTACTTTACTCTTACGAACCAGAGATTTTGGATACGGGGACTTGATTACGTTAGATTTTCCTAACGCCCTTTCGGTACCTTTCTCTTTTGTTTTTGAAAAATGTTTGGCAAGCAGCTTGAATTGATTTCAATTCAATTTATTTTCCTAACATGTGAGGTAATCATGCATGTGCGCATACCACCAATTTAACACCCAAGAAAGCAATGAATAAATTACAAACTTACCTCAAAGCAACGAAAGCATCTACGTTGTTAGATCAAAATTCACATCAGCAATCCTAGATATGATTTCTAATTAACAAACAATCACTCAATCTTTTTTGTTTTCATTTATTCAATGAGAATCATGCGATGCAATGTTATTAATCTAACATGAGCTGATATGACATGATAACATGACATAAACTATATGACATGAGTAAAGGTAATTTCTAAAGAAATGCAATAATTAAATATGCAATCTAAATTAATCAAATAACCTAACTCTAATGACAGGCAACTTCTAATTAAATGAACCTAATAATAATCACTAAATGACATGCACTTCATGAACCTAATTCTATATGACGTGTACATGAATTTTCTATTCTAGAAAAATGCAACATATTCTAGAAATTGAAACTAATTTATCCTAAAACAAATTTGTATGAAATTCGAAATTAAGGAAAATGCAAAATATAATTATCTAGATTAAGATTCTATCTAGTTTATATTAAGGATTGGGTCAGACTAAATCCTAATTTAAACTAAGATATTATCTTAACCTAACAAGTTCTATCCTAAGATGCAAAAATAAATCTAAACTTAAAATAAAACACTTAATTTATTCTAAAATGCCATGACGTGCAAATAATGCATTAATTCCTAATTTTTATGAAATTCGAAATTAAAATTAAACATGCAATTCAGATAATAAAAGAAAAACTAACAATCCTAAATGAATGCACTTTTTCTTTTTCTTTTTCATGATTCAAAATAAAAATCCTTAATCTAATCCTGCAAGATAATAAAACAACCTAATCCTAAATCAAACTTTTTTGGATTTTTCCTTTTGCGAAAATAAAATTGACTTAAACACCATGACATCAAATCAAACAAGATAAAATTGATATTCGAAAATTGGCGAACCATATCTCGCGCATGAGATCGGGCTGTCCAATTTTAAAATTAAATCGCGAATCGAATCTCGAGCATGAGATCGGATTGTCGATTTTTTTGTAAGGGATTGCGAGTCGGATTTCGAGCGCGAAAATCGGACTGACAACCTCTAATTTGATGGGCACTTTTATATCGGAATATCAATCATCCTTACGCTAAGGAACAATTATACTAAAAAAGAACAAATAAAATAAAAAATAAAAGTAAAGTAAAAAGAGAAAAAAACTACCTAATTTGCTTTTCTTCTTTTTTTTTCCTCTGTTTCTTTGTTTTTTTTCTTTCCCACGTGTAACCGTGGGTCTCCAAGGGGCAGCCGGTCAGAGTGGGTCACCGGCGTCCGAAACTCCGGCGAGGACCGGCGGTGGGTGGACCGGCGGCAGCAGCGTTGCGTGCGATGACTCAGCTTGCAGCTCCTGGGTAGACCAAGCGGAGGCTGGCGAGGGGGGGCGTCCGGATCTGGCGTGAGGTGCTCCCGGGGACAGCGGCGCGGCGGCGAGGGATGCTGCGTTCGCCTGCAGGCGGCACGGCGGAGCGGGCCAGTTCAACAGGTCTCGGGTCTTTGGGTCGTGATGCGCGGGCTCGGGCGGAGCACGGCGGTGTCGCGTGCGGGGCGGAGCGCGGACAGGCGGAACTCGGGTGATCGGCGGTGCGTGGCTCGCGATTTGGGGCTCCGAGCTTGAGCAGATTTGGGCCTCACGGATCGGCACGGCTGGGTTGCGGCGCGGTGCGGTGTCCGGCGGGGGAGGTGGTCGCGCAGCACGTCGAGGATGGAGCGCGGCGCGGGGTAGACGCGGAGAGATGATGAACAGTGGCCGCCCCCTTTGCCCCCTTCGTACACTTTCTTTTCAGCTTTTTCTTTTCTGCACAAGCAAAAGAAAAGCTTCTGCTGCTGACTATTCCCTTTTGCCCTTTTTTGCTTTTCCACTTTTGTATTCTTTCTCCTCAAAAACCCACGAAGACCTCTCTCTCTCTTCACCTTTTTTCTTTTTTTCGGTCAAAGAAGCCAAAACCTTCCCCCAAAAAAAGAAAAAGCAAAGCAAAAACTCTAAAAAAAAACCAAGAAATCCCCACGGACGGCTTCAACTTTTCTCCCTTGTGTTTTTTCTCTCTTTGATTCCAAAGAAAAGCCAGCCCTCCCTCCTTAAACCTCTCGCACACATGGCCTTTTATAGGGAGAGGAATTGGATTTTCAAAATTTTCCTCGAGTCAATCTTCGCAAATCTTTTCACAAAATTTTCACCTATTGATAACGATCCAAGATTTCGATAAGATTACTCTTTAATTCCAAATCCTAAAAAGCCAAATCGCAATATTTCGTAACATTCGTTTTTTTCCACTTGCCTTATCCCGGAAAATTTCAAATCTTTATTTTCTCACAAGATAATTCCTGATCATTAAAAATAGGCTTGGCCAACTAATTTGAATTTATCCACCACCGATTCCATAAAAAGTAAAAAATGCAAATAAAAAATAAATTCAACCTAAATCTATGCGCTATGCAATTAATAAAATTAACCTCCTAATTTCCTATGCAATAAATAAACTAATTAAATTGCCAAAATTTAGGTGTCAACAGGATGCCTACCCAATTCATTTTTAAATGACTTATAGCCATTGACCACCTTTTGTGTTCTTGTGTGATAACCAATGCTAGAGGTCCCTAAAACAGGTTCTAAGTATGACCCAAGATACTGTTAGGACTAGAATTAGCACCTAGAGGGGGGTGAATAGGTGTTTAAAGCGATTTTAACAATCTAAACGAAAGAGATACAGATAATTTAAAATCAACGATTACAGCAAATGAAAACAGTTAACAATAGAAGGATTAGGGATAGAGAATCAAGACTCCAGATTTATAGTGGTTCGGCTTAGATCAAGCCTACGTCCACTCTCCCGCACGGACAGCCCTTCTTGGCTGGATTTCACTAAGAATCAATAAGAGTGATTACAGTCTCACACTCTTGAGTCCACAGTGTAGATTACTCTACTACACTTCCTCAAGGTCTACAATATGATCTCTCTCTTGATTACAAATAACGCTCAAAGAATGATATCGCAAAATAGAAAAGGAGATTCAGACTTTGGAATTCTTCTATCCGCACCCTTCAACAACTAGAGCATCTCTCTTATATACTTCTTCATGCCTTCAATACCGTTGGCACCTTCCAAAGAAGTTCTTCCAATCAACCCGTTGGACATAATCAATTAGAGAGATCTCGAGCTCTTTAAGGTAAGTGTTGATAGCCCATCAATCCCGCTCGCCCATACAATCAGGATCTCGGTTTCCATAAGTAGATCCTTCCAAATATAAGTTGCGAAGTCGTCAAGGAATCTAAACTTATTCCATATAAAGCTTAGATCATTTAGTGCTAAATCCAGTAGAAAGATATCCACTAGTTGTTAGAATAAAGATCGTATTAGATCGAATAAACGTCGTCCTGAAACTGTCAATGTGAGTAGACTTTGAAATATAAGTCTTGAGTCTTGCTAGCTTCAGACTTTAATCTTCGAGACTTTGATCCTCGAGACTTTGATCTTCAGACTTTGATCTTCAGAATCTGTAAGTCTTCAGACTAGACTGATAAACTTGTTTTGTCAACTTCAAAATACTTTAAGGGATTTCATCCAACAATCTCCCCCTTTTTGATGGTGACAAAACTTTCCTGCAGATTTGAATATTATTGCCCTGCAATACAACTTTTAAGCAAGCATCATAAAAGATTTAAATAAGATAGTAGAAGTTATCCGCATACGATATCCCGTACCTGAGACTTTCCCTGTACATAGATCTGCATTCACTGAAACCTCATTAGTCATAAACAGACAATACTATCAAATTTACGAAGCTTAAAGTATTGCCATAGAGAACATACTTTCCAAAAACTGCAAGCAAACGTTAAAGAACTTAAGTCAAAGTCAAGATAGCAAGCAATAAAAGAAAAAGATTGGGTTTGGGTTTTGAAATCAAAAATCAACATCTCAAAAATCAACATCTGCAAGGTCTTCTCCCCCTTTTTGTCAGCATAAAAAAATCAAGGAGCTCAAGGAATGCGAACAAGTTGAAAGTCTTCCATAGACTTTACGGTGTCTTCCAGCTTCCTCAAATCTGCACGTACTTGGGTGAGAGTAGTGCCCTTTGCGGTTTCTTGAATCTCGACGCTGAACATCTTTAATCGATCATGCAAAGTGATGAACATTGCATGATTTTCATTCTCACAAGGTCTGAAATTCATATCCCATGGCATAAATTTGTCCTTTAAGTTCCAAGATGAGCTCAAGCAGCTTTTGAAAATTTCCAGAGTTTTCAGTCTGAGTGCTTGTTTCAGCTTGGTCTGATGGTGGAGTCAAGCCAGTATGAATTTCAGCAGGCGGTTCAGAGTGTGGAGATGATGCCTCTCCTTCGAAACGCCCAGCATGAATATTCTCGGCATCGGGAGGTGATCGACTAACACTGTTTGAGCATCCTCTTCTCGAAAGTCAGCCGAAGAGGTGTGTGTTCGCTTTCTTTATCTCCCCTGTCTCCATGTCTTCTGGTGGAGAAAAGAATTCTTCTTTTTGAGGCGTTTCCTCGATTACGGGATGTTGTAAATCCTCCTTTCGCTGGAGAATCTTTCTTTTCGGTTCATCTCGCTTTCTCTTCTTTTCTTTCTTCCTCTTCCACTCTTTCTTCGTCTTTCTCCTTTTCCTCTTTCTTCTCTTTCTATTTCTTCTCTTTCTTCTCTTCCTCTTTCTTCTCTTCCTCTTTCTTCTCTTCCTCTTTCTCTTTCTCTTTCTCTTTCTCTTTCTTCTCTTCCTTCTCTTCATCTTTCTTCTCTTTCTCGCAACTTGATGTTAAGAACAGTTGGAATAGATGCAGCAAATTGAGAAATTAGAGTAGAGATAGGAATTGCATCCTCATCATCTTCATCTTCCAGGATGATTGCCCTTCGCTTCTTGGTGGAACTAGCCACAGGCTTCTTTCCCTTTCCTTTTGGCCGCCGATGAGTCTCGTCCGAATTTGACAGAGTCTTTTCCTTGAATATTTCCAGCTTCTTGCTAAGCTCCTTCAAACGCATCTTGGTAATCATCCCCAGCCCGATGACCATTTTATCAATGGTCTTCACTGTGAAAATGTGAGGAGGTTGAATGTGTAGATGTCTGAAGAGACGAGTAATGAGAGCAGCATAAGGAAGCTTTCCTTTGTCCTTAACCATGCATCTATACATGTGAAAGATGATGGTATGTGGTAAAGAGAAGTTCACACCGAGTCTTGATGGCAAACATCAACTTGGCTTCGAAATTGATACATCTGTCTTGGATGTCGATTTGGGTCTTAGACAGATTGATTACAATCTTATGCAGCAAAGTATTTGTTGCATTCATTCTCGAGTAAGAGAGTCTTCCTTCGCAATTCTGTCCTTTGCTAGATCAAGAGTAGCATGGCTGACAGACACACCGATTGGTTGGAAAACCCCTCTTTCCACACCAAGCACATCAGCCATTATGTCCTTATCAATGACATACTCTTTGTCCCTCACGCTGAAAGTAAAGCATGTTTGCATCAACGAAACTGATATTTGAGTAGAAATAAGCGAGTCAATTCGAATGTGCCGTGTCACGATGCATGCGGGGTGATAGAGTTGGAGCTTTTCGAATTTCTCTCGCAGATTTATACTCAACAAGTCCAGAAAGTCAAAATCAACAGTTCGTGGGTTCATCACCCCACGCTTCAACAATTTTTCATCTCTTTCTGTGTCCGTCCGAGCGGAACAATTCATCCTTCTTCCCTCTAAGGCTCGCAGCCACACCCATCCATGGTTTAAAGTGTATGAACATCTTTTCATCATCATCCTTCCCTTCAGGCTGATTCATACTACTAAACCTAGGGTCACTCGGGAAATTTGCAAATGCTCTTGCAGCCGTTCCTTCAGGCACAACTAGGGGTGAGCGGTTCCCGGTTCCTTACAGGTTCCGCTTGGAACCTGGAACCTACCCTCGGGTATAGGTTCCTCATTTTTTGGAACCCGGAACCTACCCGTCGAAACCAAGAACCCGGAACCTACCCCGTCACAGGTTCCGGTCGGTTCCGAGTTCCAACGGTTCTTTGTTTTTTTTTTTTTTTTTCATTTTTAGTTAAAACAAAAATGGAAATGAATGCAGCAATAATAAACAAACTTGTCATTCATTAAAAAGAATATAACACAAACAACAAACAGCATTTTAGAAGCAATAATAAACAAACTGTTTTTAGTTTTTACACTCATGAAAATCTGGTTCTTAGAACTTCTTACAAAAGATCAACATCATCAATTGGTGGAAGCTCTCTCGGTAAAATTGAGTCTCTTTTGCCGGATCCTAAAATTAAGAGAGAAAGGCACTAAATTTATGATCAAAATCCATATACCATTATATACTTCTTGTAGCAAAAGAGTAAATGACTGGATAAATGCGAGAAAGGGATAGGCCTTAAATGGCATTCTAAGAACAAGCTTTGTAGCAAGAGAACGGTAGAAATTTTCTGGGGCCTGCACTAACAAATTCTTTATGAAGACCACTTCACCAAAACTTACAACATACTTGCATCCTCCCCCCACCCAAAGAGAGAGAGAGAGAGAGAGAGAGAGAGAGAGAGAGAAAAGAAAAGTACACCCAAGTGAAAAGGTTCTCAAATATTTTCTGTTTTGTGAAAGTTGAAACGATACCTTCAACTGGTTCAAGGAGACAGACATGAGAACGGAACCATCACGGTGGAGGACACCTCGTAATCCACCTCCTCGCCCTACTCCCATGTTAAGTATGGTTGTTAGAAAATGGAACTATCTAAAATTTTATGGCCAATGTCATTTTCAAGTTGATGACCAACCTCCTTTTGCATTGGCAATTGACCCGATCGTTGTTGGAAGTCAAAATAATGTTTGCTTTTCCTCAAATGGTGCCTGATGATGGTAATTAGAAATAAAGACGAGGCGAATAAGAATCCCAAAATGGTCGACTAATGTAGAATGATACAATAAACTAAATTAAAAACCTACCACCCCCTTCTAAAGCTCTGCTGCTCTCATACCGAGATTTGCCAGCCTTCTGCAGGGATCTATCTCTTCTTCAGGTGGTTCAATAAGAGAGACTCTGATTGTATCACCTAAACCATCCTGCATTAAAATGTTCCATGAACTTCAAGGTCTAATTAGGGTATAAGGAGCATTTCAAATATCACTAGCAATGGCCCGTTATGCGCAGTCCACCAAAAACAAAATGACTCCAATCATTCAAAAATATAAATGAAAACAGAATTTTGCAAAGCATTTTAAACCACCCAATCACCGAATTGCAAAGGTGTGATACATCTAGATCAACAGGGATTCTAATCATGTTCGGGACGGTTGCACCGAGCCGTGGGTGTAAAGGAGACCTGAAGAAGGGTTCGAATGCCAATTGCAGACTTCATGCGTCTATCTTTACCTTCTCCAGCTTCAGTCACTCCCAAGTGTAATGGGTAATCCCATCCCTGAACATTCATTTCAGCTACGAGAAGACGGTATGCCTGAACTATGACAACGGATTGCTTGCTTTCATTGAGAAGACAAAATTGTGGAAATCTAACTTCCGGCATATTCTTGCAAACTCAAATGCATATTCGACCTGTTTGAATGAATACCCTTCAATTTCAGAGTTCAGATCATAAAAAAACTGAAAAGCCAAAAACGAAAAAAAAGAAAAGGTAAAAGAACTTTTAATAGATTTAGAGAGAATAATTGTTCACCATTCCCGTAGGAGAATCCCGTGGTAGCTCATGATATGATCTGAAAAGCTACCATGATTTGTGCCAATACGCATCGCCCTTCCATACTTTTTGCACTTCTCAACTAATGGAGTGAATACCAAGTAGAGCGAACAACCGTATCAAAAATAAGAAACTAGGTACTTGTGAATTCAGATTGCTTCTACTGAGACAACTCCACAATTTAGTCCAAAGCCCTCTTTTCACCAAATTCAAGCCCACGCACATAAAAAGAGCTGGTCATTGTCGAATGACCCTTCTTTCATTTTACTGATAGAAAAAAGAAAGACTGCCGCCACATTGACACTTCTTTCTTGTGGTGCAGGCTGGGAATCTAAAATCATACAATTCATGCCTATAGATAGAATATATGCAAGTCATGCACCCATTTCTACAGCTACAAGGAAGGGGTTCAAGTCAAACGTGCCGCAAGAGGTTGAGCGATTGATGGATCGGTTAAGCCATTCTCAACTCATCGGATTCTATTAGATGTCCTACGACTCCTACCCATGAACCTAGCAAATTTCAATGTCGAAGTTGGTCTCAGTGACCAAGGAGAAAGAAACAGTCTCAGTTTGTCGCCCGATTCAGGTAAAACTTGCTTAACACCAATAATGAATAGGCTTCAATCAAATATATGCAAACAATGCAACGAGCGGCAACACCGGACTCACAATAACTGCCAAGAGAACCCTTTTTCCCCACAGATCTAGCAACTTAGATTTCAATTATTTTCTGCTCTGTATGGGGAATAGGAATTACGTTTGAGCGGCGAGGCGAGTGAGGGGTGAAGATGTCCAGCGGCGGTGTCGAGTGAGGTCCGGCAACGGCAAGCACGCGGTGACGGTGGCGCGACGACGACGAAGGCACAAGTCTCACGGCACCAATGGCGGCATGAATGGCGCAGCGAGACGGCGGCGGTCGCGGCTCAACCCACGGCCAAGGGGAAGAGCTTGGTTCGGGCGGAGGTGGTGACGGTTCGGAGCAACAACGGCCCGGACGGCCGAGCGAGCAGCGGCAAGAGGTGGTGACAAAGGGCTTGGGGACGCGCGGTGCCTCACGGCGGCGCGAACGGCGAGATAGATCGTCGAGCTCAACGGCGAGACGGCTCGTCGGACGAGCGGGGTGGGTGGGGGGTTCGGTGGCCAAGAGGTGGTGATGAGTAGGGCGTGGGGCGGCGGTGTGGTGGTGGGTGAAGCGGCGGCCGGTGAGAGGAAGGAAGAAGAAGAAGAAGAAGAAGAAGAAGAAGTTGGGGTGGGGGTGGGGGGGGGGTTGGGGTTTCGGCCGAGAGAGGGGAAAGAGAAGAGAGAGAGAGGAAAAGAAAAAAAAAAAAGTTGGGGGGACAGGAAGTGACGTGAGGAGGGAAAAGTGGAGAAAAGAGAGAGAGAGAGAAAAGAAAGGGAAAGGGGGAAGATTGAATAGAAGGGAGGGAAATCGCGTGGAGGGGAATAGGGTTTTTTTTTTTTTTTAACTTGGCCGGTTCCGGTTCCTCCGGTTCCGGTTCCTTTAGGAACCGGAACCGGTCCCTTAGAACCGGAACCGAACCGGAACCTCCGGTTCGGTTCCCCGGTTCCCGGTTCTACCCGGGAACCACGCTCACCCCTAGGCACAACTCCAGATCTTTCCATAACAGTAAGAAAGTGCGTCTCGTTTCTATAACCTTTCTCTTTCAGAAACTCATCCACAAAGGACATAGCGTAACCACCTTCCTTTAATGCAGAGTACGGTTTGTAGACAAAGGCAGGTTTAAGAGTTCTTACTGGTTCAATATCTTCATAAATCGATTCATCTTGAGGGCCCGGTTGAAGAGGAGTTTGCTCAGTAGGAGTGTCGCTTTCCTCGGTGAGATCAAAATGCGTAGGACCCTCACCGGATCCTTGTGGTCCCCGTTTGCTATTCCTCAAGACTTCCTCCAAACGACATTGTGCTTTTCTTTGGAGAGACTTTTTCACTTGTGTCGCAAGAAAGTTGGGAACTTTGAAACGGAGAAGTTTTGGAGAGAAAAATTGCAGAGCGGTGAAAACTTTTGATCTAGGGTTTTTGAGTAAAGTGAAAACGAATGAGAAGAGTTGTATAAGTATGACAGTACGGGGAAAATCAAGCGTCGTATATTTTGAGAATCTTGAATTTTCCTTTTTGAAAAATAACTGCCTTAATAAAATGATAACCACCTTTTTAATAATAACCGACTTAAAATAGACAGATAATCTTACCTTATCAATAAGACTGTTTAAGTAAACGAACTTACGGTCGTGTCGATTCGTATTCTCGCCTCTTTTAACCTTTGAGTCTGATACTCTGTCAGTCTTTAGTTACTGAGTCTGAACTTCAGCATTCTTCAAGAGATAATATATTGAGTCTTGAGCGAATAGACTCAAACAAGCTTTTATCAAGTGGCTTTGTGAAGATGTACGCGTTGATTCTTTGAGTCTATGAATTGTATCAAGACTTCTTTGTTCTGAACATGATCTCTTATAAAGTGATGTCGAATCTCAATATGTTTTGCTCTTGAATGTAGGATAGGATTCTTTGTAAGATTGATTGCACTTTGGTGTTGTCACATCTAATTTCGTGCAAGAGTCTTCAATGCCAAAGTCTTGCGGTTGTTGTTTTATCCACAATATTTGATAACAGCAACTTCCAAGAGCAACGTATTCTGCTTCAGCTGTTGAAAGAGCCACAGTACTTTGTTTCCTCGAAAACCGGGATACTGTCTTGTTTCCTAGTAATTGACACGTACCTGAAGTGCTTTTTCTTTCAACTCTACAACCTGCAAGATCTGCGTCTGAATAGCCAAGAAGTGTAAAGTCTCCTTCTTTGGGATACCAAAGACCGATCTTAGCAGTAGTAGCAACATATTTAATAATACGTTTGACAGCGCTTAAATGAGATTCTCTAGGGTCAGATTGAAACCTAGCACATATGCAAACACTAAATAATATGTCGTCCGGATGCGGTAAGATAAAGAAGAGAGCCAATGATACTCCCGTATAGCTTTTGGTCAATTTTCTTCCCCGCTTCATCTTTGTCTATCTTCAAGGAGCTTGACATTGGTATGTCGGTCTTTTTGCAATTTTCCAGACCGAACTTTTTAACAAGTTCTTTTGCATACTTCTCTTGATGAATGAATATTCCCTCCTTTAGTTGTTTGACTTGTAGACTAAGGAAAAGGATAGTTCACCCATCATGCTCATCTCGAATTTATCCCGCATAGACTTAGAAAATTTCTTGCACAAAGTCTCATTAGATGATCCAAATATAATGTCATCTACATAAATCTGAACAAGTAGAAAACTTTTACCTTCCTTTTTAATGAACAGAGTAGTGTCTACATTACCTTTAGAAAAGCCACTATGAATTAAGAAATTGCTTAGCCTTTCATACCAAGCTCGAGGAGCTTGTTTTAGTCCATATAAAGCTTTCTTCGTCCCAATACGAGTCCGGTTTCTTTGAATCTTCAAAACCAGGAGGTTGTTCTACATAGACTTCTTCTTGAATGACTCCATTCAGGAATGCACTTTTGACATCCATTTGAAACAACCTGAAATTCTTATAGCAAGCAAAGGCAAGTAGTAATCTGATTGCCTCTAACCTCGCTCTCTTTGGAGCGTAAGTCTCATCATAGTCTATCCCTTCTTCTTGCGTGTATCCTTTAGCCACGAGTCTTGCTTTGTTTCTCGTTACTTTGCCTTTTCATCAACTTTGTTCCCGAAAACCCATTTAGCTCCAATAACGATTTACCTTTTGGTTTGGGAGTTAATTCCCATACGTCGTTAATACTGAATTGTCTCGAGCTCTTCTTGCATCGCTTCAATCCAGCTTTCATCAGCTAAAGCTTCTTCGATATTTTTGGGTTCTATTTCGAAATAAGAGCAACAAAGACTAGACTCTTCTCGTCTTTTGGATCTTGTTCGAATTCCCTCATTAATGTTTCCAATAATGAGTTCTTCAGATGGCTAGACTTGTGCTTCCAAGAATCGTTCGATCGATAGATTGTTGATCTTCTTCTTGAGTAGATTCTTCATCGGTAGCTTGTTGTACTGATTTTGATTTAAGAACCGCTTCGGTGGAGTTAGATCTAGCAATGTCCTGGAGCAGATTCCCGAGTCTTCAATCAGTATCGCTGAACTTGTGGAGAGTCTTGAAATATTACATTCATTGATTCTTCCACGATCCCGAGTCTTTTTGTTGAACACTCTAAAGGCTTTGCTTGTCGTAGAGTATCCAAGAAAGAATCCTTCATCTGATTTTTCTTCAAACTTACCAACACGATCATTTGCATTCTTTAGAATAAAACATTTGCAACCAAATATTTGAAAATAAGAAACTATTGGTTTCTTTCCTTTAAAAATTTCATAAGGAGTTTTCTCGAGAATTGGTCTTAGAAACACTCTGTTTATAATATAGCAAGCAGTTGAAACAGCTTTTGCCCAAAACCTTGAAGAAACTTGATTTCCAATTAAAAGAGTTCTTGCCATTTCTTGTAAAGATCTATTCTTTCTTTCCACAACCCCATTCTGTTCTGGTGTATATGGAGAAGAAAATTTGTATTGAAAACCAAATTCATCACATAAATTAGCAAAGTCTTGATTTTCAAACTCACCTCCATGGTCTGTACGAATGCTTGTGATAGAGTGGCCTTTCTCATTCTGCACTTTTTAGCAAATTTTGAAAAGAGAGAGAAAGTCTCGACTTACTTGTGAGAAAGTAGACCCGGTAAATCGTGAATAGTCATCCACTATTACCCAGACAGAACCTTTTACCACCAATGCTTTTCATTCTGGTAGGTCCAAACAAATCCATGTGCCAAAGCTGCAATACATGGTTAGTGGAAACTTTATTTATCGATTTGTAAGAGTTTCTAACCTGTTTACCCAGTACGCATGGTGTACATAGATCGACTTTGAATAATTCGAATGGGGAGTCCTCGAACAAGTTTCTTTGTAGAGATCTTGTTGATCTGCTTCATGTTGATATGGCCTAGCTTTTTGTGCCAAAGATTTGCTTCATCTTGTACAAATATTAAGCACTTTGTGATCTATCTTGATTCACATCCGTAAGATAGATATTTTCATGTCTTCGACCGCAAAAGATTGAGTAAGGTCTTTACCGATTCCGAGCACGTTTCTTCTTGAAAGTTGATCTTGAAACCAGAATCACACAACCGACTTATGCTAAGCAAGTTGTAATTTAATCCTTCAACTAATGAAACATTATTGATAGACAAACTTCCAATCTTCACTGTTCCTCGACCAGTAATCTTTCCTCTGTTGTTACCACCAAAGGAAACTTTTCCTCCGTCTATCTGGATAAGTTTTATGAAGCAGCTTGAGTCTCCTGTCATATGTCTTGAGCATCCACTATCAAGATACCATTTTATCTTCTTTTTGATAGTAACCTGCAATTAACAGAAATCAAGCTCTTTTTGGTACCCATACCAACTTGGGTCCAGAAGTGTTAGTACAATAGACAGTCTTAGCCCAACTCTTTTTAACAGTCTCCAAACCAAAGGACATTCTTTCTCAAAGTGTTCTAAGCTTTTACACTTGGAACATCTCGAGCATTTCTACCAACGGGTTTTACAAAGACTTTCTGGAAATGATTCTTATAAACAGTTCTAGCTGGTCTTTGTTTAATTCTTTCTTTTACCTTCGGAAAATCAATCGGTGGAATAGTTTCGAAGTCATACCAAGACCTAACTTGTCAAAATACGGTCTTTGTATTGAAAGAATCTTATCCAAATTTTCGAACCATTTGAAAATTTCTTTGATATGTTAGTGAAGTCATTTTTCAAAAGATTATTTTCATTTGAAATATCTTGTCGAGTTTTCTTTCACAAAGAGCAAAATCTTTTTCCAGTTTTTCAAACTTTTCTTTCATAAGTTTATCCTGTTGTTTCAATGTAGAATTTTCCCTTTTTAATTCGGAGATCCTCTTAAGAGAGATTTTCAGACTAAGACATAGTTCATTAATGTATTTAGAAACTTTAACAGGAATTTTCAGATTACTTACCTCGAGTTCGCTGCAGTCTCGTGTGCAATCGGTCTCGAGTCCGAGTCCGATTTTGCCATTAAACAGATATTGGCATAATCATTGTCACTATCTTCACATTCGGTATCACTCCAAGTTTCTGCCTTGAGTGCTTTCCTGTTTTTCTCTGTCTTTCCTTTTCTCTTCTTTAACGAGAGGACGATTAGGTCGATGTGTCCCTTTTCTTGCATTCAAAGCAAGTCACTTCTTTATTCGTATCATCTTCCTCTCGTTGACCTATTTTGAAACCTTTGAGAATTTTGTTTCTTCCAATTGAATTTCCTTCCTTTTCTTTCAGCTTTCGAATCTCTTTATCATAAGTGCCGCTTCTTCATCATCTAGATCTTCTTCAGAATCGTAACATCGTAATAGTAATTAGACTTTAAGGCAATAGATTTCTTACCTTTTGAGTCTTCTTCTTCGTTGGTCTGTTCTACTTCATAGGATTGAAGAGTTCCAACCTTATTGAGGTTTTTATGTAATTCCAGTCTTTTGAGAGTCCACGAAGAAGTTTGTTGACCTTCATATGTCCTGAGATTGGATGTCCCCGATATTCAAGACCATTCACAATTTCAAGTAAAGCGACGAACATGTCGGTAATTGATTCTCCTGATCTCATCTTAAAGACTTCATATTGTCCCAAGAGAAGGTTGATTCTTGTTTCTTTCACACGATCAGTTCCTTCATAGGTAATGTGGAGCCGATCCCATACTTCTTTTGCTGTATCACAAGAAGATATTCTATTATATTCAGTAGGGGATAAAGCACAATATAAAGAATAAATAGCTTTGGCGTCGAGAGTCTGTCTCTTGGTGATTTCTTCTTGAGTCATAAGAGTAGGAACAGCAGGTTCTTTTCCTCTCTCTGAGTCTGATGCAGCAACAGGAATGATTCCTTTATCAACCACTTCCCATTCCAAGGGATCTTTTGATCTTAGGAATGCCTTCATCTTATTTTTCCATATGCTGTAATCTTTTCCATCAAAGTATGGAGGTCTGGTATTGCTTTGACCTTCAACCAACCCTGTAGATAGCATACTAGCCATAGATCTTTTACTTAGAAGTAAAGACACTTCTTATAAACAAGTACACAAGCTCTGATACCAATTGTTAGGACTAGAATTAGCACCTAGAGGGGGGTGAATAGGTGTTTAAGCGATTTTAACAATCTAAACGAAAGAGATACGAGATAATTTAAAATCAACGATTGCAGCAAATGAAAACAGTTAACAATAGAAGGATTAGGGATAGAGAATCAAGACTCAGTTTATAGTGGTTCGGCTTAGATCAAGCCTACGTCCACTCTCCCGCACGGACATCCCTTCTTGGCTGGATTTCACTAAGAATCAATAAGAGTGATTACAGTCTCACACTCTTGAGTCCACAAAGTGTAGATTACTCTACTACACTTCCTCAAGGTCTACAATATGATCTCTCTCTTGATTACAAATAACGCTCAAAGAATGATATCGCAAAATAGAAAAGGAGATTCAGACTTTGGAATTCTTCTATCCGCACCCTTCAACAACTAGAGCATCTCTCTTATATACTTCTTCATGCCTTCAATACCGTTGGCACCTTCCAAAGAAGTTCTTCCAATCAACCCGTTGGACATAATCAATTAGAGAGATCTCGAGCTCTTTAAGGTAAGTGTTGATAGCCCATCAATCCCGCTCGCCCATACAATCAGGATCTCGGTTTCCATAAGTAGATCCTTCCAAATATAAGTTGCGAAGTCGTCAAGGAATCTAAACTTATTCCATATAAAGCTTAGATCATTTAGTGCTAAATCCAGTAGAAAGATATCCACTAGTTGTTAGAATAAAGATCGTATTAGATCAGAATAAACGTCGTCCTGAAAACTGTCCATGTGAGTAGACTTTGAAATATAAGTCTTGAGTCTTGCTAGCTTCAGACTTTAATCTTCAGACTTTGATCTTCAGACTTTGATCTTCAGACTTTGATCTTCAGACTTTGATCTTCAGAATCTGTAAGTCTTCAGACTAGACTGATAAACTTGTTTTGTCAACTTCAAAATACTTTAAGGGATTTCATCCAACAGATACCTCTCAAGGTCATGCATCACATCTATGCATACATCTAAAAAATCATGTGCATGGTTGAAAGTAAACATGCATGCAAGCTATTGGGCCTTGGTTCTCAACCAATCAAATAAATTAGTAAGCCGACATTTGGATCACTTATTTAGTCATCATACACCAAAGACATCCACACGCATTTTCTAACGGATGAAGTGATGTTATGCGTGTATGATTCATGTGATGCCTAAAAAGTATTTATGATGTATTTGATACATCGATTTGAAACAAAATGATGGGAGAATTTGACATAGGTGCATCTGGGTTATGGAACACATTTAATTGCCAAGGCTATTCCGGGGCACATATCATACATGACTAACGAATGTCATAGGCATTTAAAATATGGCACAAACTTGGATGAGTTCAATGTCAAATCAAAAAGGAAATAGTGCAAGAGAGATATGATTCCATTATAGCTATTGAGTGCATTTAATTGTCAAGGCTAATCCGGAGCACATATCATGCACTACAAACATTGTAGGCATTTTAAATATGACCCAAGCTTAAATGGAATTAATCTCAAATCAAAAGTTGATTGATGCTAAAACGGTTCATGTTGGAGGCATCACATACAGCAAAATCACCTTGACATGTAAAACAATTTTGCTATACATCCGAAAGAAATCGACAAATGTCCCTAGATAACCTTTCATCTTCCAAGGAATTTTGACAACAAAGATTGTGAAATTTGGAATAGAATTTATGAAGATAACTAATCCTCATTCAGCATGCAAGATATCCTAAAAAATTCTAGAAGAGAATTGCATCAAGGAATCATAATAAAGAACACCAAATAGAGCAATCAAGATCAGAGTAATCGGGGCATGACCCATGAACGACATTTGACAAGTCACAATTGCGCCACTTGTCATAGTAGAGCTCGTGTTACCAAAGAAGGTTCTTCTGATTTCGTGGTTTTATTGTATCCTACAAGTGAATTGGTCACGCGCCTCAAACCATGAGTTCTCGTAACCTACATTTTCAGAAGTTGCCTGAGCACAGACAAATCCGCCGAAGTAGCTAGGTATTTCCAAACGAGCAGGTCCTCGTGTGCTTCCTTCGGGCTCGCTTTCTGACATTGATATACCAACTTTAATGATGCAGTCGGCAAAGAGCTGGAGCAGACGACAACTGTACCGAAGTGGGACGAACAAGGCAATGTAAAGACACAAGACACTGAAGAGGGCAGTGATTCCAACTATCAAGATGACAACAGCAACCCAAGTGCGTTTACTTGTGGTCACGTAAACCCCCGTCATGAAGGCCACGGACATTGTCGCAAGAGCTATGAGCAGCGGTAACCTTGCATTTCTGAGGGCATGATGCACTGCATGCGGATCATTGATTTGCGTCCAAAGAAGTATCACAACTGAAATTATTGAGCTGTACAAGGCGATGGTGTTGCAAATCACGAAAATGTCATACATAGATTTGTTCAATAGTGTAGCAATTCCCGCATTTGGTTCAGAACTATTATATCCTCCAGGTACAGAAAAGCCAGCAGCAAATGTCATGGCAGCAACGAGTGTTGCCACGACCATACGAGTGTTGGCCTGGTTCTTTAGTCTATCCAAATTCGAAGGCTTCAAACGTCTCCATGGGCCTAAGCCTGTTGACCGACAAATTGCTTTGTCTTTGCCTCTGGGTGCTTTAGCAGATGCTAAGACTATTCGCGTCCAAATCTGGTTAAGCATAATAGAAAATAAACATCGTGATTATCCATGAAGATGGACTCAAAATCAAAGATTTAGAATTAACAAAATTAAAACCTTCTCAAGTGATACGCAAACTTGCAAATGCAATCTTTTCTGAGCTTACTATAGAAACTTAATTCCTTTTGTTTATCCCAGAAAGGAAGCAGCTAAAATTAACAGTGAAAAACAAAAAGTAGTAACTTGTTAATCCATTTTGTATAGATCATCACCTTGCGAAATGGAGCATCGATGGTTTGCAGATTCTCGTCTACAATGTCTTGAGCCGTTAAGTTTTTGTTGTTTACCAGTTTAAGATCAACTCTTTTGTCCCGAGTGAGATAGAATAGAACTTTGGGTTGCCATTGCAATGTGGCCACATGTATAGGCGTGTTTCCTTCCTTGTCTTTCGCATTTATAAGCTTCTCAAGCTTGGGATCACCGAGTATGCATTCTACTGTGGAGGCCATTCCATACTTTGCTGCAATGTGAAGTATATTTTGCCCTTCCTCAAGATTTAGCAACTCTTCTGGATCTGGCCAATGTCGAAGTAGCTCCTTGATAGTGTCGAGATGACCCATCTTACATGCGATGTGGATTGGAAAATAGCCCTCTTCGTCGCCCTCAAAGGCGCTGGAAGCAAACTCTTTAACCAAGAATTTGACCTCATCTACATAATTCACGTATGCTGCTAGATGGAGGGGAGTCCCACCTCGAGCATCTCTTAAATTGAATAGCTCTTTCTTCCGCATTAACATCTCTTTCAGCATATCTACATCATTAAAGAGCCCGAGATGAATGAATATTTGTCGTGCTCATGACCATGGGTATGGCAACTTTACCCTCTAGACAAAAATGCGATAGCATTGAATACATAATTGAAACTAAACTTTTTGGGGATACTTTCAGTATGGATATATGGAGAATGCTTCAAAGCATGGAGACATTTATATCCAAGACGTTACCTCACTGGAGAAATCGAGCAATCATTACATAAGTCTCTTCCTAATTTACAAAAGGTCCTTCGACAATAATATAGGTAGTGTAGTATCTACAATGGCTGTACTATAAGCTAGGTAGCACGGACACGTTACATGTGCTTCCGTGTCGTGTCCAACATGTGTTTGACATGTCGACACGTTTTGAAACGCATGTCCCAAAGACAATGGAGGGTGGAGGCGAGGGCGAGGGAATAGAGACGAGGCTGCAAGCGACAGCGAGCCCGTGATGGTGAGAGATGGCCAAAGAAAGAGCAAAGATTGAGGTGAGGGCCGCCACTCTGTGATGTTGCGATGGATCGGCGACAAGGCTACAGCTACAAGGGAGGAAGGGCTGGAGGTGAGGCGGTGAACGATTGTGATGAAGACCAAGAGCAAGCAGAGATCAAGAGAAAGAAGAGATCAAGGGGGTTGTGCGGCGAGGAGGAGGAGAAGAAGGGCGCTGCTAGGGTTTTGAGAATGAAACTAAAAGAATAAAAAGGGACTTAGCGTGTTGGAGAGAGGGGGGAAAAGTGACAGGTTGATAGCCTGTCGGGTGGTGGGGAGGAAAAGAAAAGTGAAAAAAATTTGGGGGTGAGGGGAAAGAAACGAGGGAAAAAGGAAATTTGTCGGGGTGGGTTGGGGGTGGAACCCCCGAGGGACTTATTATTTAATCGAAAAAAGTAATTTCGAAAAATAAAAGTACTGAATGTTGAATTATTAGTGTAAATTCATTGTAGGTTCTTTTTTAATTAATTAATTATTTATAAATTTGAGATAAATTAATTAAAAATAAAAATATTCATTTAATATACAACGTGTCCTAGCATGTCGGAATTTTCTATTTTTAAGAAATGACATGTCGATTTGTCGTGTCGTGTCACGTGTCGGTGCTACTTAGACTATAAGTATTGACTCCCGAAGCATTAAATTGATTAGATTCTTCGGACCGTAAGCCTTGCCCCTACCCAAGTGCAAACATACCGTATCAGCCTTTTTCTATGCCAAAATTAATAAGGAGTTTTCAACAATTGATGCAAGCCGCAGAAAAAAGTTTAAACCATCCTAGCTGATGGACCAAAAGTGTGAGGTCAGGTGCTTTTTGAATGAGGGTTAGAGGTTCAACGACTCGTATCTAAAGTAGAGACACATATAAAATGTATATGGTACGACTAATAAATTCACCCAAGTGAGAGCCATAAGTACAGTCACTGACCTAATCTTTGGTGCATCACGGCACCGTGAACCGGCGACATGCCTTGTATCCTAGGCCGAGGGACTTTTTCCACATCCATTGCTTCAACCAAGCGCACGAGAAGCTTCAGGTCGCCCATCTCGACTGCCAAGTACAGTGGGCATTTGCTCTCCTTATTCTTCTTATTCACCGATCTTGAGCCTCGACTCAGGAGCAGATTGGTCAACTCGTAGTGACGGTTCTTCACAGCCTCGTGCAACGCCGTGTTCCCTGCATCATTTGCCATGTCCAAAATACTACCACAGGGGAGGAGGAGCTCAGCCGTCCACATCCTGCCAGCTCTTGCCGCAATGTGGAGTGCCGTGTCCCCTTGGTTGTTCACCTTGGTGATGAGCCGCTTGTCACAGATGACCTCAAGGAGGACTCGAAGGATGTCGGCCTTCTCAATTCCCGCTACGATGTGGAGTAATGAGTTCCCAGAAGGACCCTGTATGTTGATAATGCGAGACAAAGAAACCCTCTCTTCGGCAGAATACCTTTCAAGGGCTTCGATGAACTTGTTGACGTCGCCTTTTTTTGCAGCGGCATGTAGCAGCGGATTCACATGGCATTTGAGTTCTGCTTGGCAGTGTGGTTTGTTTATCGACTCTAGTGCTTTCAATCTGGCCCTTTGCAGCTCCCAAATTTCATCATCCTCGATGGTTATGCTCGCGCAATCGTGATCCATCTTCAGACTTCAAAATTTGAATAGGTTTACTCCAAAGGTAGACAACAGTTTGATTGAACACTTCTGTTCTCCAATATTAATTGCACAGCTAAAAGTTGGGAGAGCTAAAGCTGAGCTTGGCTATTTAAAGGCGTCGGTGTGGAAGTGTTCTCCTTTGCCAATCACACGCGTTGTAATTTAAACGAACGCGGAAACGCGTTGTAATTTAAACGAACGCGGAAACGCTAACCCTGTAGGGTCCTCCGTTCGGCTTCTTCTCGTTTACCACGAGCCGCTACTGCAGGCTTGTCTTTGCGCGCGCGTGCAGCTCGTTTATCAAGGAGCAGCCTCGACTGTGCGGCTCGCTTGTGGTCATGTCAAGAGCAAATCCTTTTTTGTTATTCTATTACGTTTTTTTCCTGGAACCTTCAATTTACCCCCATAAATAAAGGACAGAAAACCTAAAAAGCAAGCCACCACTTTTTTTATCCTTTTATGTTCTTTCTTGGAACCTTCTTTTTGCCCCCATAAATAAAGGGGAAAATCTCAAATAAGGATTCAAAGTGAGCATATTTTCTCAAATAACGATCCGAAGTAACCGTTGTCCCAAATAAGGACCTAAAGTGATTAACAAATCTCAAATAAGGACTTGAACTTGCCGGCTGGTCAAAATGTTTACCGACCGGCGAGCATGCGACATTTTCGATGGCTAGAATATGGACAATTTTGTCGAAAAAAATATAGATAGAAATTAACAAATCCTAAAAACAAAACCCCCAAATTCTTCACGTTATTTTGACCTAAAAAAACCTCTTCATGTTCTCACATTTTTCTTCTTCTGCTCTTCATCTTCTCCATTCTTTGTCCTCTCTCGCTTGGAGCATCGAAATTTTCTGTTAATGGAACACGAATTGAGAGAGAGAAGGAGGCAGGGCGGGAGTACCTTTGGGCCCGAGGGAGCCAGGGATTTTGCTCCATTAACAGAGAATTTGGGTTCTCCAAACGAGAGGGAACAAAAAATGTAAAAGATGAAGGGCAGAAGAAGAACCTGAATAGTTTGAGAGTTTTGTTTTTGGGGTTGTTAATTTCTATCTATTTTTTTTTTTGGCAATATTTTTTTGGACAAAATTGCCCATATTCTGGCCACCGAAAATGTTGCACACTCACCGGCCGAAGAACATTTTGGTTGACCGGTGGGTTCAGGTCCTTATTTGAAACTTGTTAGCCACTTCGAGCCCTTATTTGGAACAACAATCATTTCGGATCCTTATTTGAGAAAGTAGGTTCACTTTGGGTTCTTATTTGAGATTTTCCCTAAATAAATGACAGAAAACCTCAAAAGCAAGTCTCCTTTTTTTTATTCTTTTATGTCCTTTCCTAGAAACTTCTTTTACCCTCATAAATAATATAAAGGAAATTTCAAATGAGGGCCGAAAACTTTTCAAAGGCTTTGATGAACTTGTTGACGTCGCCTTCTTTTGCGGAGGCATGTAGTAGTGGATTCACGTAGCATTTGAGTTCTTCTACTTGACAGTGGTTTGTTTACCGACTCTAGTGCTTCCAATCTGCCCCTTCTCTGCTCCTGGATTACATCATCCTCAATAGTTATGCTCACGCAATCGCCATCCATCTCTGGACTTCAAAATTTGATACGTCTCCTCCAAAGGTAGACAACAATCAGATTGAACACTTCTGCTTTCCAAGATTAATTGCATGGCCATAAGTCGGAGATTTTTTCTCCTTTAAAGCAAAGTTTAACTAGCTATTGAAAGGCGTTGATGGTGTGGAAGTTTTCTCCATTACCAATTCACGTGTTGTAATTTTAACGAATGTGGAAACGCTAACCTTATAGAGTCCTCTGTTCGTCTTCTTTTCCTTTCCAACGAGCTGCTACTGTAGGCTGTTTAAAATTAAACCAACTTCATTGGTGCCGATACTTCGACACCGACATCTCATAATTAATACTGAAAACTGTTCAGTATCCGCATTAAAGAAGAGTCATAATTGTTGTGTTATCTTTAATAAATCTATTCGTATTTCTAGGTATAGTGATTGTTTCTAGAGATATGTAAGACACGATGAGATAAGGTAAGATATGGTGATTGTTTTGTTAGTTTCTAGCTATTTTATGGGGAAGAGCAAAGTTCATGTAACAAGCATATAAATAGGGAGTCTTGTAATATATATATATTTTAAGATGAAATAAATCTACAAACTTATCTATCTTTTCTCTTTCTTATGTGAGTTGTAAACGTTTCATCTTCAAATTACTTCCATCAAATTAGTATAAGAGCGTACGGTTTGTGATCATGGCCTCAACAAACAATCAGTCTCCTCTTAAATACCCTCATCTTACCAAAGAAAATTATGGTAATTGGGCTACTAGAATGAAGGCTCTAATCGACGCCTATGATGTGTGGGAACTTGTCAACACTAACTATGATGAGCCAAAGGATGAAGCTACCTCGAACCAGAACTAGAAGAATGCCTTGGAGAAGGTTCGTTTGAAAGATCAATATGCCCTATCAATCATCTATCAAGCTTTAGATGATTTTATGTTCGAAAAGGTGTCAAACACCACCGCTGCTAAATAGGCATGGGAGATTCTTCATAACACACATCACGGAGTACAGAAAGTTTAGAAGATTTGCCTACAAACCTTGAAAGGGAATTGGAGGTAATTCATATGAAAGAATTTGAATCAATTGATGATTATTTCACAAGAGTTGAAAAGAAACGAAGAAGAAGTTTCAAATGTTTGTGTTGTCAAGAAAATACTTTGATCCTTAGACAAGAATTACGACCACATTACTATTGCAATTGAAGAATCCAAACACTTGGATGCCATGGCAATCGATGAGTTTATGGGTTCACTACAAGCCCATAAATAAAGGTTTAGAAGATAAAAAGTTGAACCAATGGAGGATGTCATGCCTCAAATCCCAAGCACGCGAACATTCCTCGGCGATCAATTAAATTGCGACGTTCCAGGATGCGTCGTCGACCCATTCTTTTTATCTTTCGAACGCATGCGTAAGCAACTCAAATAAACAATATCTAGTCAAAAATCATAGCAGAGATAGTAAAACACAACAGACGATTTCCAAAAGCATAGATTTATTTATCAACTTTTTAACCCTAGGAGTTTAACGTGTACAGGCCTACAACAAAAGGTAACTCCTACACGACCTATGAGCAAAAAGGATCAGAAAGATTAGGGTTAACTTAAACTTCACTAACAGCAAGGCCAGTCAAAAAGTGTCGCCTCTGGCGCCCACCACAACCCTGCACTTAGCAGTTCTCCACACTACAACCCTAAAAATAATTAACAACAACGGGGTGAGATAAAATCTCAGTGAGTCAACTTCCTAAACCTCAATTAGGAAGATAATTCTTCTCGAAGACAATCTAAACACGCAATGGCATACAATCTTACCTCGCCTTGGCATACCCCTGCATATTAGTACACCTCACATGGAAATATTAGTGCAACACACATAAATAATAATCAGAACACAATCCATAATAGTCAAGCACACTGTCAAATATATGTGTTCCAATTATTATGACCCATCGGGCCACGGCCAACACAAGAGTCGGCAGTCTTTCGGCATGACCAGGCATCGTCCTGCCCCATCGAGCATGGCATCATCTAGTACCTAATGTACTTTTTTTTATCTACTTTAAAACCTGCAAAATCAGCATTTGAGTATCCAAGCAACATAAAGTCTGTGTTTTTGGGATACCGAATCCCTAATTTTTTAGTGGATCTAATATATCTGATAGTTCGTTTGACAATTGATAAATGCAATCCTTTTGAATCTAATTAAAATCAAGCACATAAACAAGTGCTGAAAAAAATATCAAGTCTAGATGTTGTTAAATATAGAAGTAAACCTATCATACTACTATATAGTTTAGGGTCGACAGACTTACCTTTCTCATCTCTATCCAATTTGATAGAGCATGACATGGGTGTCTCGATTTTCTTACATACTTCCGGACCAAATTTCTATACTATATCTCTTGCGTACTTCTCTTGATGTATGAAGGTACCTTCAGGAGATTGCTTGATTTGGAATTCGAAAAGGAAATTTAATTCGCTGATTAGGCTCATCCCGAACTCACTCTTCATCATTTTTGCAAAATTCTTGCACAGCACATCATCAATAGCTCCAACAATTATATCATCAACATATATTTGAACGATAAGCAAATCTTTACATTTCCTCTTGATAAAGTGGATGGTGTCTACCTTACCCTTTTTGTATTCATGATCTATCAAGAAATTACTTAATCTTTCATACTAGACTCTTGGTGCTTGCTTTAACCCATGAAGCGCCTTCTTAAGATGATAAACATCACCAAGTTTACCAATTTTTTCAAAACCTTGTTGTTACTCAATGTACATCATTTATTTGATATACTTGGTTTTTGAATACTCATTTGGTTCCTATAACAGTCTAATCTTTGGGTCTTGCAACTAGTTCTCAAACATCGTTGACGGAATAGATAATGTTGTACATAACAAGGCAAGACTAGTTGCTAAATGACACCCACTGGGGAAAGGTATCAATTTTAATGAAACTTATGCCCCTGTTGCTAAATTAGAAGCTATACATTTATGACTAGTTTCTAGAGAGAGAAGCTATGAGAGAATGGAACTTTGATTTTGAAATGGTTAGATGGATACAAATGAGGGAAAAAGCACAACTTCCTATACTTGATGTCACGCCCCGATCCTCGAGTGCGGCCCCATCCCTCACTAGTCGATAAATATTTGCGACTTTCTAGGACGAGTCGCCAACCCTTTCATTTTATTACACATACGGAAGTGAAACAAATACCCCTAACAACAAACAGCGTGGGATAGGAAAGCAGGCAACATTTCACAACAACACGCTCTTATAAAACAATGGGGTTTAGGTACAAAACGAGTCTTGTCAAAAGCCTACAAAAGATCGACTCTCAAAAGGAGCTGTCCTACGATATACTAGTCAAACCCATACGCCGATCCTTCGGACTCCACCTCCACAGACTCTAGGGCTTCGGTCTTCCACGACCACCACCTAAGCACATGAAAATGGTTATTCAATAACCAGTGAGACAATGTCTCAACAAGTCCACCCTCTAAACCCCGATTAGGAGGGTAATACACCTAAGACGTCTTAATCACGCAATCATACAATCGCAGAGGCTTACCTTGGCCTCAGTTCCTTCCTGCAAGTCAGCACAATTCTTATCACAAGCATGTGTATATATCAATTCACACACCAATTTGGAACGTCCAAACCAATCATTACTCACACGAGCAAGAATCATAATTTAATCACTACTCACACAAGCAAGAACTACCGATACAAATCAAGGCAAGAATTACCGACACACGCCGGTCCATCAATTCAACTCAACCTGCATTTCAATTAATTAACTAATACTACCCACACGAGCAGTTTTATCCGACACACGCCAAGGAAGAAATAACTATTTACCAACACACGCCGGGAACGACTAATAACTACCGACACACGCCGGAAAAGACTAATAACTACCGACACATGCCCAGAACGACTAATAATTACCGACACACACCGGGGTTAAATAATAATTATTAACATCCACCAACACACGCTGGGGACGGGCTCTCTTAACTATTAACGTCCACCAACACACGTTGTGGACAACATCACTTAACTATTAACGTCCACCAACACACGCTAAGGACGGGTTCACTTAACTATTAACGTCCACCAACACACGCTGAGGACGTGTTCACTTAACTATTAACGTCCACCAACACACGCTGAGGACGGGATCACTTAACTATTAACGTCCACCAACACACGATGAGGACGGGTTTACTTAACTATTAACGTCCACCAACACACGCTGGGACGGATTCTCTTAACTTTCACACGATCATCAAGCATAAACTCTAAGCATATCACAAACCAACCATATATCATCAAATGAGCAATTTCCAACAATCAAACTTTCAAGAACCATCACAACTCATAACTGGCTCTAACCGGCAGAATAGGCCCACTTGCACGTTTCCAAGTTTAAATCCAAAAACCAAATCAATCGAATTTGGAAAATTCCCAAACTTGAATATGTTGTAAAAGACACATAAAAGAACATTTTCAAGCAGACACCTTAACCTAGATCCTTCTAGATTCGGCCCAGTAAAGCGTTCAATCTAGCACCAAAAACTGTGTCTGTTTCCAAAAGTCTGTTTTCCGAAATCAGTTTGGTTCGAGGTCTAAAACATGTCCGTTTGATCTGCAATTTGAGTATGTTAAACTAGAAGATGTGAAAAACAAATTTTGTGAATAAACCATTTTGAAATTAGAACTCTAAAAGTTGATAAAAACCTCTAGAATCCTAAAAGGTCACTAGTTCCAGCAAAAACTGAGGTTCTATTTGAAAATGACGGAGCTGATATTTCATTCTTTTGAATCCCTAAAAATATTGAGAACAATATATGTTGTGGCTGAGGATGTCTAAAACATTTCTTAAGAATACATCCACCTCAAATTCGTAACCCATTTCAATTCACAAAATTGGCAAACGGCGAGGGTCCAGAAATCCGAACTACAAGAATTCTACTAGATTTGACTAATCCATCATCAACGGTGCAAATCTCACTAATTAGCTTACACTAATCCATTATAAAGTGAATCTAACCATTCTAACTTATCACTAATCCAATCTTGAGTTCATCTAAACAACCCTTAAGCATAATTAACCAACTAAGTAGGGTTTAGTGCGCAAACTCACTTGTTCAGCGAGCCGGTTGGTTCAAATCGACGGGAACGCGATGGGGAACGATACTCTCCAAAGTGGGCCTAGGTTTCGAGGCTCATAACCACCTCAAAACGGGTCTTGAAGCTGCTGGAAAACCCACAACCAAACCCTCTATTCGCTGCTGCAAAAGAAAGGAAACAAGCTGGTTGGGGGTGGCAAGGCTCGGGAAAGGCTAGAAAGGACCAAACCGGGCCTTGACAGGGACTTACGAAGGTTGGAGGCTGGCAAGAAAACTCTGGCACAAGTTGAGGAAGCTGCTGGAACGGCGGCATGGGGCTGGGCGAACCGGCGGGGCAAAGCGAGTGGCGGCGGTGGCGCCAACGGCGGAGGCGGTGGCATCGTGCGGCTCGGTGTCTGCTACTCCTTCTCTGGCTTACTACTGGTCGAAAATCAGGGTGGAGGGGAATGGTGATGGCCGGCTGGCTTGGAGGGGAAGAAAGGGCAAGAGGGGGGGCCACCATGGCCAATTTTTCCACCAAGTTGTCCCCTTGAACTTGTCCACCAAGTTTGGTTGGCTTGCGCAGCAATTTTCAGCACTAATTCCTTCTGGAGGCCTACTTAGATGGTCCATAAGTCATGGTGGTGGGGGAGTTACGAATTTGATGGGTTTTGGCATCAAATGGATATTCGTTCGTGCTTGATTCAATCTAATTCGGCCTCAATAAATCCCGTTGTCGAGTCCTCGATCAAATCAATATTTTTCCTCACTGATACAACTCACTTGCTTCCTAAATGCACGATGAAAAAATGGTCCCTGGTTTTTCTAGACAAAAAACGGCCCTAGAATGACTTTTTCCCAAAAAGTCTCGGGTTGTAGAAAAATCTTCTGAAACTAAGTCGGCGTTCCTAGAATTTATTGTGACATGACAGAACCTTCAATTTCTAAAATCGGATTCGAATTCGTGGTTAATTTCACTCCAGTGCGTTTTTAGCGTGACCTAAGCTATCAGGTAGCTTTCAGAACTTTTTAGAGCAAATGACTCGTGGTCAATTTTCTTCGAGCCACAATGAATCCCTTCGACACATTGGCGACTCTCAGTTGTCGTGAAAATCTCGAGATTTCAAATACATATACAGGGTACCAAAACGATAGAAAAATCAATCTAGTGCCAATGGACGAGAATTTTGCAATTTAGTGGAACCACCCACGTTTAACCACACATCTCAGTCGAACCGACCTATCTCTGATTTTTAATCGATCTTACTGTGCCAAAATGATCTCTGCAGATGAGCACGGTCGAGTAGCCGATTCCCCTGGTCGAATTCTCAAGTATATTGCATTAAAACCTCTTAATGACTTCCCGGATAGTCTAGTTATCTCATGAGTGGCCATCTCGGAAAAGCACTATAGGTGCGTCAATGAAAGGCCTAACCTATCCGATCAAAATCAGGATGTCACACTTGAGGCCATCATATTACAATCATTGATTAAGATTACATCCGACGGACAAGATCGCACCTTTTAACCTACCAACTACTGACATTTATGCCAGGAAAGTTCTAGATATCGGCGTAATTATCATCTGTTGACACCTAATTTTTTTTGCCCAAAAACTCATTTGCATATAGATTATCTAAGCATTTAGTGTGTGTGTGTGTGTGTGTGTATATCTAGTGGAAGATGTTTTTCCTAAAAAAAAGGAAAAAAAAAGTAAAGTAAGTTGGGGCCAATGATCTAAATGTGACTAGCCAAGCCCAAGAGGTCATATTGGAATTAAAATGGCAAGTTTGGGCCAAAATGCAATTTCCAAAAGTTGAGGGACCAATTCACAAATTTTGGCAAAATTTCGCCCGAGCCCTTAATCATCATCTTAGCCCCCAATTGAGTTGAAATTGAACTTGGGTCAAGTCTAATTAATCGAATCGGGCAAAAAGGACCAGATTACATTGAATTGGACATTTTCGACAAAAACATAGCCAACTTTGAGGGACTCTCTTGCAAAATTAGGTGGAGACAATTGCGAAAAATGGTCAAGATCTTAAACTACTATACATGAGCTTGTTAATGATCAAAAATTGTAGCCAAATTGATGGATTAAGGCACTCAAAGCAGGTACCAAAACCCATCCCATAGTTAAGTCTCAATTCGGAGCTGCTAAGTAAGCATATTGGTGGCCCCACCATTTCCTACTCAGCTGCACAATCAGCTTCATCTTTGCACGTGATGGAAGACCATAATCGAATTACAAGTGGACAAAAATTGGCTAGGGATAAGCTGCTGAAGGCACATGAAAATCACAGCAAAATCTGCACACTCAACAGCTACAAAAGTTGAAAATTTTGGCAAAGTCAGAAAGTTGGTGAACTAGCTCAATTGGCAGGCTTGGTAGGTGGACAAAAGACCAACCAAAAATCTCTTAATTCATGGGATAATATCATCAAGCAAGCTCTTTCATAGCATGAAAGGTAGGAGACAAGGAGGAGAGGGGAGAGCTAACAATCGTTCCCCAAAGACTCCCTCAGAAGCAACTCCAAAAAAGTAAAACCTAGAAATTCCAGACCGACCCTTGTAGAGGATGAAAGGGCTAGTGCAAACACCTAGAGGGGGTGAATAGGTATAAATAAAAAATTTCGCAAAACTTAGAATAAATAATTTGCTTTCTGAAGATGATTGACTAAAACGTAATCAGCTTCAAATGAATATGTAAATATACGAATGAAAGTAAAGAGTTCAGGGTAAGAGAATTAGAACACAAGGTTTATAGTGGTTCGGCTTAGATCAAGCCTACGTCCACTCTCCCGCGCTGACAGCCCTAAGGTTGGATTCCACTATGAATCAAAATAGATTTTACAACTTGTGATCTTCGACTTTCTCAGTGAAGAGTCTCAACTGGTCTCTCACAAAGTCTCACTAAGTATGTTTCTCTTTATCTACTCTTTTGAATATAACTTTGAGCTCAATGAATAAAACAAGTAAGTAACCGGAGAGTTTCGACTTTGGAATTCTTCTTTCATACACATACTCGAACAACTTGAGAGTCTACCTTAAATACTCATTCATGCCTTCATAACCGTTGGCACTTACCAAAGGAATTTTTCAATCTACCAATTGGACAAAATAAATCAAGGGGATCTTCGAGTTGTTAAATGATTAAGATGAAAGCCCGTCAATCATGTTCGCCCATACAATCGGGACCTTTGGTTTCCATAAGTAGAACCTTCCCAAGTTTACTCGCCTTTCAAATGATCTTCATATTGAAGTAAGTTCCAATAAGAATAATCAATCAAGTAAATGTTAAATCCAGCTATATAGTCTTCCAAAGACCATACGAATCGAATCCATAAAGATAATCTCCATCTGGATAAGTCTTCATTCTTCGGTTTGGAAACGTCGGTGAGGGTAGACCTTGAAACTAAGGTATGGTTATCTTCATATTTTGTCAAAAGAGTCTGGAGTTCTTCAAATAATAACTTTTGAGTCTGCAAGTCTCCAGATTGAACTTTTGGAAATGTTTTGTCAACTTCAAAACAGTAATGGAGTTTTCTCTAGCAATCTCTCCCTTTTTTATGATGACAAAATTTTCCTGTAGATTTCAAAAGCTTTGACCTACAAAACAATACTTAAGTAATATGTGATATCTTAAAAAGGATTGATTAAGACCTAAATAGTATCGATTCTGCAACCACGAAACATGTTAGTCCAAAGACAAAATGACTAACCAGCCATAATCAATATCACAAACTAAGTTATTGCAAGCGTTAAAAGGTTCAAATCCGAACAATCCAAAGTCAGTCCAAAACCAAACACAAAGTTCAAAATACCAAGTACACAATCATTAAAAGTTCAAAGCCAAAAAGATAGATTAGATTAGTCAAATCTACACAAACTCTCCCCATTTTTGTCATAGCAAAAAGTGAAGAATAACTTATAAAGAGGGTTGGATAAAAATCATGGCTGTTTGGGGATACGAACGATCTGGAAATCCCCCATAGAGTTTACAGTCTCCTTCTTCAAAGACTCCTTGAGTTGAATATCCTCACCCTTTGCATTTCTTGCACTTGAAGCTTCATGGCTTGTATCTACTCTTGTAGAGATTCTGAGGTGGACTTCAAAGCGTTATGGAGATTATGGATTTCACACTCCATTCCATATTGCTGACCCTTCAATTCCAAAAGAATTTCCAGCAGCCTTTGAAAATCTATTGTTTGTTCTGTTGTAGCATTGGGTCCAGCCGAATCTGTTCTAGGAGTCTTGAGATGTGAGGGAACATCAGTTGTTCGATCACCAGGACTTGGAGTGGATTCCTCAACATCATCTTGCGGGGTATTGAGAGGCTTAAACATCCTCTAGATCTGTTGGAGATCTACTTACTCACCAGTAAAGATAGGTGGAGAAGTACCTCTTTCTCTAGCAGCTCCCCCTGTTTCTGTGCCTTCAGGTGGAGAAAAGAATTCTTCTTCTGATTGCTTTGCTTCAGCACTCGAATGATGTTGTTCGTCTCTTGCAATTCCACTCCTTGTTTTTCACAATCCTCGGACAATGATACAACATATGTTGGCTCAAAAGAGTCATCTTGACCATCTTCTTCCTCTTCATCTCTTCCTGTTCCTTCTTCCTTTGTTCTTTCTTCACCTCTCTTCTCTATTTCTGCTCTTTCTCTGTTCTTTCTGTCCTCTGGTGCTTTGAAGCTAATAAAACTCCGTAAATCACGCAAGGCAGAGAGAGTGATATCGTCCTCATCTTCTTCATCCTGCTAGATAAGGGCTCTCATCTTCTTGGTTACTAGTTCAACATGGGCTCTTTGCCTTTCTCTTTTCTTTGCGGCAGAATCTTATTTTGCCTTGACAGGGGTCTTTTCTTTCAAGCACTCCAATTCCTTGTTCATCTCCTTTAGTCACATCTTTGAAACCATTTTTAGCTCAATCACCATTGGAGCAATGGTTCTAACACAAAGAGAGAGGGAAGATGGATTTGAAAATGTCCTTGAAAAGTCGAGTGACCGCGCGACCGAATAAGGTAGTTGACCCTTGTCTTTCACAACCATCCTATACATGTGCATTAGGATAGTGTGAGGCGGTGAGAACTTATAGCCGATGTTGATTGCATACATCAACTTCGCTTCACGAACGAGAGACATCGTTTTGGAAGTGGATTTGGGTTTGATGTAGTTGATCATGATCTTGTGAAGTAAAATATTTAAGGCATTCATTCTTGTGTAAGAAATCTTGCCCTCAACAATTATGTCCCGAACAAGAGCCAAGGTTGCATGACCAACAAACACACTAATTGGTTGGAAACTCCATCTTTCCACACCAATCACATCAGCTAACGTATCCACATCAACCACAAACTCTTTGTCCCTAACCGTAAAACAAAATCTATCCACATCTCGAAAAGATAGATTTGAATAGAAGTATGCAATCAGTTCAGGGTAGACTCAGTAGTTTCGAACAAAAGCGTTCATGTTGAAAATGCAAACTTCTCCCTTAGATTCACTTTTAAAGAGTCGAGAAAATCAAAGTCCACACTTCAAAGGGTTCATAACCCCTCTCTTCAAAGATTCGAATAAGTCCTCTTGTGGTCCATGGAATGGAATAAGTTCGTTCCCTCTCCTCAAATACTTGCAGCAACACCCATTCTAGGCTGAAAATGGGTATACATCCTTTCATCATTGTCTTTTCCATCAGGTTGATTAAAGCCACCAATGCGCGGATCACTTGGAAAGTTAGCAAAAGTCATTGCAGCAAACCCTTTAGGCGCAATGCCTAACATTTCCATGGCATTTAAGAAGAGAGTTTCGTTCTTGTCACCATTGGATCACAAGAACTCGTCGATCAAAGTCATTGCAAAACCACTCATCTTTAAGTTCGAGTAGAGTCTAAACAAAAATTGGGATTTTTGAGTTCTTATAGATTCCACATCTTCAATGATCCCTTCCTTGTTCTTGTGGAGGATCTTGTGTCGCTTTTTTGAGGAGTTGATGCTGTTGAGAATATTGTTGCGATTGCTGAGGTTGAAGTAGTATCTTCTTCTTCAGTTAAATCGAAATGGGTAGGACCCTCAGGCATGTGCTGTGGTCCCCTGTTCACAAGTCTTGATGATTTCCTCTGGAAAGACATTGTCAAAGTCTTGGAGGATTTCTTGATCTCGTTTGTTGGAAAAGGTGAAAAAATTTTGGATCAAACTTGAGAAAAAGAGAGAAAGTAGGATCTCTGTATTCTAGGGTTTGAGTGAGCATAAATGAAGAAGAGGAATGTCGACAGTATATAAAGCAAGTGAAACAAGGTATATGAAACGTCACAAAGGAAAAAGTCAAAAAGCAAAAGTAAAAATAGTGAATGGCTGCCTTTTCAAAAATGAAAACTACCTTTTTGAAAATGAAAAATCATCATAAATTCAATAATAATTCCTAAAAAAAAAAAATTCAGGAATAATTGCTAAAATTAAATTAGGCAAGTAGCGATTCAAAAATGAACGTACCTTTTCGAAGCTTTATCCAAAAATAAACTCATATTTATTTAGAAAGTATTAACTTACAGTCGTAACTTCTGGAAACTCTGAATCTGAACATTTTCAGACTTTACTTGGTAGAAGATGTGATGTTCAGTATTGTACGAATAGACTCAAATAGATTTTTCTCCAATGGCTTTGTGAATATGTCCGCCAACTGATTTTTTGAGTCTATGAACGAGATCATAACTTCTCCGTTCTGAACATGATCTCAAATGAAGTGGTGTCGAATCTCTATATGCTTTGCTCTTGAATGAAGAATTGGATTCTTTGTGAGATTGATGGCACTTTGGTGTTATCACATTTGATCTCTATGCATGATTCTTCAACACCAAAGTCTCTTAGTTGTTGCCTTATCTATAAGATTTGAGAACAACAACTTCCAAGAGCCACATATTCTGCTTCAGCTGTTGAAAATGCTACGGTATTCTATTTTCTTGAAAACCACAATACCAACTTGCTACCCAGCAGTTGACATGTACCCGAAATGCTTTTTCTATCTATTTTGCATCCTGCTAAATCTGCCTCTAAATATCCAAGGAAAGTAAAGTCTCCTTCTTTATAATACCACAAACCTAGCTTTGGAGTAGTTGCAACGTATTTGATGATGCGCTTTGCAACACTTAAGTGAGATTCTTTAGGATCTTATTGAATTTAGCACAAATACAAACTCTAAACAAAATGTCAGGTCTAGATGCAGTAAGATAAAGAAGAGAACCAATAATGCTCCTATATAGCTTCTGGTCTACATTCTTTCCTCCTTCATCTTTATCCAGTTTCGAAGAGCTTGACATTGGTGTCTCTGTCTTTTTGCAGTTCTCCAATCCAAACCTCTTAATGAGACCTTTCGAATACTTTTCTTGGTGAATGAAAATACCTTCCTTCGATTGTTTAACTTGTAGTCCCAAAAAGAAAGTTAACTCACCCATCATGCTCATGTCGAATTCATCCTACAAACATCTAGAAAACTTATTGCATAGATTTTCATTAGGTGGTCCAAAATAATATCATCAACATAAATTTGAACAAGTAGAAAATCTTTACCTTCTTCTCTTTTGATGAATCTAGTATCTATCTTACCTTTAACAAAACCATTTTGAATTAGAAATTTACTTAACCTTTCATACTAGGCTCGATGTGCTTGCTTCAGTCCATAAAGAGCCTTTTTCAGTCTGTAGACTGAGTCTGGCTTTCTCGGATTTTCAAAACCAGGTGGTTGTTCCACATAGACTTCTTCTTGGATGAATCCATTTAGGAATGCACTTTTTACATCTATCTGGAATAACCTAAAAATTTTATAGCAAACAAAAGCAAGTAATAATCTAATTGCTTCTAACCTCGCTACGATGCATAGGTCTCATCATAGTCTATCCATTCTTCTTGCGTATATCCTTTGGCCACTAGTCTTGTTTTATTTCTAACAACTTTTCCCTTCTCATCCATCTTGTTCTTGGAAACCCATTTAGTTCCAATAATGGACTTACCTTTAGGTTTAGGAATTATTTCCCAAACATCGTTGATGCTGAACTGTCTGAGTTCTTCTTGCATAGCTTCAATCCAGCTTTCATCAGCTAAGGCTTCTTCTATACTTTTAGGTTCAATCTCATAAATAAGTGCTAAGGCACTAGACTCTTCTCACCTTTTGATCTAGTTTGAATTCCTTCATCAATGTTGCCAATGATGAGTTCTTCGGGATGACTTGACTTATGCTTCCGATTCTGGTTTGGTCTTAGAGTTTGCTAATCTCCTGCTTCAATTGAATATTTTGGTTCATCTTGTTGTCTATCTTCAAAAGTTTGAACTACTTCAGGAGAAGTAGACTTTGTAACATTTAGAGCAGGTTCAGATTCTTCGACTTGAGTCTGGTTTAGTTGATTTTGCATAGACTCTTGAAACTTCACATTCATAGATTCTTCCACGGTGAGTTTTTTGTTGAAGACTCGTAGGCTTTGCTTGAGGTTGAGTAGCCAAGAAAAATTCCTTCATCTGATTTTTCTTCAAACTTACCAATTCGATCATTCGCATTTTCAAAACAAAACACTTTCCAAACACATGAAAATAAGAAACATTTGGTTTTTTTTCCTTTGAACACTTCATAAGGAGTTTTCTCTAATTTGGGTCTCAAGAACACATGAAAATAAGAAACTACTTTGGAGAAGAAATTTACTCTCAATTAAAAAGGTTCTTGCCATCTCCAAAGATCTATTCTTTCTTTCCACAACCAAATTTTTCTCTGGAGTATATGGAGAAGAGAAAACATGCTGGAAACCAAATTCATCACAAAAATTTGCAAAGTCTTGATTTTCGAACTCACTTCCATAATCTGTTCAAATGCTTGAAATAGCATATCCATTTTCATTCTGAACCTTCTTGGCAAATTTTGAAAAGTAAGAGAATGCTTTAGACTTACTTGCCAAGAAGAATACCCAAGTAAAGCGAGAGTAATCATCCACGATTACTAGGCAGTATCTCTTTCCACCAATGCTTTGAGTTTTAGTTGGTACAAAGAGGTTCATATGCAGAAGCTGCAAAACTCGATTAGTAGAAACTTGATTTACAGGCTTAAAGGAACTTCTAACCTATTTTCCCAAAATACATGGGGTGCATAATTCAAACATTTGATAAGCCAAATTGGGAAGACCACGAACAAGCTTCTTGGAAGAAATCTTGGCAACTGTTTCATGTTTACATGACCAAACTTTCGATGCCAAATATTTGTTTAATCTTGAATGGAAATTAGACACTGGAGCTTTCGGTTTTATTTCCATAAGGTAAATATTTTCATGTTTTCGTCCCGATAAAAGATTGAGAGAAATCTTTACAAGTTCCCAAACAAATGCCTTCTTGAAAATTGATTTTGAATCCAGTATCGCACAGTTGACTTATGCTGAGTAAATCGTAATTCAAACCTTCTACCAAGGAAACATTGTTAATTGTGAGACTTCCAATCTTCACAGTTCCACAACCAACAATTCTTCATTTGCTATTTCCTCCAAAGGAAACTTTTCCACCATTTACTTTAACAATCTTTATAAAATAACTTGAATCTCCCCGTCATGTGTCTCGAATAGCCACTATCCAAATACGATTTGATCTTTTCTTTATAGTGACCTGCAATCATACAAAAACTCAAGCTTTCTTTGATACCCACATTTTCTTGAGTCTAGGGAGTTAGTACAAAATACAGTTTTGCCCAATCCCTCTTAACCTCTTTCTCGAAATGTTCGAGCCGTTTGCACTTTGAACAATTGAGAGCACTTTAGCCAATAGGTTTTACAAAAACTTTTGAACATGATTTCTTTAAAATGTTTTTGTAGGTATTTGTTTGATTCTTTCATTTACTTTGGGAAAATCAATTAAAGGAATAGTTTCAAATGTCATACCTAAACTAGATTTATTAAAATAAGGTCTTTGTACTTGAAAGAATCCTTTCCAACTTTTCATATCCTTTTGAAAACCTTTTTATGATATTTGAGATGTCTTCTTTCAAAAAATATTTTCTTTTGAAAAAGAATCTGCATTATCTTTTAAATCAGCAAGGCTTTTGTCTAGATTTTCAAATTTTTCTTTCCAAGAAATTTCATGTTGCTTCGTTTAGAATTCTCCCTTTTTAGCTCGGAAATCCTTTTAAGATATGTTTTAAGACTAAGACAGAGTTCATCTATATATTTTGAGACTTTAATAGGAATTTTTAAATCACTAACCTCAACTTCCTTGTTTGAGTCTGAATCTGTTTCAAAGTCTGAGTCTGATTCTGAATTTATCATTAGACACATGTTGGCATATTCTTCATCACTTTCCTCGCATTTAGTGTCACTCCATGTCTCTGCTTTGAGAGCCTTTTTGAATTTCTCTATTTTTTCCTTTATTTTTCTTCAACAGAGGGCAGTTGGATCTAATGTGCCCCTTTTTCTTACATTCGAAGCGAATCACATCTTTGTTGATCTCATTGTCCTCAGTTGATTTCTTCGAAAATCTTTGAGTACTCTGCTTCTTCTAGTTAAACCTTCTTCCTTTCTTGTTCAACTTCCCCGAACTTTCTTATCATAAGTGCTAGTCCTTCATCATCCAAATCATCTTCGAATCTGAAATATTAGAATCATTGTTAGATTTTAAAACAATTGACTTCTTACCTTTAGGATCTTCTTCCTCATTGATTTGCTCCACTTCATATGATTGAAGTTTGCCAACAAGTTCATCTACCGAAAGAGGTGCGATCCTATGAGTTTCTCTTATTGAAGTTTTCACGTGATTCCTGTCTTTGGAGAGTCCACGCAACAATTTGTTGACCTTCATTGATCCTTGAGATTGGCTGTCCTTGACATGCTAGACCATTTACAATTTCCGTGAAACGACTAAACATGTCAATGATGGATTCTCCTAGTTTCATTTTAAGGCTTTATACTATCCGAGTAGAATATTAATTCTTGTTTCTTTAACTCGATCGGTTCCTTCATGGGTAACGTGCAACTTGTCCTAGACTTCTTTGACTATTTCACAAGATGAAATTATGTTATACTCAGCAGGAGATAAAGCATAGTATATTAAATAGATGGCTTTAGCATCAAGAGCTTGTCTTTTGGTTATTTTTGCTTATGTCATTTCGCCAGCATCTGCAACTTCCTTTCCTCTTTCTAAGGTTGGTGTAGCTTTAGGAATAATCTCTTTTTCTACAACATCCCATTCCAGGGGATCTTTCGATCTCATGAATGCCTTCATCTTGTTTTTCCAAACATTGTATTCATTCCCATCAAAGTAAGGAGGTCTGGTGTTGCTTTGGCCTTCAACCAAACTTGGAGCCAAAATACTAGCCATAGATCTTTAATTTAAGAAGTAAAACACTTCAATAAATATGCACACAAGCTCTGATACCAATTGAAAGAGCTAATACAAATACCTAGAGGGGGGTGAATAGATGTAAATAAAAATCTTTGCAATACTTAGCAAAAGTAATTTGCTTTTAGAAGATGATAGACTAAGAACGTAATCGGCTTCAAATGAATATGTAAATATACGAATGAAAGTAAAGAGTTTAAGGAAAGAGAATTGGAACACAAGGTTTATAGTGGTTCGGCTTAGACCAAGCCTACGTCTACTCTCCCGCCGACAACCCCTAAGGCTAGATTCCACTATGAATCAAAAAGAGATTTTACAACTTGTGATCTTCGACTTTCTCAGTGAAGAGTCTCTACTGGTCTTTCACAAAGTCTCACTAAGTATCTCTCTCTCATTCGAATACAACTTTGAGCTCAATGAATGAAACAGTAAGTAACTGGAGAGTTTCAAACTTTGGAATTCTTCTTTCATACACACAATCGAACAACTTGAGAGTCCGCCTTAAATACTCCTTCATGCCTTCATAACCGTTGGCACTTACCAAAGGAATTCTTCCAATCTACCCGTTGGACAGAATCAATCAAGGGGATCTTCGAGTCGTTAGATGATTGAGATGAAAGCCCGTCAATCATGTTCGCCCATACAATCAGGATCTTTGGTTTCCATAAGTAGAACTTTCCAAGTTTACTCGCCTTTCACATGATCTTCATATCGGAGTAAGTTCCAATAAGAATAATCAATTAAGTAAATGCTAAATCCAGCCATAAGGTCTTCCAATAACCATACGAATCGAATCCATAAAGATAATCCTACATTTGAATAAGTCTTCATTCTTCTGTTTGAAAACTATCAATGAGGGCGAGACCTTGAAACTAAGGTCCGGCTATCTTCGATTTTGTTAAAAGAGTCCGGAGTTCTTCGGATCATAACTTTTGAGTCTTGAAGTCTTCGACGACTTTTGGAAATGTTTTGTCAACTTCAAAATAGTAATGGAGTTTTCTCTAACAGAGGAAAGTGAAATTTTCACAAACTTGCGGCCAAAATTAGCCAAAACCTTAAACTAGAGAGTGAAACGTCACTTAAAAATCTTTCCAACCATAGGTCGCACGCCCCATATGGAGATTGGGAAGGCCTCCTAAATTGAGAGATGAATGAGGAAAATAATGACTTGTACCCCAAACTAGAATACATATAGTTTGGTTTGGTGTTAAGTTTGCCAACAAAAGAGGTCTTGAAGTCTAATTTTAGAGATCAACGAAAACCTTCATTTTTAGTTTTTTTTCTACAAATCTTATTTTCCAGTTTGAAGGAACCAACTTCCATGTGCTTCAAGAGGACAATTTCTTGGTTTCCTTGGCCAAGAGTCACTTAAAAAAGAAATTATGAAGCAAGGTAAGCATCCTAGATGTATTTTTGTTCGAGCTTGAACATGTTTTGATCATGAAAATCAAGAGGAAAATCAATCCGGAAAAACTGATTTCCGAGATTGAAATTTTTCTAAGTGTTTAAAACCTCTTCAATAGCCCTACATGCTTGACTTGTTACTCTCCTTTGCATATGTTTTTTTGTCGTTGTGACTTTGATGAATGTTATATGGGAGTACAAATGATGCATAGGACAATCCGGTTTAGTCTTTAAATCTCCTTGTAAACCATGAGATCGTCTATAACATGAGCCAAAAACCAAGCCAATCCACATTGAGACATGGTTGGCCAGCATAGATCATGCATGTATGCTTCTTGGAGTTTGTTTTGATGTGCCCAGTTGATCGTTCTCTATGATGTTTGTTGCATTTGAAAGTCCATGTTACCTATTTTCATTTGGATGGAGTAATATTTCATATAAATGTTGCATGTGATGGTTGCCGAGGCTTCAATGGGCATATGACATGTCTGTTTGACTTGGGTTCAAAATTGGATTTGCAAAACGGCTCCAACCCGCATATTGGAGGTCGTTTTCAGTTTGGTTCTTATGTGTTCTAGGCTGTGATTTCTAGCTAAACATGTTCTTTGCATGTAATAGTATATCCTTGATACTTTGCTTCCATGTGAGATTGCTCATGGGTCGAGATTGAAGGCTACAAATGTGGCCCGAGGAAGCCGTTTTGAGGTGATTTGATGCAAGCCAAGTATTCGACAAAATGTAGGAACCAAGCTTCGATTTAAGCTCAATTGTTGTGATATTCATGTGCTGTGTTGTTCAATGTTAGCATATATCAGTTTAGGAAATTATTATTTTTTAAAAATAATAATAAATAAATAAATAAATATCCATAAATCCATAAATTCCAATATATATAATTGATAGATGGTATCAAATTAAGGCAAAAATGATATCTATGAAATTTTATTAATTTTATAAGGCCATTTATCCTAATTTAATGTTATTTTGATATTTTATAATCATTTTTGTAAATAATTTATTTTGCGTAAATTAAAATATCTAGAGTAATTTCATGCATATAGAGTAATTTCATGCACATTTAAATTCTCATTTCACTCACGGGGGTCCTATCCTGGGGCGTGATAATAGGGCCATGTAATATTTTTTTCTCTACTTGTATCGGGTTTTCCTTTTCCGCATTTATTTTCAAGTCATTTTAATTTCTTGGATGTTTACTTACCGCACCGATTTTCATTAATTTAAGTGTAAATTTCTCTTCTAAATTAGGTCAGAATTAGTCTAGACATTAAGGGAAACAAACCTATAAAAACATTTGCGTGGACGCTTAGCAATTTCATAAGAATTATAATTGGTAATCAAGATTGTATGGCCATTTAAATAAACAACCTTACAAGTTAGTGGTACCGCAAGGGTGCTAATAGAAACATTGGCGAAAACAAGTTCCCGTTCTTAGAAATCTCTAATTGCGTAGGAATCGAGACAACACTCCCATGTCTTGATTAGTTTCTAGCCGACCCCAATAGACTAGTAGAAACTCCTAAAAATATATAGGTTGTTAAAAATTGAAATACAAAATCCAACGTCGCGCAAGGTATGGACTTGGGAGAGCTCGCGCCTAATCCAGGGCCATTGGTCTGCCTCTTTAGGCAAATAACCCTAAACCATCTTCCTTTTTCCCTCGGATGGAAAAAAAGAGGTCGCGACACCGTCTCGCTCATCCTTGGAACATTCCGGAAGCTTTTATGGGAACCTTGAGCAATCTTAGGAGGTCTTCCTCAATCATACATGGTCCTTTCATTGCAGCTACCTCATGACCATGACATTCTCCTCCACTCATTCGAGCGACGCCCTCGTCGTTCTCGGCTTGAGTGGCCTTCTTCTTGGCACGAGCTCGAGCTCTCTTATTCCTATTATGCTTGGTCCTGAGCCTCTCAATCAATGGACAATATGGCTCCAACTTTGGCTTGGGCATGGCACATGGCAAGTACTCTACTTCGAGGAAGAGCACTTGGATCGACATGTCACAAGTTAGAGTAGAAGGATCCAACCCTACCTTCAACTTCTCCAAAAATTGCGAATTCAGTATAAATCATTGTCTTATGGTCTTCGTAAGAGAGGGCGGACTGTGGACGCAAAGCAACTATCGAAAGAGAAGGAAGCATAGGGTTCCTTTTTGTTTTTGTTTTTCTTTTTTTTTTTGTCGATAAAGTAATGTATAACTGCCTTATTTTGGGGTTTAGCAAGGATCGGAAAAAGAAGGCAGTGAGGAATTTCTTTAGGATGCTGAAAATGGTTTGTGAGGTAGAAGATTGTACCTTTAACACATTAATTTATGGGTTCATGAAGTCTATATATTTCATAAAGGCTGGAGAATATACAAACAAATGGTGGACTCTGGAATACGAGAAAATATTCAGTGGTTAGAGACCGCCACATCATCTGCTGATCTGGCATGTATGTTTTTACTTCCAACCACTCACGATTTGACACGTGTTCATGTTTGCCACTTCAATAACTGACGTGAAAATAAATAAAAATCTAAATTTTTTTTCCTCTTTCCTTCTTCCCCTTCGTCCAGCCACCTCTTGAAGGATGAACAACGCCGACGGCAGAAGCTTTTATGCTTCGTTGGTGTTGCGGAACCTCTGCTCGTCGTCGCCACCGGCGGAGTCATCGGGGCCGCGTCCAAGCCGAGCCAACTTGCAAGCCATGGAAATGCAAAGCTTGCGGCAAAGCTAGCAGCCGTGGATGATGGAGCAAGAGGAAGACTTAAATACTCAAGACTGGAAGCTTGTGGGTCTTCAAAGTCCCCCAAAACCTTCGGCCAAGGACAAGTCAAGAGACCCACTTTGCTCAAGGCCAAAAATCAGGGGTAAAGAACCCATCTAAGCCATGGATGATGGAGGATCCTTTCCGGCGTCTCCGGTTGTCGGCCCGAGCTACCTCTAGCTTTGTCTTTTTTTTTTGTTTTTCTCCAATCACCTCCAAATCTGGAATTGTGTTAGGGTAAAGCGTCGCTTGCCCAGGGCCATCATCGCTTTGTCAGCATCACTCTCCAGATCTCCAGATCTGGTCTTCCATGGCGGAAGGTGTTTAGGCGTCACGCCACTCGTCTATGTCCGTCGTCAGCGTCGAGTGACGCCGGAACAGGCAGATCGGCTTAGACGCGCAGGAGCGATGCCGGCGACTCCCCTGGTTGCCACAACGAGGGGGTGCTGCAACTCGAAGGAAGTTCTTCCATAGCTGAAACTGAACAGAACTTTGGCAATTTTTAAATTTTATTTAATTCCACGTTAGTGGACAGGTGTTGAATTGTGAGTGGCCGAGACCAAAACATGTATGCCAGGTCAGCAAATGACGTGGCAGTCTCTAACCACTGAATATTTTCTCCTGGAGTACAGCCTAATGTCGTTACTTACATCATCACGATAAGCAACTTATGTAGAGAAAGGGATGTGGATTGTGCATTGAAGCCGTTAAGATGCTTGTGTCACATTCACGAGGTTCCAACGACCAAGGGATCATTCATGATCAAGGAAGACCTCTTAAGATCACTCGAGGTTTCCACAAGAGCTTCCAAAATGTTCTAAGGACAGGCGAGATGGTAATTGCGCCAGGATCTAGAATTCTCCTAGAATAAATGTTGGTAGTTGGTAGGTTAGAAGATGCGATCTCACCCGCCGGATGTAATCTCAATTAATGATTGTAATCTAAAGACTTCAAATATAAAAAGGAGTGCCCTCCCGCTCATTCTATTAGCTACTAGCTAAAGGACCTGAAAAGACTAGAATAAAAGAGAGTGAGTAACATAATTTAGTGAGTATTGCATATCACTTCTAAGTAGATAGAGCACCCATTATATATATTTACAAAATAATATCCATACTCAATAATCTCAAAATTTGTATACAATACATATACAAGATCATAATGAGTGATATTGCTCTAATATTAGAAATATTACTTAAATCAATAATATTAGGACAAACATTAATGGTCCAGTCCATTGATTAATCTCATTAAATTCACATATCAATGATTTCATCCATTGATCCATCACATCAAATCACACATTAATGGTTCATTCCATATTTAATATTGCACTCAAGGCTTTAGAGGTGGCTTCCACAAAATTTACGTTATTATCTAGTGCTTAGTCATTGACTAACGTATATCAATAGTTCAAGGCCCTACATGTGGCTCCCATGAGACTAATATCACCATATAGCATTTAAACCTTCACCAACATATATCAATAGTATAAGGCCTTCGTGGAAGCTCCTATGAGACTCGCATCACCATGTAGCACTCAATCATTAACCTATACATATCAATAGTACAAAGCCTTAGATGTGGCTCTTACAAGACTCGCATTATCATATAGTACTTAACTCTTGACCAACACATATCAATAGTATAAAGTCCTGGAGCTAGTTCTCATGAGACTCATGTCACCATGTAGCATTTAGTCTTTGTTTAGTATACATACTCACAACTCTTCACAAGATTTCCAACGATCATGAAGATCAAATAAATTATCCCAATAATTCACAAAACCAATCAAGAATATATATCATAAATTGGTTCTACAAACCAAAATAAATAACTTTTTCAAAATACAGCTCATTTGCCATAAATGCTTTTTGTAAAGTGTTTCTTAAATCATTTCCAAACTCATTTCAACCACTGGGGTTTGCTCTAGTGGCCACCCTTCCAACTTGAAAGGAGGAGGTGGGAGGTTCGAATCCCCACCTTCTCGGGGGGTTGGGGGTGGGGACGTTGTAGTTTCAGGAGTGGGTTTTGACTCCCACGTCCTATAAGGAGGCAAGGCAAAAGTCTGAGAGTAAGCGTTAGAATAGGAATAGAGTAGGACTGACAAAAAAAAAATAAACTCATTTCATAAGTTAGTTCATAAAGCAATACATAAATATTATTTCACAATATCTTTTTTAAAACAATTTTCAAACCACAGTAATAAATGCCCAATCCAGGCTTTTCCACATCAAAAATGTAATTTCTCAACTTATAATATAACCAATCCATACTGCTTTCAAAATATAAGTTAAATTCGAAAAAGATAATAACATCACTCACCTCGAAATGATCAAAATCAAATAACGAAGCTCGCTTGAACCGACAATCTCGTAATCCGAGCATCGTAAATTGAAGTAAATTCGACTTGGTGAGTGGCAAATACGTGCAAAGCCCTCCTTCAATTTGCCCCTCTCTCTTATTTTCCTTTTTCCCCCTTTCCTTTCTCTTCTTTTTTTGTTGAGCGCGCTTGCTTTCTCTTTTAATAGCCGAACGTCCACCTTTTTCCACTTTGCTGACTGGTCAGACTTTCGTTTTTCCTTTTGTTCACCAAAAACTTTTGACTCTTTGACCAGTCAAAAGGTCAAACACCACAAGTATTACGTCCATACCTGCGTGGCTGCGACAAATCCATTGTCGTGACTTCCTTTGTTTCCCACGAAATTTAATTATAAGATGTCCGCCTTTTCTGAACGCGTGGGACAATGACAGAAGAATCTTCGTCGATGATTAAATAGTTTATTTGGTTAATCAGTTCATTATTGCTACATGGGACATGCTCGAAGTCGATGCCTTCTTGGTGCGTTGAGGCTCTTCAAAATCTCAGGAAAGTGCGGTTGAATTAGCGGACACGTGCTCGGGAACGAGTATCTACTTATTGGATAAAAGCCATATCTTATGTGATACCATGTTCTTATTAATGACTAAAGTTAATGTGAAGTGTGTAATATAAAAAAACCATTTTAAGTAAACTCAAGGCCATGGTTAATTCATTATTTTTTTTTTAAAGAATGATAATTAGTTCTCGAAAAGACAACATGCGAAAAACATGAAGAAGAATCGGTGCGACAAAGATACTGCTAAAGAAGGCCCGCAAAGAAGATGATGCATTTCTTCTTTCATCTGAGTCTGCCTTTCCTCCTACTAAGGAAGGAACAGATTAGGAGTTATAATTCCAGACAATGGAACACCGTGGCTGATCTCAGTCTCTAAACTTTTGTTGTATTTCTATGTTTGGTCTTGAGTATCATCACAAGACTTTAATAAGAGTCGAAATTATTTCAAGTTTGAGAATGAATTTGCAATACAATTTTTTTTTTTTTTGTGATGTTAATATGCACGTTTGAGGGTGATAGAAACAAAACCCCGTATCAAGTAAATAACGCAAACCAATTAATATGTCTAGTCGCTTCATAACTTATTAGTTTCACATTTTTAGTGGAAGTGAATTTTGACTGCATTACGTGCCATAATAACAAGTGATGATGAAAGGATGATGAATTAATCCTTCAAGCAATGAGACTAATATCTGAAAAAGTCAAATTGGCCACCATGAGTATCTTGCTCACGACTTTCATGTACATCTAATCATTAGGCTGGCAGCTCCAATGGCCTATTAAGGCTTAAACTGCAATTTGACGGGCTTAGACTACCCTTTCGTCCTTTGGCCTGGGCCGCACGAACCGAATGTTGTTATGAAGGAAAGATCTTTTTAATTACTGAAAGATGGGGACATCTAAGACTTCTCTGCAAGATATTAAATTCTATACATTCCTTCTCTTCATTTTCTGAATACTACTAAAGTAAACTGTAATTCTTTAGTGGTATTGGTGAAAAAAACAAATAGCAAATGAGGAACTCCACAGAAAAAAAAAAAAGTTATAAAAACATTTCCAAGGATTGGAATTAAGAGAATACTTGTTAAATCTCTGAACTAATCATACAAACATACCTACAATCTCTTCTAAGTAGATCGAGCACCCACTACACATTTACGAAATAATATCCATACTCACTAATATCAAAATTTGTATATAATACATATACAAGATCATAATGAGTAAAATCAAAAATATTACTTAAATCAATAGTATTAGAACAAACATTAATGGTCCAATCCATTGATCAATCTCATTAATTCACATATCAATGATTTCCATCACATCAAATCACATGTTAATGGTGCATTCCATATTCAATATGCCACTCAAAGCTCTAGAGGTGGCTCCCACAAAATTTATGTTATTGTGTAGTACTTAGTCATTAGCTAACGCATATCAATAGTTCAAAGCCCTACATGTGACTCCCATTAGACTTGTATCACTATATAGCATTTAGCCCTTGACTAATATATATCAATAGTACAAGGCCTTAGTGGAGGCTAGGGGCGGCAAATGGGTGGGTCGGGTCGAAAATGGGTCGACCCATATTTGACCCATTTAACTCGTTTTGACCCATATTCATGTAGTGTAAATCAAGTGACCCATACCCGACCCATACCTAACCCAACCCGTATTGCTAAAACCTATTAATATTATAGGAAAACCCACTTCTACTATATGCTAATTGGATTAAAACTTCAAATTAAATTAAAAATAGTAAATTAAAAGAAAAAAGTTTTAAAAAGTTTTAAAAAAAACCTATAAATTGAAATATTGATAAAGATTTATATTATGTGCATGCTTCTCTTATTTGAAGTGAACATACCATTGAATAACTATAAACTGTAACATGAAAATTTTTTAACTAAACCTAAAAAAAACTCATTTTTATGATTTTTTTATTCAAAAAAAAAATAATAAGTATTGTTAAAACATTTTTATGCAATACAATTTTTTTAACAATTTTTATGCAATACAAATTTAATGGAAATTTTTATAATTCTTTTTAAAATATTTTTTAAAAATCGAATTTTATAATTTTTATTTTTTAAAGATATAATTTTCTTATTTTTTATTATTTAAAATATAATTTTTAATTTTTAATAAATATTTTTTCTTTTTCTCTTTTATTTTTCTTTTTCCTTCTTCTTCGGCCGGCCGCCAGCCATGACAACAGCCGGCGACCGGCCATAAGCGAGATCAAGCTCGCCAACGTCGAGCGGCTCTCGATCTCACCAATCCGCCGAGGCCGAGGTGCCGCCCGACGCCGGTGAGCTAGAGTCTTGCCGGTCGTCGGTGAGGTCGAGCCTCGCCCAACGCCGGCGAGCTCGAGCCTCGCCAATTGTCGGCGAGGCTTGAGCTCGTTGACGTCGGGCGGGCTCGATCTCGCCGATCTAGGCGAGGCCGAGGCCCCGCCCCAACGCCGGCGAGCTCGAGTCTCGCCAAATCCGGTGAGGCTTGAGCCTCACCAATCGTCGGCAAGGCCGAGCCTCGCCGGATTTGGCGAGACTCGAGCTCGCCGACGTCGGGCGAGGCTCGATCTCGCCGATCTGGCGAGGCCGAGGCCCCGCCCGACGTCGGCGAGCTCGAGTCTCGCCAGATCCGGTGAGGCTCAAGCCTTGCCAATCGTTAGCGACCTGCCGGCAAGGCTCGATGCCAGCGAGCTCAAGCCCCGCTTTGGCTTTCGTCGCCAGCCCGACGGCCGACCATCGGCTTGAAGAAAAAAAAAGAAAAGAAAAAAATTGAAATATGAAAAATAATTATAATTTCAATTTTTTATTAAAAAAATTATAAAGTTAAAGAAGGCCATGGCCATGGGTTCAAAGTGGGTTCAAAGTGGGTTCAAAGGCCATAACCCATTTAGACCCATTTCTTTTTGTGCTTTACTTTCTCAAACCCATTTTTTATCCATATTTAACTTTCACTTGACCCATATATGACCCATTTATAGTTAAATGGGTCATAATATGGGTTTATGACCCATTTTGCCACCTCTAGTGGAGGCTCTCATGAGACTTGCATCACCATATAGTACTTAATCATTAACCTGCACATATCAATAATACAAGGCCTTAAAGGTGACTCTTACGAGAATTGCATTATCATGTAGCATTTAACTATTGACCAACACATATCAATAGTATAAAGTCATGGAGCTGGCTCTCATGAGACTTGTGTCGCCATGTAGCATTTAGCATTTGTTTAGTATGCATACTCACTACTCTTCACAAGGTCTTTGACAATCATGAACATCGAATACATCAAAATCAATAATATATATCATAAATTGGTTTTACAAACCAAAATAAATAAAATTTAAAAATACAGCTGATTTGCTATAAATATTTTTTGTAAAGTATTTCTTGAATCATTTTCAAACTCATTTCATTAGTTAGTTTGTAAAGCAATACATGTCTATTATCTCACAATATCTTTTTTAAAGCAATTTTCAAACCCTGATAGTAAATACCCAATTCAGACTTTTCCACAGCACTCACCTAGGAATGATCAAAATCAAATAACGAAGCTTACTTGAATCGATGATCTCTTTTTCCATTTTGTTGACCGGTCAATTTTTCCTTTTCCTTTTTTTACTAAAAACTTTTGACTCTTTGACCAGTCAAAAGGTCAAACACCACAAATATTACATCCATACCTACGTGGCTACTAGCGGTGTACAACTGAAACGGGTATACCCGAGAACCGGACTGGTCCGCCCGGAAAATAGGCTTGGGAACCCGTTCCCGTTGAAACCGGTTCCGAAACCGGTTTAAACCAGTCCGAGAACCAGCTCCGAGTGATTACGCACCAAAAAACCGGTTCCCGAACCAGTTTTGGAATCGGTTCTCGGACCGGTTTTGTAAGTGGAGGTCCAAAACCTTTTTTTTTTTTTTCCCTGATTTCTATTTTTACTCCGGCAATCACACGGCATTTTTCATCTCGGCTCTCTCAAACACGCACGGCACTCATCCTTCGCCGTTCCTCTTCCTCACTTGCTTCCCTGACTCACCGGCTCGCTCTCACACCATCTGACAGACAGAAAGTGTTCGTTGCCACCAAATTTTTTGTGTACCATGTGGATTGACTCACCTAATTTCTCTTTTGTAGGAGTTAGGTTTGCATAAATGAGTAGTTTCATGTAATAGTTGTGGGAATAAGACTAATATTAGACCCATGTTTGTTGCTAATTATTTGCCTTATGATTTTATTTATTATAATTAGCCCTATGGATTCTTAATTTTTCGTTTAGTCAAAAAGTTCATGTATTTATTTTTTACAAGTGCTTAATGTTTCGATACAAATTAGGAGAATTAAGCCATTTTCTCGCGTATAGGATATCAAGATATTGCAAAAAATGTTCCAGTGGAAATAGGGTTGACCTTAGAACCGGACCAAAAAAACAGGATGAGTTAGGTACAGGGTCCAATATAAACATGGTCGGGTATAGAGTTCAGGTCTAGACCCTACCCACCCTGAACCCAATCACCTCTAGTGGCTGCGACAAATTCATCGTCGTGAATTCCTTTGTTTCACACGAAATTTAATTATAAGATGTCCGCCTTTTTCTGAACGCGTGGGACCAATGACAGAAGAATTCATTGCCCCATGGGACATGCTCGAAGTCGATGCCTCCTTAGTGCGTTGAGGCTCTTCAAAGTCTTGGGAAAGTGCGGTTGAATTAGCAGACATGTGCTCGGTGACGGGTATCTACTTATTAGATAGAAGCCATCTCATATGTGATACCATGTTTTTATTAATGACTAAAGTTAATGTGAAGTGTGTAATATAAAAAAAAAAAAAAAAAATCATCCTAAGTAAACTCAAGGTCATGGTTAATTCATTAATTATCTCTAGAGAATGATAATTAGCTCTCGAAAAGACAACATGCGAAGAACAGAATCTGTGCGACAAAGATACTACTAGAGAAGGCCCGCAAAAAGGATGATGCATTTCTTCTTTCATCTGATTCTGCCCTTCCTCGTACGAAGTAGGAACATACTAGGAGTTATAATTCCAGACAACGGAACATCGTGGCTGGTCTCAATCTCTAAACTTTTGTTGTATTTCTATGTTTGGTCTTGAGCATCATCACATGACTTTAATAAGAGTCGAAATTATTTCAAGTTTGAGAATGAATTTGAAATACAATTTCTCTTTTTTATGTTGATATGCACATTTGAGGGTGATCAAAACGAAACCCATATCAAGTAAATTACGCAAACCAATTAATATGTCTAGTCGCTTCATAACTTATTAGTTTCACATTTTTAGTGGAAGTGAATTTTGACTGCATTACGTGCCATAATAACAAGTATGATGAAAGGATGATGAATTTAATCCTTCAAGTAATGAGACTAGTATCTGAGAAAGTCAAATTGGCCACCATGAGTAACTAGCTCACGATGACTTCCATTTACATCTAATCATTAAGCTGGCAGCTCCAATGGCCTATTAAGGCTCAAACTGCAATTTGATGGGCTTAGACTACTCTTTCGTTCTTTAGCCTGGGCCACTCGAGCCGAATGTGGTTATGAAGGTAAGATCTTTTTAATTACGGACAAGAGTTTTAGGTTCGCATTCCCGACGATCAGATATGGTTCCAGGCGGAACTTTTTTTTCTGTAGCGTGTACAGTTTTCAGGTTCGATTCTCTAGCCAGCATGCCGATTGATCAGGTCTAGTTCTAGGGGAAATACTTTTTTTGTGTTCTGTACTTGGAGTCAGTTCACTGAAAAATGGGGACATATAAGACTTCTCTGCAAGATATTAAATTCTATACATTCCTTCTCTTCATTTTCTGAATACTACTAAAATAAACTGTAATTCTTTAGTGGTATTGGGAAAAAAAAAAACAAAGAGAAAATGAGAAACTCTACAGAAAAAAAAAGTTATAAAAACATTTCCAAGGATTGGAATTAAGAGAGTACGTGTTAAATCTCTAAACTAATCATACAAATATTGTATCGTAATCTCACAGCTATCCTTTATAAACAGGTAGTGTATCGTCTTAATTAAGTCATGTTCGTTTTAAATAAGAAAAATCCAGAAAGAATTAATTGCACTAGCCTAGGTTATACTTGCATTGCATCATTTTTTGCATTTTAATTAACGTCTAGCAGAAGCTTTGTTGCATTAGACGATAATGGAGCTTTGCTTTTAATTTGCTTAGCGCACCGAGGTTCCCCAATCTCTTTCTTTAGCAATTTATTATATCCCTTTAACTATTGACTGTTAAAATATTTATTTGCACAATTCTATGATCATTCCTTACATATTAGTAGTTGAGGATCAAAATTGAATGAGATCGCTTGCCAAACATTTTTATAATCACGTCCTCAAAACTAGAATCTAGTTGCACAGGAAATGAGACAAACCTCCCACGTCTCATTTTTGTCTCATTTGGTTTCTAGCTGACCCTAAATGACTACTTGTGACTCATAAAATTCTTTAAGATTATAATTACTTAAAACAAAATCCAATGGTGTGGGAAATATGGACTTGGGAAAACCTACGCCCCGTTTGTTGGGCAATAGACCTCTCTAAACTTCATTCTTTTCCCTACAGAAGGAAGAGTGAGGTCGCAACAATAGTATTTACTAAGGATGTGCAATCAATCCAAATCCATGAACTATGAAGAGTTGTTTGCGAGTTAGCAAATGAGGTTCTTCATGATTTGGCGGTTTTATTGCATCCTAGAGAAAAATTGACACAAATAATTCATAACCTTTGATTCAACATGTAATGTCCTTTTTGGACTTTTAATTCATTCAATGGGATCATTGAATTATTGATAAATGCTAAATTTAGTCCAAACTTTCAATTTATTTAATATAGTCCATGAAGTTTCTTTATAAATAAATAAATAAATAAGTCAAATCAGCTCTATTTACAGGTTTTATAAATACATTGTACCCAAGTTTTATAATATCCTCTCATCTTAATCCATTGCCTAAATCGACGAAGAAATGTTATTTTCAACTACCTTTTTACCTTTACGGTTTTTACAAATAATACTATAGCTTAAATTCCGGTATTTGTATTAATCTAAATATTGTTCCTAACCTTTTGCATATAAATTTTTTCAAGTTTTGTGTTTCATACATTTCTTAATTAAATTTTAGTTAAATCTGTAAATTAGGCAATTAAAGTAGCAGGAATATCGATCCAATGTAAAGGCTCTACTTTCTTTTTATAGAGATTGCTAAATATACTTAAATAGAATTATGGTAATATTTATAAAGACCAAAAAGGTAAAAAAATTAATAAAAAGATAGCAACACTATAATTATGAGAACTTTTGACTTTTTGGGTTCATTTGTTTTGCAAAAAATGCATCATTTCTAGAAAATGTTTTCCAAGAATTTGAAAATGACTTTATTTTCTGGTGTTTGGCTTAAACTTGAAAATCAATTAAAAATATTTTCTGTGGAGAATATGATTTGATTTTCTAGGGGAAAATTACTAAAAATTTGAATTTTCTTAATTATTTTTATTTTTAAAATACTTTTTCTTTTTATTTTCTTTCTTTTTCTTTTTCTTTCTTCCACTCCATTGCTCCTCTGCTTCCTCCCCACTATCCCTATCTCCATTCCTCTAGCAAAGACAGCCTCGGGCAACCCGTTAGCTTGCCAAGATTGATCGAGTCGTGAGCTTGCCCGGATTAGTTGAGCCTTGAGTTCTCCATCCCGCGTCTTGGCTGCTCGCTAAGCTACCAATCATCAACAAGGCACACAGCTAGTGAAGGAGAAGGAGAAAGGAAAAGAAAAAAGAAAAATTGATTTTTTTAAATAAAAAATAATTAAAAATATTAGTTTTTTAAAATATTTTTATAAGAATAAATGTTCCACTAACCAAGGTATCAAGCCTAAGAATCAAGGACCCACACACAGTCTTTGTGGACCCAACCCTAAGGATTGGGATTAGGGCTTGAGAATCGAGGATCAAGCATGACCTTTATGGACCCGAGTTCAGGTGCCGAAGCATTGGGTACAAGCACAAGAGGTTTGGGCCTGGCCTTGATGTACCCAAGCGTGGGCATTGGGAGCCTACACTCAAGCACCGGTTCCAGGCTTGGCCTCTATAGACTTGGGCCTAGCTGCCGGAGACCCTATCCCAAATCCTGGGACTCGAGAAGTTGTCACACTTCGATTCTCGAACGCGCGCCCAACCCTCACCTGGTCGATTAATAGCGACGTCCCAAGACGCATCGCCGACCCTGTTCATTTAATATGCACAAGCGGAAGTATAAAGAAAATCCCCAGATAATAAAACAATGGGATAGAAAAGTAGGGCCATATTTTTCATATTGAAATTTATAACCAAACTTTTATACAAGGCACAAACCAGTACTTCACAACTATTCACAACTTTTACTCTTAACTCTATTCACATCAAAATGGAGTTCACAAAAGAAGATGGGATCTCAGTCCATCCGGATCGTACTCAAAATCCCTCTCGGTGCTATCTTCTTCTTCCAAAAATTCTTCTCCTTCGGTTTCACCTCAAAGTTTTCCTTCTAAGATTCCTCCTCCTCAGCTCCTCATCGGGATCCTAAAATGTTATCCCACAACCGGGATGAGACTACGTCTCAGCGAGTTCTACCCCACTAAGACTCAATTAGGGAGCCAATACACTACTCGGTTGCCTAAGCACAGCACGAGTCAGAGGACTTACCTTGGCTTCAGATGCCACCTGCATATTAGCACAGATCACATAGGCATCCAAGCAATCACATCACTGATCAAAGCATCGATCAAATCGACCTAGTCGATTTCACACCAACAAGACCACTCACGGTCATTCCCATTCAGTCAATCAATTTACAACATTAGACTCAAGCAATGGTCAATCACATTAAATCACACTGGATCATCGATCAATCGGACCATCTCCCGATCATTCATTCCATCCCATATAACCTCCAATAGTACACTTAGTCACAAAGCTCCATCATTGCTCTCGGGCGTTGTTTTCGCCAAGGTGACATAAGTAACAGACGGTCTACGTGCGTTCTTTAAGGCGCCGTTTTCGCACAGGGATCTTCCCCATCACCGAACCACACCCGTCACGATTCATAGGCAGTTAACGTGCGTTCTTTAAGGCGCCGTTTTCACACAGTGATATTCCTCAATCACTGAACCACACCTGCCACAAGTCATAGACAGTCTACGTGCGTTCTTTAAGGCGCCGTTTTCGCACAGTGATCTTCCCCATCACCGAACCACGCCTGTCTATACTTCGTACTCAATAGACAATTGTGTGCGTTCTTTAAGGCGCCGTTTTCGCCAGTGATGTCCTTAATCACCGAACCACACATGCCTATAACAATGTGTTCAATAGACAAGTGCATGCATTCTTTAAGGCGCCGTTTTCGCTAGTGATATCCTTAATCACCGAACCATGCATGCCTATAACAATATGAGTACTGGACCGATACGTGTGTTCTTTAAGGCGCCGTTTTCGCCAGTGATATCCCACATCACCGAACCATGTAGGCCCATACACCGTGTCTGATCGGTTCAAACCCAAAGTACTTCTGATTCACTCTCACCATTCCACACACTTTACAACCCAACAAAACATAAGAATGCTGAATAAACATACATGGCCATTTTCCAATCAATGATTCAATCTCAACCAATTCCACTCAATTTAGGGCAAATCCCTAAAATAACACAATTTAATTAATTCCAAGCAATGTAGAGCTCAAATAAATAAACGGGCTGCGCCACGACAATCAGCACGAGATTTCGGTCGTCGGCCATCTCAGCCTTAATTTCCGAAAATTAATTAATTAATCAATTAATTAATTTCGAAAATTAAATAATAAATATTAGAAATTCAATTTAGCTCAAAATAAATCCCGATTAAATAAACGGACTTCACCACAGTCATCAGCATAATATTCCGGTCGCTGGCCATCACAGTTGAATTTTCGAAAAATAAATAATTATTTAATTTAATTTCGAAAATAATATTTAAATGCCAAAAATTCCACTTAGGCCCGAAATATCAAATTGAAGCCCGATAAAGGGTCGGAAAATTCCCAAGCTACCCTTAATAAATAGTAGACCACGTCTACTTGCTAATTACACATTCAATTTGACTAATTTACATCATAATCAACTAATAAACCATAATCTAATCACCTAAGCTTAATTAAATAAACTAAACAACCAATTAAGTATAATTAACCCACTAAGCAAGGATTAGTGAGGTTACTCACCGGAATCGCGCGCAACCGGTATCAAATCGACGGGCTCGGCGCGGGGGTCGATTCCTCTCAAAGCACGGCGTGACTCCGAGGCCCAGAAATGGCCCAAAAGCGGGCCCGAAGGGGTTGGAATACCCACTCGTGGGTTGCTGCCTTGGCTGGCCGGAGGGATTCCGGCGGGCAAGAGGGTGAGGGGAGGGTCGGTGGAGGTGAGGGGGGACTCCGGGGAGGTAGGCCGGCGGCTGAACGGCGTGCGGCGGCGGCTGGAGGCGGCGGCCGAGCTAGGCTGGGCAGAGGTCGCGCACGGGGGGTACGGGGGCGACGGTCGAGCAAGGCTGGCGGAGCTGGGTGGCGAGCGGCGAGCTGCGGGCGGCACGGGCGCGGAAGGTGCGGGCGACGGCTAGCTTCGGCGAGCTCCTTCTTCTGGTGTTGCTGGTTTCGAACCAAGAAGAAGAAGAAGGGGAGGGCATTGACTAGTCAAAGAAAAAGCAAAAAGGTGGGAGAGAGAGAAGAGAAAACCAAATTGAATTTGGCTTTGGGGGGGTGGGGGTGTCGCACGGATTGGGGGAAATCCGCATATGGGGGAAAGGGAGAGGAGAGAGAGAGGAGAGAGAAAAAAAAAAAAAAAAAAGAAAGGGAAGGGAAGAAAAATAAAAATAAAAATAATTAAATGGTAAAACAAATTTTACTATTTCAATTATTCCAATTATTTTCCTTTTCTATTTTTATTTTCTTCCGATCTTCGATTTTCCTTCCGATAATTTCTTTCTCGAAATTTCGGACTCGTCAAAAAATTGACGGACGATGAGACGAAGTCCTAAAAAAGAATTATGACACACTTAAAATTTGATTCCCAAATTGAGTTCAATTTCGTGGTTAAAATCAATCAGACGCGATTTTAGTCCAATCCAACCAATTAAGTAGCTTTTAGGGATTTTCACAGCGGATACATCCCTTAACGGCTTCACTCAATGGGTTGGTTAACTCGTGAGTGATTAGATCGAGAAAAAGGACCGTACGCACGTCGACGAAAGGCCCATTTCACTTTGTCAAAACGGGGTCGAATTTCGGGATGTCACAACTCTTCCCTCTTATAAAAATTTCGTCCTCGAAATTTAAACCTTACAAACTTAAGCGAAAAGGTGGGGGTACTATTCTCTCACCAACTTTTCAGTCTCCCATGTCGTTCCTTCAGTACCGTGGTGTTGTCAGACCACCTTGACCAACGGAATGATCTTTGTACGCAGTACCTGCTCCTTTCTGTCTACAATCTGGACCGGTCTTTCCACGTATGACACTCTGTCATCCACGTCCAATTCTTCAAAATTGAGCACGTGTGTCGGATCAGGCTTGTACTTCCTCAACATCGACACGTGAAAGACGTCATGCACTTGTGCTAACCTTGGCGGCAATGCAAGACGATACGCTAAGGTTCCAATTCTCTCGAGAATTTCAAATGGACCTACGTACCTCAGACTCAGCTTGCCTTTCTTCTTGAAGCGCGAAGTTCCTCTCATTGGTGACATCTTTAGGAAAACGTGATCACCAACTTGGAATTCCAAAGGTCTCCGGCGCTTATCTGCGTAACTTTTCTGTCTCGCTCCGCGCGGTCTTCAATCTATTTCGACACGCCACGGCATCTACTGACTGCTGAACTAATTCTAGGCCTGTTATCTTTCTTTCTCCGACTTCATCCCAACATACTGGAGTTCTGCATGCTTTACCATACAACACTTCAAATGGAGCCATCTTGATACTCTGCTAGTAACTGTTGTTGTAAGCAAACTCTACCAGGTGCAACTGATCCTCCCAACTTCCTTTGAAGTCTATTACACAAGTTCTCAGCATGTCCTCAAGCGTCTGAATCGTCCTCTCAGACTGGCCATCTGTCTGAGGATGGTACGCCGTACTGTACTGAAGCTTTGTACCTAAAACACTCTGCAAGCTCTTCCAAAAAAAACAGCAGTAAACCTCGGGTCTCTATCTGAGGTTATCGTAACCGACACTCCATGCATTCGAACCACTTGACGCACGTACAGATCTGCGTGCCTATCAAGACTAAGGTCCTTTCGAACTGCAATAAAGTGAGCTGACTTTGTCAGTCTGTCCACTACTACCCAAATTGAATCACTTCCTCTCTGACTTCTTGGTAGTCCAGTCACGAAGTCCACCGTGATATGTTCTCATTTCCATTCTGGGATCATAAGAGGTTGCAAGAGTCCTCCTGTCATCAGCAATCTGAAAGTCAGCCTTTCTTTTCTCAGTGTCCTCTTGAAGAATCTTCTGTACATCTGGATCTGTCGGTTGGAGTTGTTTAATTCTGACCTGGACATTCAGTTCAATTCTGAGGGTGGCCATAAAACTTGAAAGGTGGCCTACCTCAAATTTGAATTCCAAATCCTGAGCTCTCTCGATTAGATTTCACTCTTTAATCAAGATCTGAGCTACTGAAGACTTCCTACTCAAAGCATCGGCGACCTTGTTTGCCTTCCCCAGATGGTATAGAATATCACAGTCGTAGTCTTTTAGCAATTCCATCTATCGGCGATGTCTCATGTTCAACTCCTTCTGAGCGAACAGGTACTTGAGACTCTGATGGCCCGTGAAGATCTGAAATTTTTCACCACACAAATAATGTCTCCAAATCTTCAAGGCAAAGATAATTGCCACGAGCTCTAAGTCATGCGTTGGATAGTTCTATTCATGAGGTCTCAACTGGCGAGAAGCATATGCAACTACCCTACTATGTTGCATTAACACACAACCCAGTCCTCTGAATGACGCATCACTGTAGATCTCAAATCCGCCAGGACCAGATGGAATTGTCAGCACAGGAGCCGTAGTCAGCTTTTCCTTCAGCTCTTGAAAACTATGCTCGCACTTGTCTGACCATACAAACTTCTCATCTTTCTTCGTGAGCTTAGTTAAAGGCGATGCTAACGCTGAGAAACCTTCTACAAACCGTTTGTAATACCCTGCCAATCCCAGAAAACTTCTGATTTCTGTCACTGATGTCGATCTCTGCCAATTGATCACGGCTTCTATCTTGCTCAGGTCAACGGAGATTACTTCTCCAGAAATTATGTGACCTAGGAACGCAACACGAGTCAACCAAAACTCACATTTGCTAAACTTAGCATACAACTTATGCGTCGTTAAGGTCTGGAGCACTAATCTCAGGTGATTCTTGTGTTCTTCATCACTTTTTGAATAGACCAAGATATCATCTACAAACACGATAACAAACTGATCTAAATATTCCTTGAATATTCGGTTCATCATATCCATGAAAGTAGTTGGAGTGTTCACCAGGCCAAACAACCTTACAGTATTCTCGTGAAGTCCATATCAAGTACGGATAGTTGTCTTCAGTATAACCTCCTTTCTAGTTCTCAACTGATGACTTCATAATCTCAAATCGACCTTTAAGACATCGATACTCTTTATAACTAGTCACACCATTCACTGATCTTTGACAAAGAACACTTGTCCTTGATCTTCACCTAATTGAGTTGACAATGGTTGATGCATGATTGCAACGAATCATATTTCTTTCTCTCTAGCTCGATCGCAGTTTCTATTTCTTTCTCTAGCAACAGTCTGACAGTTCTTACGATAACACATCTGGAAATTATTAGACCACCGAGATGTCTTCTATCCCAATTCTCCAATTTGTCTTAACTTTAACCATCACCAATTAACCTTGGCAATCTCCATCTAACAAGTGGGTTGTCTTCAGTCGACGAGATTAAAGAAATCGAAGACTCATTTCGATCCCCAATAGACTCGACACCTTCATGTGCTACTGGACTAAGTTAAATTGCTCCGTGACCATGATTCATTACCACAAGATGCTCCATGAGTCCACTCTACTCATATAGTATCAAAGTTACACTTCAGCAACTAGTCAAGCATAATTATTGCTAGTGATTCCCCTTTCTCTCACTTATTTCAATAAACTGAAGTTCCCCAAACTTCACCAAAACTCTACTACGATACTTTGATAGGATTTTCCCCTAAACATTCTTCCTCTGACTAGTGCCAGGTTGGTTCCATTCCTATCCTTTTTGCCATCCTAGCGGCGTCCTAACGAAGATAGCGGAGTCAGCGTTCCACTGGACTTTCACTGATAGTCTTTCACCCAACGACTATGCTGATCGCAGTCACAGCACGTTCTAGCCATATTCGGACACTGGCTTCATCCATGTTTCCTTCCAAAATTTCGACACTTAACTGGTGAGTCTTCTACCTCCTGTCAAGTGCTAGCATGCACTATTTCTTGTACCGGAGACCTATCCCACAAATTCCACAGTGTGTTCTATGGCGCACTCTTCTTACCTGTCATATCGACGGTGACAGCAGTAACCCTTGTCGAGATTTCATCTAATTATGCAGACAACCCATAAATCACTGTCCGTGCTGGCGACACTTACCCTAATTCTTGTCCTCAAAATACATGAGACTGATCTATACCATCTTCCATGGAACAAGATGTTCCATTTGCCTGAATGTTGATCTGACTACTCCACCTTGCCCACTAGATGGAATAAAATACTCTTCCCTCAACATCAGTCTTTACCCTGACCGAATTCCAAATCTGCTTGCGCTGAATCTTGACTCATATATCAAAATCTATTCCCTGATCATCCTCCCAGGTTGAACCTCGGCAAAGGTAGCAACAACAACTTGATCCTGATCTTACTGGCTCATCAAGATCCCCAAGGAACACTTGCATCAGAACGATCCTATCAAACTTAGGATCATTCGACGCTACTACACTAGTACCAACCTACGGTGGCACTCTTACGCTCGAACTAGCCAGAGTCAACACTCTGCCACAACCACCTCGGGTACCGACCTTTGTCGATGCTTACCTCGAGTCACAGAGGACACTGTCCTCTTACTAGAAGTTCTCAGCTCCTACTCGCTCATGGTTCAGTCTTTTACTGACACCTGCTTCCGAATCCACACTGGATTAGAACATGAGCAATTCACACAACAAACAATTTTAGCACTCAGCTAACACAGACTGGCACCAGTATGAATTTAAAGACCATCCTACTACTATCCCATGAACCATCGCTCCTTATCACTCCAATCTTGAACTTCGCTCTGATACCATTTAAATGGGATGTCACGCCCCGATTCTCGAACGCGTGCCCATCCCTCACCTGGTCGATTAATAGCGACGTCCCAAGACGCATCGCCAACCCTGTTCATTTAATATGCGCAAGCGGAAGTATAAAGAAAATCCCCAGACAATAAAACAATGGGATAGAAAAGTAGGGCCATATTTTTCATATTGAAATTTATAACCAAACTTTTATACAAGGCACAAACCAGAGTACTTCACAACTATTCACAACTTTTACTCTTAACTCTATTCACATCAAAATGGAGTTCACAAAAGAAGATGGGATCTCAGTCCATCCGGATCGTACTCAAAATCCCTCTCGGTGCTATCTTCTTCTTCCAAAAATTCTTCTCCTTCGGTTTCACCTCAAAGTTTTCCTTCTTAGATTCCTCCTCCTCAGCTCCTCATCGGGATCCTAAAATGTTATCCCACAACCGGGATGAGACTACGTCTCAGCGAGTTCTACCCCACTAAGACTCAATTAGGGAGCCAATACACTACTCGGTTGCCTAAGCACAAAGACGAGTCGAGGACTTACCTTGGCTTCAGATTCCACCTGCATGTTAGCACAGATCACATAGGCATCCAAGCAATCACATCACTGATCAAAGCATCGATCAAATCGACCTAGTCGATTTCACACCAACAAGACCACTCACGGTCATTCCCATTCAATCAATCAATTTACAACATTAGACTCAAGCAATGGTAAATCACATTAAATCACACTGGATCATCGATCAATCGGACCATCTCCCGGTCATTCATTCCATCCCATATAACCTCCAATAGTACACTTAGTCACAGAGCTCCATCATTGCTCTCGGGCGTTGTTTTCGCCAAGGTGACATAAGTAACAGACGGTCTACGTGCGTTCTTTAAGGCGCTGTTTTCGCACAGTGATCTTCCCCATCACCGAACCACACCCGTCACGATTCATAGGCAGTCAACGTGTGTTCTTTAAGGCGCCGTTTTCGCACAGTGATATTCCTCAATCATCGAACCACGCCTGCCACAAGTCATAGACAGTCTACGTGCGTTCTTTAAGGCGTCGTTTTCGCACAGTGATCTTCCCCATCACCGAACCACGCCTGTCTATACTTCGTACTCAATAGACAATTGTGTGTGTTCTTTAAGGCGCCGTTTTCGCCAGTGATGTCCTTAATCACCGAACCACACATGCCTATAACAATGTGTTCAATAGACAAGTGCATGCGTTCTTTAAGGCATCGTTTTCGCCAGTGATATCCTTAATCACCGAACCATGCATGCCAATAACAATATGAGTACTGGACCGATACGTGCGTTCTTTAAGGCGCCGTTTTCGCCAGTGATATCCCACATCACCGAACCACGTATGCCCATACACCGTGTTTGATCAGTTCAAACCCAAAGTACTTCTGATTCACTCTCACCATTCCACACACTTTACAACTCAACAAAACATAAGAATGCTAAATAAACATACATGGCCATTTTCCAATCAATAATTCAATCTCAACCAATTTCACTCAATTTACCCTAAAATAACACAATTTAATTAATTCCAAGCAACGTAGAGCTCAAATAAATAAACGGGCTGCGCCACGACAATCAGCACGAGATTTCGGTCGTCGGTCATCTCAGCCTTAATTTCCGAAAATTAATTAATTAATTAATTAATTTCGAAAATTAAGTAATAAATATTAGAAATTCAATTTAGCTCAAAATAAAGCCCGATTAAATAAATGGACTTCACCATAGTCATCAGAATAAAATTCCGGTCGGCCATCACAGTTGAATTTTCGAAAAATAAATAATTATTTATTTAATTTCGAAAAATAATATTTAAATGCCAAAAATTCCACTTAGGCCCGAAATAACAAATTGAAGCCCGATAAAGGGTCGGAAAATTCCCGAGCTACCCTTAATAAATAGTAGACCACGTCTACTTGCTAATTACACATTCAATTTGACAAATTTACATCATAATCAACTAATAAAGCCTAATCTAATCACCTAAGCCTAATTAAATAAACTAAACAACCAATTAAGTATAATTAACCCACTAAGCAAGGATTAGTGAGGTTACTCACTGGAATCGCGCGCAACCGGTATCAAATCGACGGGCTCGGCGCGGGGGTTGATTCCTCTCAAAGCACGGCGTGACTCCGAGGCCCAGAAATGGCCCAAAAGCGGGCTCGAATGGGCTGGAATACCCACTCGTGGGTTGCTGCCTTGGCTAGCCGGAGGGGTTCCGGCGGCCAAGAGGGCGAGGGGAGGGTCGGTGGAGGTGAGGGGGGACTCCGGGAGGTAGGGCGGCGGCTGGACGGCGTGCGGCGGCGGACGAGCCAAGCCGGGCGAAGGTCGCGCACGGGGGGGGGCGACGGTCGAGCAAGGCTGGCGGAGCTGGGTGGCGAGCGGCAAGCTGCGGGCGGCACGGGCGCAGCGACAGACGGGCGGTGCGGGCGCGGCTGGCTGGCCCGGCGAGCTCCTTCTTCTAGTGTTGCTGGTTCGAACCAAGAAGAAGAAGAAGGGGGAGGGCTTCCGTTCACGTGGGGGAAAAAGGAGGAGAAAGAGAGAGAAGAAAGGGATTAACATTGACTAGTCAAAGAAAAAGCAAAAAGGTGGCAGAGAGAGAAGAAAAACCAAATTGAATTTGGCTTTAGGGGGTGTCACACAGAGGAGAGGAGAGAGAGAGGAGAGAGAGAGAGAAAAAGAAAGAAAAGAAAGGGAAGAAAAATAAAAAGAAAAATAATTAAATAGTAAAACAATTTTACTATTTCAATTATTCCAATTATTTTCCTTTTCTCTTTTTATTTTCTTCCGATCTTCGATTTTCCTTCCGATAATTTATTTCTCGAAATTTCGGACTCGTCAATAAATTGACGGACGATGAGACGAAGTCCTAAAAAAAAGAATTATGACACACTTAAAATTAGATTCCCGAAATTGAGTTCAATTTCGTTGTTAAAATCACTCAGACACGATTTTAGTCCAATCCAACCAATTAAGTAGCTTTTAGGGATTTTCACCGCGGATACATCCCTTAATGGCTTCACTCAATAGGTTGGTTAACTCGTGAGTGATCAGCTCAGAGAAAAAGGACCGTAGGCACGTCAACGAAATGCCCATTTCACTTTGTCGAAACGGGGTCGAATTTCGGGATGTCACAGAAGTAATGTTCGAGTTTTAGTGTTCAAGTGTAAAGTTTTGAGTCCAAGTCTCAACACCTAGTCATATTTTGGAAAATGTTTTCCTGCTTTTTCAAGAAGATATCATTTTTCTCAATTTAAGCTTTGGTAGGAAAATCGTTTGCATGAACTAGAAAAACATTTTTCATTGATTAATTTTCCTAAGCAAATCAAATGCCAAAAAATAAGGAAAATATTTATTGGAAAATGTTTACTCTGAAACAGACAGGCCCTTTATGGAATTTTGAGGAAGTATATTAAACATTTAAGAATAGTTCAAGGATAACATAAAATAAATCAAAAGGCCAATGATAACATTGCACATTGGCCAAAATTTAGAGAGTGTATGTCATTTCCTCTATCATAGAAGTAATTTTACTTAACATGGAAGCAACATGGTGGCGCCTCAAATCTTGAGTTTTCATCACCAACATTTGTTGATGGTGTCGAAATAGTGGCTGCAATTGACCGGTGCCTGGAAGTGGTACTCAGGCAGCTTATTGTCTGGTTTCACAAACCGAGCTGCTCGTATCGCCCTTCATTCAGTCACACTTCTTGGAACATATATACCAACTCTAATGATGTAGTCGGCGAAGAGCCGGACAAGACCAAAATCATACCCAAGCAGAAAGAACAAGGCAAGGTAAAGACTGAAGATAACAAAGAGGGCAGTGGTTCCAATGATCAAGACAGCAACGGCGATCCAGTTGCGTTTGCTTATGCTCACGTAGAACCCAACCATGAAGGCCACTCCCATTGTCGAAAGAGCTACTGTCATGACCTACCCCCGACTGCCATTTACGGACAAGGAACAGATTTAGAAGCATTTGTTTATAAAGTCAATCCGAATTGTTCGTATAAATGGAAGTTTCGAATAAAACACCATCCAACCCTCCAAACGAATGTATAATCTGAATGGTACATAAGAATGATAGTTTCAAATGAGATTTCATTTGTTGACACTGCAAATGGATTGTCAATTATAAACTTGAGTCTTGTTAAACTCATGCTTTGTGTGACGGTGGTTCATTTTAAGTTTTTAGACAATCTAAAAACATTACCTAGGGGTCGCCATTAGCCTCTTTGTTGGGGCCGGCTAGAAACCCATCAAGGGTCGAAAGACCTCCCTAGATTTCCATGGAACCAGAGATTTCATGGATTCTGGCACTTGGATTACACTAAAGATTCCTATTAGCACTCTTTCGGTATCTATGATTATGGTTGCTTATCAAAAGCGATCAAACAATCTTTTTTGCATTTTTGTGCAAGTTTAAGAAACAAAAGAGGTGATCACGCATGGATGGTTCTTTCATACAATTTTACACTAACTACCAACAATGAAAAAGGAAAGCAATCAAGTAATTGAAATTGCAGTGCAAGAAAGTAAACACTCAAGGAATGTGACATCCTGAATTTTTCAGTTTTACTTTCAATTAAATTAATCGGGCATTTCATCGACGCGCCTATAGGGCTGTTCTCGGAGTTGATCACTCTCGAGATAACTAGACTATTTGGGAAAGCCATTAAGGAATTTTAATGCAATAGACTTGAGAATTCAATCATAAATCGGCTACTCGACCGTGCTCATCTTTAGAGGTTATTACGGCATAGTTAAAAATCGATCAGGGATCAGAATTAGGTCAATTCCACTGAGATGTGTGGCTAAACATGGGTGATTCCACTAATTTACAAAATTCTCGTCGGCCAGCACTAGACTGATTTTTCTATCATTTTGGTACCCTATGTCCGTAATCAAAACCTCGAGATTTTCATGACCAACGAGAGTCGCCAATGTGTCGAATGGGTTCATTGTGGCTCAAAGAAAATCGACCATAGGTCATTTGCACTAAAAATTTCTGAAAGCTACCTAGTAGCCTAGGTCACGCTAAAATAGCATCAAATTAAAATTAACCACGAATTTGAATCCGATTTCAGAAATTAAAAGTTCTGTCATGTCACAAATCATTTTAGGAACGTCAACTCAGCCCCTGAATATTTTTCTACAAACCAAGACTTTTTGGGAAAAAGTCAAGGTAGGGTCGTTTTTGTCCAGAAAATCTAGAGGACTGGTTTTGATTATGCATTTGGGATGTAAGTGAGTTGTATTGGTAAGGAAAAATATCAATTTGATCGAGGACTTGATATTGGAATTTATAGAGGCCAAATTGAGTTGATTCAGGAAGGATTTGAGTCCAATTGGAGGGAAAATCAATTGAAATTCGTAGCCCCCTTGCCCATGACTTATGGACCATTTCAAAAGGTTTCTGGAAGGGTTTTTGGTCTGGAAAATCTGAGTGCAAGCCAGCCTTACATGGTGGGACCAAGTTAGGAGACCAAGTTAGGGACCAAGTTGGTCCCCTTGCCCCCTCCTTCCTCCCCCACCGTCAAACACACCCCTCTCCTCCTCCTTCTTCTGATTTTGAGTTCCAAAAAACCCAAAAGCACCGAACCAGCCAGCCATCACCCTCCTCTTCCCGTCAACGCCGTTTTCTGCCCACCGAAGCTACCGTGACGCCACTGCTTGCCCGCGCGTACCCCTCTGCCCCTACACCATCCAACCGCGTCGTCTCCGCCTGTCCTCATGTCTAGGAGGTCCTCTGACCAGCTCAGGCCGCCGTCCAGCTTGCTACCACCTCCTTGGAGCAACCCCGCCTGGACCCGGTTTAGCCCCCTCAGCCCATCTCAGCCCATCCGAGCCTCAATCGAGCCTCCATCCAGCCCTTTCATCCATCAAACAAAGCTGATGCTTGTGGGTCTCGCAGCCGCTGTTTAGGCCCGTTTTGGTGCCTTCTAGACCCCGTTTGCGGAGCCTGCTTTGGAGTAGATCGAGCCTCGCCGGGTCCCCGTCGATTTGATCCAAGCTGATCAATTAACAAGTGAGTTTAACTCATTAATCCTCGCTTAGTAAGTTAATGACGTTTAAGGGTTGATTAGTTTAGACTAAGCTTGGATTAGGTGGATAGTTAGATTTGATTAGTGAATTAGTTAATTATCGATGTATGTTAGGTGGATAGTTTGGTGCAATTAGGGCCTAGACAAGCTCTAGTATTTATCTAGAGTGATTAGGAAATTTTCCGGGTACGTCTCGGCTTTTAATTAGGCTTTACAGGCCTAAGTTCTATTTATTGGCATTTAATAATTATTTTTTGTAATTAATTAATTATTTATTTATTTTTTGAAAATTAGACCGGGATAATCGGTGACCGGAATTTTTTGCTGATTATAGTGGTGTGATATGTTTATTTAATTGGTTGTTATTTTGTGCAAATTGAGTGTGATTGGTGATTAGGGGTATTTATCCCAAAATTAATTAATTTCAATAATTAATTGAAAAATCACCAAGAGTCGATTTTCAACGCCGAAAATGGATTTGTGGACTGTTGAAATTGGTGGGATTTTCAAAGGTGAAAATATTGTATTTTTTGCTAAAGTCGACCGTGTACCCACACACGATTATTTTAATAGAGAATGATAAAAATGATGATCTGATTAGGTGATCAGAATCAGTATTGAGGCAGCTTCTAGCGAGCATATTTAGTATACTATAATGTATTGCGGCAACTTATGGGGAGCATAAATAGTATACTATATTGATATTTAAGGCAGCTTCTAGCGAGCATGAATAATATATTATATTGATAATTGCGGCAGCTTCTAGTGAGCATGAATAGTATACTATATTGATAATTGTGGCAGCTTCTGGTGAGCATACATAGTATACTATATTGATATTTGAGGCAGCTTCTAGCGAGCATGAATAATAAATAATATACTATATTGATAATTGCGGCAGCTTCTGGTGAGCATGAATAATATACTATATTGATAATTGCGGCAGCTTCTGGTGAGCATGAATAATATACTATATTGATAATTGCGGCAGCTTCTGGTGAGCATGAATAGTATACTATATTGATATTTGAGGCAGCTTCTAGCAAGCATGAATAGTATACTATATTGATAATTGCGGCAGCTTCTGGTGAGCTATACTAACTATATATTGGCTTAGAATGAGCAGTCCTAGATTATGGTCAAACTTATAGATAGTATTGATTGAGATGACCGGAGAATGGTCTTGATGACAGGGAATTGACTGAGTCGATTGATCGATGATTCGATCCGATGTAATGAATTGATTCGTTGATGTGATTCGATGAATTATAAATTGTGTTGACTTGCAGGAAGAAAATCGAGGCTAAGGTAAGTCCTCTGACTCGTGATTGTGCCTAGGCAGCCCTCAGGGCATATTTTCTTCCTAGTCAGGTTTTAAGGGGTTGAACTTGTTGAGACATTGTCTCACCCCGTTGTGGGATAACATTTCAGGTCCATAGATGGCTGCTCCTCCCGAGCGTTTTGGGCAACCCAAGAAGATGACTGAGCGGAGGCACTACATTCTGATTCATGGGCACCCTAACGGGTTAGAGTACAAACTGGTGCAATCCATACTCTAGGTTGATGAGGGCTTACCTAAGAAGGTGCCTCATCAGTACAGATCGTGGTATCGCCAGGATCGTAACGGACTGAGAGAGGGCCCCATACCGGAATCAGAGATACCTATGTACGTGCTGGAGGTTTCGTTTGGGAAGGGTACCGCAGACCCTAAAGGAGGATCGGTGGTGGACCCCGTGGATCCTAACCTTGAAGATCCAGATTCTTCGATGTATTCTGTTGTAGGCTCCAACTGGAGTGTGGAAGGAGATGACAGGGAGAATGAGGACCCGTAGTTGCTTGGAAACTCCACCCCTATTTGCAGACCCTATTTTATGAACTGGTTGTGTAGAACCTGACTTTGGTAGTTCAACTTGTAATATATATCATATGGTTTGTTTGTATATATAAGTGTGTGTTGGGTTTTTAGTTCGAAATTTATGACCCTACTTTCCTATCCCATTGTGTGTTGTCTGGGGATTATTTGTATACTTTCACATGTGTACAAAAATGAATGGGTCGGCAATGCGTCTTGAGACGTCGCTATTTAATCGACCAAGCCGGGATGGGCACGCGCCCAAGGATCGGGGCATGACAAGGAAAGCATATAAAAGCTATACTAAGAGTGATACAAAGAAAATCTACAACTCATCAAATATTTATAGAACACAAATTGGAAACCCAAGACATATTTCGATTAAATGAATTGTACAAATTAATGAAGGGTCACTTTTGGATTATTCTAGTCCTAAGCTAATGCTAATCTAGCATTCGAAAATCATATCATGCACACAATGCAACCAATCACAATCATGAGAACCCAAACAAGTTAAAGCAACTCAAAGCAACTCATTAACACAAGACACAAGCCCGCCTCGGGGTCGGCCTTTGAAATTCATGCATATCAAGCCGGCCTATGATCACTGATTGATTGATTTTAGCCATCAATACTAGATCAAACGATTTCTAAGTTAGGGTCTAAGTGTGTCCCTCTGGTTTCCCGCGAACATGCACTGGTCATAACATATATTTAAAAATCACATGCAAGAAGAATATAATTTCATGCACTTAGGGAAAAAAACCTTGCCAAAGAAAGTGAACCAAAAAGAGTCACTTGTTCATTCAAAGCAATTATAATTGTTCAAATATGTAAACAACATAGCCAATCAAATGAAACACAAACAATATAACTCAAAAGATTGAACTTTCAAGAATTTACAACCAAGCACACAATTTTGGTACATTTGCAAACAAATCCTCAAAGGGAGATTTTCATATTTTGAATAATGACAAACATGGATATCAACTTTATTGAAAATTTTGAAACGAGTTTGAAGCTCTTGGGAAATAAATTCCAAAACCTAGGTGCGGATAAGTCAGCACATTGATTGGGTTTTTTGAATTATCAAACACGTACCAATTCCGACAAAATTGATGTGAAAAGACAGCTGAGATCGTTTTCTACAACGTTCATGTTTTGAAATTTTCGCAAAAGGACACTAAGGGTCCGTTCGTTTCACGGAAAATGACTTCTAGAAAAATATTTTCCGGATTTTCCGGTGTTCGTTTCACGGAAAATAAACTACTCAAGGAAAATGTTTTCTATCATTGGGAAAAACAAACTTCAAAGATGAGCTCGCTGAGATCGGCGGAGCCTCGAGCTTGCCGGATCCGGCAACCGGGTCTTGGTCGATCGCCGGAAGCCGACCATCGTCGGGCGTGCGGCGGCGTAGGAAGGAGGAGGAAGCTGATGCGGCAGCGGAGGAAGGAGGAGGAAGAAGGAGGAGGAAGGGGGAAGGAAAAGAAAAAGGAAAAAGCAAAAAACAAAAAGAAAGAAAAATAATAAAAAAATCAATTTTTTAAAAATATAAATAATTAAAAATTCATTTTTAAAAAAAATAAAGAAAATAAAACTAATTTTTGGTCAATTAAAATATTAAAATTCAATTTTTGAGAATTTTTCCCAGAAAATTAAATTAGCTAACAAACAGTGGAAAATATTTTTCACTCAAAGTTTAGGTTTCGGCCAAACACCGGAAAATAGAGTCATTTTCCTAGAAAATGATTTCTAGGAACATGTTTTCCGGAAACATGATATTTTCTGTGAAATAAACAAACCCTAAATTCATCAAAATTATGAAATACATTCAGATGTCTAAGAAAAACCTGGATGCAGAATAAAAGGCACTCTAATTAGGCCGTTTTAAACATCCTATTGGGGTTCAAATTTAATGAAATTATTGCAAATTGAAGTTTGAAATGTATTTTACAACTTTGATGAAAAACAAATTTCAAAATCTGTAGCGCGTGAATTTATAAAAATTCAAAAGTGTCCAATGGTCAGTTCTAAAAAAACAGAGTTTCAGGATGCCCTGCAACTTTGTAACGCTCATTAAAAATAGCAAACAATGTTTTTATTTTCTAATAATTTTTTATAACAAAGATCAATATGTGACAATAAATCTTCATGAAGACAACATGATCAAATTCAGCACACATGATTTTACAAAAATCATAGAACATGCAAAGATCATTCTATGAAAAAAAAAAACAGCATTATAGAAAATCATAGAACATGCAAAGACCATTCTGGAAAAAATAACATTACAAAGGCACTCATTCAGATGACAGAATTTCTCATCAACCTAATGAGTTTCTTTCGACCCAAGAATTTTACACATCAAAGGTCATGACATGAGGAACAGAACTCATTAAGACATTGACTCCTATTTGTCATCGCATGATTTTATAACAACCATAGAACATACAATGGTCATGCTGAAACAGTTACTTTACATACAAGAAATCACGCAATGTAAGGCTAATCATGTCTGCTTCATGACGTTTGTTTTTCATGAAAATTTTACAGCATAGAGAGATTCAAGATACCTACAATTTTCATGAAGACCTCGAATTCAGATTCTAAATGCAGGATTTTATAACAATCAAAGAACCGATGCACATCAATTAGTAAAACATATCACACTGAATGCAATAAGGACGATTTACGGCCAACTAAAATAGTAATCAATCTCAAATCTTATGAAAACTTTATATGTTATAAATCTATGTCTTATGAGTAACTTTCATGAAGAAGTCGACTTGAGATTCTACGTGTGATCTTATCCGAATATATATAACCGATATAGGTCAATCAGGGAAAAAGATTTCCAGATTCCAGCATGGATGATTCATAGGCGATCGACCTTACCAAATGATTTTCAAATTTCATGAAATTTTTATATGCTATATATCTATGTGTTTTGATCAGCTTTTTTAAAGTCAACAACTCGAAAATCACATCACTGAAAAATTAGCAAACAGCATAGGTCGGTAAAAACAGCGTAAGAGTTTTCCTAAGGTAGACTACATTAATTGATATTGTAATTTACCGTTTTATGAGGTTGGTCTAAGGTGAGATAGAAGGTTTCTTAATTAATCTAATATGGGGTTGGCTAGTGTGGGCCGAGTTGAGCCTGACCCGTAATGAGAGGGTCTGGTTAGAAACTCTATAAATAGTGCTCAAATCTTTCCTCTAACCCTAATTCTCACAAGTATCCTTACATAAGGCGCGTTAACCTAGTGCTAAAGGGTGAGGGGGGCGTCTCATTAAGCTAGTGATATGGAGGGCAATAGAGGAGAAGGACTTGCGCGTGGATCATCGCTTTTCGCTTCTGCATCAAGAACGATGGATTCCAAAACATGTGCGTTAATCTTTCTACTCAATCATCTTTGCTCTTATTCTAGTTATGGAGATCTTGAGATTGCACGTTTTGCATCCAACATCTGGTATCAGAGCAACCGTAACTTAGAACTCGAATGCATAGACTGTACTCAGTGAGACGAGCAAATCCATGGGTAGCACGTCGCTAGGGGAGGCCCTACGCGACCCCACGGGCGGCCACACGCCGCCACATGCCGTCAGGGCGTCGAGCACACGCCCTCCCGCGCTCCCATGCGCAAGGGCTGAGGTCATGATGACGTCAATGACCCGAGCTCGACCCGACCCATTGATCCATCCAAACCGGTCAACCGATCGGACTGAATGGCTGGACCGAACGGTCAAGTCGAAAACCAGTCAAACCGGTTTTGACCAATCAGTTTGCTTGCGCATGAGCTCCACACGCCGCGCACTCAAGCAACACATGCGGGCCCGTGGAGCCTCCGATCGGCGCATGGTTGGTGGCTACAAGTTCGTATGAGCATTTTCTATATTGTGGTGTATTTATTTTACATGTTTGATGATTTTATGGATGTGAAAATACATACGAAACCCTAAATACGTGAATTTTTAGTGTATTTTTGGTGTATTTTTGCGTATTTTTCTTGTATTTTTCTTTGATTTTGAAAATATAGGTGTTGGGTTACTGGTATGTTATCACATAAACCTTATAAAAGTGTGATTCATTAATAATATACAATAAAGTTCAATTTTTATTAAGGAATAAAGCAGTGAAATTAGCATAATATATGATTTTAGTAATTTACTGCCCCCATCACTAAAGTTAAAATCACACACACACACACACACACACACATATGATATATGTGAGAAGTAAAGTTTATATTTCTAGTATGAGAGAGTTTCAAGGATTCAATTGAGTTGTGACTACCAAAGTGGCACACTTGATTAGGTTTGAGAAATTTTGGTCTCGTATAATGATTGAGATGTCTCCTGGTCTAATACGTAGTCATACTCCCAAATGAGGTGATTATGTATTAGTTCATGGAGGGATACATGATGGTGTGGTAGAGGAGTGACTATCCTAGTGGTTCATATGCCCAAAGGTGATGAATACATGAAGATTAGAATATATTCTCATAACCACTATCATGTGGGGAGTGTACAACTATATGTCATGTATTTTGCCCAAATGTGATTATGTGATTGTGCATATAACTCTCTGGATGTGTACTTATACATCAAGTTACACAGTGCTCACATGATACTAATTATATACATTGCTTATTTTTCAGTCACATTTTCTGCAAATGGTAACTCCGTCACAATTGAGATTCTTGCTGATTCAAACTTTAAGAGATTGAGAGAAGATTTTCAGTTTGCTATGGAGATGACAGATGTTCATATAGCTCTTACTACCGATCGGCCGGCATATCTTACTGCCGAAAGTATAGAGGCTTAGAAAGCATATTTTGCTGCTTGGGAAAAGAGCAATAGAATTTGCTTACTGTCCATGAAGCGTTCCATTCAAGAACACTTGAAAAGTTGTTTGCCTACAGATTGCACTGCTAGGCAAATGATGGAAGCCTTGGTGGCTAGAAACCGTGTGTCATCTAATACTGAGATAAGGACACACTTGCAAACACTATTTACTATGAAGTATGATGATTTTGGTGGAGTTAGAGATTATGTTCTAAGGATGGTAGATTTGCAGACAAAGCTTCAAGCTCTCAATGTTGTTATTCCCACTGCTTGCATTGTGCATCAAGCTCTAAATACTCTTCCTCCTGATTTTGGGATTATCAAGACCAATTATAATTCTCAAGATGAGACCTGGTTAATTAATGACCTGATTGCAAGCGTAGTGGCAAAGAAAGAAAAATTGAAGAAAGATAAAGGGCACATTGCCCTTTATGCTTCTAGTTCTGGCAATGACAATGGTAAGAAGTTGAAAAATTATACTCACAAGGACAATTCTGAAGTTGCTGATCCTTCCAACAATAAAGGAAATTCTAAAGGTGCTGATCCTTCTAACAGTTTGGGTCCTAAGAAAGCATCCTTCAAGAAGGATGGTGTTATTTGCTACTTTTGCAGGAAGAGATGACATGTAAAGAAACGCTACAATAAGTATAAAGTTTGGTTGTCCAAGAGAACCGAAAGTGAGCCTAAAGGTAATGATTATTTGGCAGTTGTTTGTGAATCCAATATATCTGAAACCCAGAGCAATTCTTGGTGGCTAGATAGTGGTGCAACTAATCATGTTGCATTTACCATGCAGGGGTTCATAAACCGAAGGACGCCAAATCAGGATGAATCAAAGCTCACTGTGGGAAACAACATTGAAGTTGACATTGAGTTTGTGGGAGATGTTATTTTTATTTTAGATTCTAGTTTTAGGATGATGTTGAAAAACACTTTTTACGTACCTTCTTTTAGAAGGAATTTAGTTTATGTGTCTTGTTTGGACATGTGTGGATATTCTTTTGAAATAAAGAGCAATAGTATTTCTATGTTTTATGATACAAATAAGATTGGATGTTGCAATTTATCCAATGGATTATATCAATTGAGTTTATCTTCCAACAACATGTATGTTGCTTATTCAGCTGAAAAAACTATTTCCAAAAGGACTCCACCTAAAGAACAGTCTTATGCATTGTGGCATAAACATCTTAGTCACATCTCTAAAGAAAAGAGTAGAAAGGCTTATAAAGACTGACATCTTGCCTACTCTTAAAAGTGATCTAGAGACTTGTGTAGATTGTTGTAGAGGTAAGATGACTAAGATAAAGAAGAAATCCACCGTCGAAATTCTGACTTGTTGAAAGTTATTCACACTGATATTAGTGGACCATACACGGCTACTTTGTGCAAAAAAAATTATTTCATCACATTTATTGACAACTATTCCCGATATGGATACTTATACTTAATTAAAGAAAAGTTCGAGTCTCTTGACAAATTCAAGATTTTTCAGGCTAAAGTGGAGAAACAGTTGGGAAAAGTTATAAAGATTATCATATCCAATCGTGGTGGTGAGTATTTTGGTAGGCATAGTGATGCTGGACAACTTAAATGGCCATTTGCTAAATACTTAGAGGATTTTGGGATAATAGGTCAATTTATTATGCCTAGAAGTCCTGAACAAAATGATGTAGCTGAAAAGCGCAATCGTACTCCTATGCACATAATGAGAAGTATGATTAGTAAGACCAATTTACCTGATTTTCTGTGGGGTGAAGCTTTGAAAACATCTCTTTATATTCTTAATCGTGTTCCTACTAAAGCGGTTCCATTGACTCATTTTGAGTTGTGGACTAGACATAAACCTAGCTTGAATCATCTTAAAGTTTGGGGATGTCCGTCAGAAGTGAAGTTATATAATCTAACATTGAGTAAGTTGAATTCTAAAACTACTCGATGTTACTTCGTATCCTACCCAAATCATTCAAAGGGTTATCGTTTTTATAACCCTAATGGAGGTACAAGAATTGTGGAATTTCAAACGGCAAAATTTTTAGAATTTGATGTAGCCGAAAAGGGTAGCTGCTCACAAATTATTGAAGATAATAGTATGATGGGGATTACTAGATCCCTGTCTCATCCTGTACAGACAATTATGGAGCCTCTTGTGCCACAAACTGAACCTGTTACAACCTAGGATCCTATTGTTGAGGCAGTTCCTAATGAAATAGCTCCACTCAGAAGATCTACTAGGGAAAGACGTTCAGCTATACCGCCAGACTATGTAGTCTACCTATGTCGCTACCAAATTTTCGGGTGCACCACCTAGAGTTTAGGCTAATGGACTACTAAGTCTTAAACTTAGCTCGGGCCCTCCTGTGCCCATACCAATTCGCGACTTAGATTCAAGTTTTTTTAACATGCAAATGGATTTTATCTAGGAGTTGCCACTAATCAATTAATGGTAGGTCAATTAGACACCTAAGTAAAATAACGGAAGAATTATTTTACTCCTATGAACTAGAGACTATGGGTACGGGGACTTGGTTACACTAGATTTTTCTAATGCCCTTTCGGTACCATTCTTTTATTTTAAAAAATATTTTTGCAGACAGTTTGGATTGATTTTAAATCTATTTCCCTAACATGTGAGGTGATCATACAGGTGTACAAACCACCAATTTAACACCCAAGAAAGCTATAAATTATGGGACTTACCTTGTAGCAACGAAAGCATTTGCGTCGTTAGATCGAATTCACATCATCAACCCTAGATATGATTTCTAATTAACACGCAATTTCTTTTTGTTTTCATTTAATTAATGAGAATCATGTTTTATGCAATACAATAGAATTAAATGACCTAATTCTAATGACAGACAATTTCTAATTAAATGGACCTAGCAACAATCACTAAATGGCATGCATTTCATGAATCTAATTCTAAATGACATGCAATGAAATTTTTTATGTTTTCTTAATAAATATGCAATCTATCCTAGCGAATGAAATTAATTTATCCTAATACATTTTTTTTGTATTTTTTTATGAAATTCGAAATTAGAAAAATCTGAAAATTATCTAGCTAAATTAAGATTCTATCCAACTTATATTAAGGATTAGGTCGGGTTAAACCCTATTTTTTTTTTTTTTTTTGTATTTTTTTATGAAATTCGAAATTAGAAAAATGTGAAAATTATCTAGCTAAATTAAGATTCTATCCAACTTATATTAAGGATTAGGTCAGGCTAAACCCTAATTTAAACCAAGATATTATCTTAACTTAGCAATCTCTAACCTAAGATGCGGTTTATCTAAATCAATCTAAACTTAAAATGAAATATGCAATTTTCTCATAATATACAATGACGTACAAAAGATGCCCTAATTCTACATGACATATGCATGATGATTTTTGTTTTTTTTTTTTTTTTATTAATCTCGAAATTAAAAAATTTCAAATAATTAAACATGAAATTTAACCTAATGAAATGAAAATCTAACATCCTAAATTTATGTTTCTTTTATTTCTTTTATTTCGACAATTCATGATATATAAAATGCTTAACCTAAATATGCAAATAACCCTAAAGCACGCAATATTCTAACCCAAATGTATTTTAAGATAAATAAAGCAATCAAGACAAGACAGACCATTCAAAATCACCAAAGGTATCATACATTATTCAGATCAAGGGATAATATCTCGCAAATAAAATCGATAAATTGACCTTAAGCCTTAAAGATCAAAATATCAATTTTATTCTCACTTGATTAATTATTCCATCCAAAACCTTATAGATGGAGTAAAAAACCATGTGCGGTTGTGAATTAAGTGGTATGTCGAAATTTTCAATTATGCATAGAGAAGTATTCCAAATAAAGAAAACCAAATAATAATAACAATAACAATAACAATAACAATAACAATAAGTTAAACTTGTTTAATAAAATAAAGCAAATGTACCTAATTTGATTTTTTTTCCTTTTTTTTTTTTAAAGAAAAGCTTGGCTGGTTCAGAGCTCCGATGAGGGGAGTCGCCGACAAGAGTACGACAGCGCACCGGCAGCGAGTGGCGGTGAGGCGGAGCCACGGGACAAGTGGGTCGCGGTGTCGGGCCGGCGGAGCCGCAAGAGCAGGTGGGTCATAGCATTGGGGAAGGGCGGCAGCATCATGGACCGGCACGGGTTAGAGGTGAGGCAGGGACTCGGCGTCGGTTTGTTAGGTCGCAAGCGGCAGCGGCGTCATGGATCAGCGCGAGCTTCAGAGGTGATGGCGCTCGGAGAAGGGGAGCAGCTCGGAGACGGCGAGCGACGTTCAGCTAGCGCTGGTCGTGTCTAGATCGGGGGACGTCGGGCATTAGGTCGCGAGCAGATCTCGGTCGGTGAGGGCTGAGGTGCAAATGGTGTCCGACACTGCTGGTGCGAGCACGGGGACATCGAGGTCGCTGGGTCCCGAGCGAAGGCAAGCTCAGCTCAAATCTGCCGATGTCGGGTCGTCACGGTGAGCTTTGCGGGAGAACGGCAAAGCGACGGTGGCGGAAGCGCAATGGCGAAGAAGCGTGGCGGCCGGGGGTGGTGTCACTCGAGGTTCGGAGCGGCGGGCGGTCGGAGGCTGGCGGAGGGAGCTGCTACGGCGAGGTGGCCAAGCGTTGTGGTGCCGGCGCCGATGCAGACAGGGGGCAGCGGCAAGAGGAAGAAGACGACGTTGTAGCCCCCTTTTTCCTTTCTTTTTTGTACTCTCTCTCTCTCTCTCTCTCTCTCTCTCTCTCTCTCTCTCTCTCTCTCTCATCCGACATGACTTTTTCCCTTCCAAAGAATTTTTTTCTTTTGAATTTTTCAGAAAACCCTAGGAAAAGCCCCCCCTCTCTCTTTGTCCATACGTGGCCCTTTTATAGGCCAAGAATTCCATCTTTGCGGTATATTTTACTTCCTTTTTTAATACGCATGAAAGTCGATTTTGCTCATGCATAATTCCCCTGAATATATGGTTGAAATATATGCACCCTACCCGATATTCTCTTGTATTTTTCAAATATTCCATCCAAAAATTTCATTTTTGCCCAAAAATATGTCCCTCGGTGTATATTACCTTAATATGTGAAAAATCTCACGCCATATAAAAAATCAACGCTCACTTTAAGCGATCCAATGCAAAAAATGGAATAAAATAAAATAAATGCTCCTAAAACTATATGTTGTAATTTTAATTCTATTTTTTGGGGTAAAAATCAACCCATTTTCTATGCAAAAATTTAGGTGTCAACAACCTAAGAGAGCATGATTATAATATTGGCTGCGTTGTTGATCCTGTGACTTATACAAATGCTATTTCATGTCCACAATCAGATTTATGGCTAGATGCGATGAAAGATGAGATGCAATCTATGAAACACAATGGTGTTTGGGAGCTTGTTGAATTGCCTGAAGGTTGTAAACCTATTGGTTGCAAATGGGTATACTAGACTAAAAGAGATTCCAAAGGGAAGATTGAAAAGTTTAAAGCTAGAGTAGTAGCTAAGGGTGCGTTTGGTAACGTTTATGTTCAAAAATTATTCTAGGGAACAAAAATAGAAAAAACTATTTATGTTCGAGAGAACAATTTTTTAATAGAAGAACGTGTTTGGTAAATTTGTTCCTGAAATAGAAAAAGAACAAGAACACGTTTGGTAAACTTGTATTATTTTTTTGTTTCTTTTAATTTTTTAATTTTTCTTCCTTTTTTTCTTTTTTTCTATTTTCTTTTCCTTCCTTTTGGCCGGTCGCCGGCCTCAGCCATGGCCGACGGCCTCGCCCAGCCACGGCGAGGCTTGCTGGCCCCGACGAGGCCGAGCCTCGTCGATGGCTAGGCGAGCTCGAGCTCGCCCGCCAAGGCGAGGCCGAGCCGCCGGCCGGCGCGAGGTCGACCTCGCCGGATCCGGGCGAGCTCGAGCTCGCCCAACCAAGGCGAGGCCGAGCCTCGCCAGGGGCCGGCGACACTCCGGCGAGGTCGCCAGCCCTTGATGGCCGGTCGCAAGGCATGGCGCGGCCGGCAACCGGCCAAAGAACAAAGAAGAAGAAAAGAAAGAGAAGGAAAAAAAAATATGAGAGAGAAAAATTGTTTCTCGGAAGTGTTCCGGGAACAAGAAACAAGTTTTTTTTTTTGTTTCTTGTTTCTATTCCAAATTTGTTCCCGGGAACAAAAAAATAGATTTGGAACAAAAACGCAAACAAACGCATTTCTGTTCTTTTTTTGTTCCCCGAAACAAAAAAACAGAAATTGTATTCATGAACAGAACGAAAGAACACAAACAAACGCACCCTAAAGGTTTCACACAAAGAGAATGAATAGATTATGAAGCAACATTTTCTCCAATTTCTTCTAAATATTCTTTTAGAGTGATTTTGATTTAGTAACTCATTTTGATATGGAGTTACATCATATGAATGTTAAGACTGCTTTTCTAAAAGGAGACCTTAATTAGGAGGTTTATATGGTGCAAACTGAAGGTTTTGCGGTAGATGACTCGAGTAAGCTTGTTTGTAGATTGAAAAAGTCTATTTATGGCCTTAAGCAAGCTTCTAGACAGTGGTATTTAAAGTTTCATAGTGTTGTCACTTCATTCGGATTTATTGAGAACAAAGTACATCAATGTATATACTGCAAGTTCAGTGGAAGGAGATATATTTTTCTCATACTTTATGTGGATGATATCTTGCTTGCAAGTAGTGACATTGGTTTACTGCATTAGACAAAGCAGATGTTATCGAAAAATTTTGACATGAAAGACCTTGGTGAGGTGTCTTTTGTTCTTGGCATTAAGGTCCATAAAAATCGTTCTCGCCATTCATTGAATTTGTCTCAGAGGGCATATATTGATCGCATCTTAGAAAGATTCAATATGTAGCATTGCAAACCAAGAAATGCTCATGTTATTAAGGGTGATAAATTGAGTCTTTCATAACACCCTAATTCAGATTTTGAGAAAGCTCAAATGAAGAATGTACCTTATGCTAGTGTGCTTGGAGGTATCATGTATACTCAAGTTTGCACTAGACCAGATATTGCCTTTACGACAGGACTACTAGGCATATATCGATCAAATTCAAGACGCGATCACTAAGTTGCTGCCAATAAGGTTTTAAGGTACTTAAAGAGAACAAGAGATTATATGCTAATTTATAGACATGTTCCGGACTTGTAACTAGCAGGGTATTCGGATGCAGATTTTGCTAGCTGTCAAGATGATAAGAAGTCAACGACCGGATACATATTTATGTTAGCAGGAGGTGCAGTGTCGTGAGAGAGTGAGAAATAGAAATCTACATTTTCTTCTACCATGCAAGCGGAGTTCGTAGCATATTTTTCAGCTACTACTCAAGCTATTTGGCTCCGGAACCTCATTAGGGAGTTAACAGTTTTCAATTTTGTGGATAAGCCCATACAGTTATATTGTGACAATAACTCTACAGTGTTATTTATTAATAACAACAAAAGTCTCAAGGGGTCTAAACACATGAAGGTCAAGTTTTTTTACCATAAAGGAATCAATGCAGAATGGTAACGTTGTAGTAGATCATAATCCTACAGATGATATGGTCGCAGATCCACTAACTAAAAGCCTACGCCCGTGTATGTTTGAGTGACATGTCATTAACACGGGCTGTTTTTACTTTTCCTCTAATAAAGTTTGCATCCGTATTTGTTACATTTAGTAACATTTTAATATATATATATATATATATATATATATATATATATATATATATATCAACTTTTGCATTCAATAAAATATTCTTTGAATGGATTGTTATTATGTTGTATATATATATTGATAAAAGTCTCAAGGTATTGTATGAACCTTGAGTAAAGGCTAGGGTCATCTGGTTATTAGTCTTGTGCATATATCTTGTTATACATAAAGAAATGTTAACCGTAAAGACAAAGCATATGTAAGTTTATTAGAACCATAAAGCTACTCTCTAGTGGCACAAGTTTTGTAACACTTAAAGTAAGAGAATGGTGACTGACAAATGGGATCTCTCTATGAGAAATGTTATCCATTTGCCACACTACCATATTGAATCCATATTAATAAAGTTGAAAACATTCATGACCATGGAAGGCTCTGTGTGTATACATGCAGTCATCGACATGATTCAGTGTTTGAGATTTTACAAGATAGGATTGACTATTAAAAATTATCTCAAGACCAAGGTACGCACATACAGTACAATTTCAATTAATATAGTCCAAGTGGAAGAATGTAAAATTTTTCCTAAGGTAGACTACATTAATTGATATTATAATTTACCGTTTTACGGGGTTGGTCTAACGTGAGATAGAAAGTTTCTTAATTAATCTATTATAGGGTTGGCTAATGTGGGCCGAGTTGAACATGGCCCGTAATGAGAATGCCTAGTTGGAAACTCTATAAATAGTGCTCAAGTCTCTCATCTAACCATAATTCTCACAAGTATCCTCACATAAGGAGCGTTAACCTAGCTCTAAAGGATGAGAGGGCCGTCTCATTGAGCTAGTGATATAGAGGGCAATAGAGGAGAATAACTTACACATGGATCATCACTTTTTGCTTCCACATCAAGAACGATGGATTTCAAAACAAGTGCATTAATCTTTCTACTCAATCATCTGTGCTTTTGTTCTGGTTATAGAGATATTGGAATTGCATGTTTTGCATCCAACAAACAGAACATTCAGCAAATCATCTCAGTTCTGGAATCAGACTTCGATCTTGCAACAGGTTAATGATAGGGCAAACGATGATCAAATCGAGCATATAATATGTCTATGAAAATCTCACGAAGTCTACTTCAAATCATTAGAAGACATCAAAGTCAAACAAGGTCATCTAGCAGCTCATTCCAGGATGTGAAACAAATAAGTCAAAACAGGCTTACGAATTTTCAGAACAAAGTAATTATGCAACATCAAGCAATTGATTCATCGTCAATCATCACAAATCATCAAAATCATCATAATTCATCTAAATCATCAATCTAGATATATAATAGCCCTAGGGTTCGAAACCTAGCCCCAATCGCCTAAAACGATCTCGCTTTATCAAATTCAAACTTAAAAGATTTACCTTTGTTATGTTCGAACTTAAGCTTAAATGAGCTAGCCGATCACCTCTACGAGCTCAAGGATTCATTGAGGGATGTTATCACTAGCTAAGGAACGCCAAGGATCGTCGTCGGCCATCAGATTTGGCCATCAAAGTCACCAGATCATGGACCAGCGTGGAGCACGGTTTTGGCGCCAAAATGAAGAAGCCACCGGTGCAAGGAGTTTTGCGATAGCTTTGATGAGCTCTGGCCAAGGATAGCCATGGACAAGCTCAGTAGCAAGATCTGGACTGCCAAGGACCGCGGTTTGATCATCGGAATAGGCAATCGAAATCGCCAGAGTAAAGACGGCGTGGAGCACGTCCTCTCCACCTGAGGAAAGAAGGCCACCAATTGTCGCTCTCGGGCAAGGATCGGTGATAGTGAGGCTTGCGACCGACTTGGGGGCACTATGAGGGAGATCAAAAGATGATGGATAGCTGAAGGAAGGCCAGTGAACGGCGGCGTGAAGCGGTGAGAGGTGCAGCAGAGAGAGAAAATTTGAAAATGAAGCCTTCCTTTTGAAATTTGGAGGGAAAATGCTTGTATAGTCATGCCAAGATTGTATCCTAGCCATTGACTTGGCTAGGATTTGATCTTTCAAGATAAGAGTAAAGAGACTTAAAGGCTAAGCAAGTTTGTGACTGATTGATTTTTTAATCACATGCGTTAATAATGTGGCACATCCAACGGTTTAAATGACTTCTTGAATGGATGGCCGTAATCGCATCTCTTTTTGAATAAAAAAAGGGGCCAATGGCATTTTAGTAATTTTGTCTCAAAATGTAATTTTGTAATTTCAATGCACAAAGGGCATGGGAGAGTCGGCCATGAGGCTGGCCACCTTTTGGTGGTCGCCGATCCCCAGAACCCCACTCGAAAATGGCCAAACCGGCCATTTCCTGCCGAAGGAGGACGGTTCAACCCAAATTTTTGTGTAGTTAGGACATAATTATAAAGGATTTCTGTCCATCTAGAAGAGAAATTGGCTAAATTGAAAAGAAACAATCCGAGTTTGTCCGAATTAAACCAATCAATCTTTTAACAACATCTCAATTGATGGTTGGATTTAGTGGGCCTAATCACCTCATGAAAAATCATGGCTGGATTTAATGGGTACACTAATTCAGACTTCCTAATGAATTAGCTCAATTTATGCAATTCTCACTCTCGATTATCAAATTGATCGAAATTAAATGCAATTAATATAACAAAATATTAATTGGTTCAATTAATTGCACGTATGGTGATGGCCTAATGTGCTTTGATGGCCTAATGCATTTAAATTGACATTGATACATTGATGCAAACTAGATGCCAAAATGAATTTGAAGTTTGATGTTCAAATCGAACTCCAAATTGTCAAATTAAACCTCAGTTTAGAATGGGCTAAGTCGAATTGGCTCAATCAAAACACATTAACCCTATTTCGCTACCTTTGGATGTGCCAAGTTTTCCAGATTGAGAAGTTCCCATGTAAATTTGTCAAGATTAACCCTGGATTTGGATTGACATTAAGAAAGCAAGTTGATTAGGGGTACAATTTCACCAATAATGAAGAAGTGATCAAGACCCCTAGTTAGGGCTAAAAATGGAAATTTTCATCCTGATATGCCAAATCACAAAATTGGTCACACTAGTGAACTTAAAATGACCTCTAGATCAAATATTGTAAAATAAGCTGAGTCAAAATATGACCAGAAAATAAATATTTTTTTTTTGTTTGATTTTGAACATAAACCCCAAAAAATTAGAAAAATAGTTTCTTGATCAATTTTTGAGAAATTTTTGTGGCCAACATCAAATTGAAGCTCAAATAAAATGATTCGTGAATTTTCCAATTTTTCAACTTTTTTTTTTTGTTAAAGGTTGGTCAACCCTTTAATGACTAATTACTAAAAGGTCATGTTATGGTCAACACTTTGATTTTTCAAAAAAAAAAAAAGTTGGCCAAAACAAAATTGGGACTATTTGCAAATTTTTTTGTACAAAAAGCCAAATTTTGACCCTCTATTAACTTTTTGGTCAAAGGATTGGCAAGAAAAGTCAACTCAAAAGTCAACTTTTGACTTTTTAATAAAAATGACTAGTAAATTACTAAAAAATGAAAGGCCGATGAAAAAGAAATGAAAAACAATACTTTTTTTTTATTGAGAAATAGCTCTGGTCATGGTTGGAAACCTTAGGGCCTGTTTGTTAACCATCCAAATAGTGACTAATTCGATTTTTTATTCCGGAAGTAATTATAGAACAGAATTGCGTTTGGTAAAATTTTTGTTCCCGGGGAATAGAATCAAGAATAAAAAAAAAAATTGATTCTTATTCCCGGAAACAAATCTAAGAATCAAGACTATATTTCTCTTCTTCTTCCATTTTCTTCTTCATCTACCGCCATCCCGCGGTTGCCATCCGTCGCCATCCGCCGCCCATCACCGTCGGTCGCCGACAACCGGTTCGACGAGCTCGCCGAGGCCAAGGCGAGGTCCAAATGAGCTCACCGAAGGCAAGCCCAGCCACCAGCAAGGCTCGGCCACGCCAAATCTGGGCGAGGCCAAGCCTCGCCGATGGCCAAGCGGGCCTTGCCGTGGCTAGGCGAGCCTCGCGATCTAGCAAGGCCGAGCCTCGCGATCTAGCAAGGCTGAGCCTCGTCGGTGGCCAAGCGGGCCTCGCGCAGCCCCGCCGGTGGCCAGGCAAGCCTCGTCCAACCCCAGCGAGGCCGAGCCTCGACGAGGCTAGGCGAGCCTTGCCCAGCTACCGGCGAGGCTCGGCCGATGAGAGCCAGCCTCACCGAGAGCCAGCAACACTCCGGTGAGGTCGCCGACCACTTGAAGAAGAAGAACATGAGAGAGAGGAAAAAAAAAAGAAAAAAAATATTTAAAAATTAAAAGAAAATGATTTGGAGTAAAAAATTTGAGCACGATACCAAACGCAATTCTATTCCAGAATTAGAAATTTTGGACAGTTACCAAACGGCTTAAAATGCTTAGAAATTGTTCCCGAAAACAGAATAAAAAAGAATCATTTCTGATCAGAATTTGTTCCCGGGAACAGAATCGTTACCAAACGCGCCCTTAATATCGACATTTTACCTTTAAAGACGCGTCGATTAAAAATTAGGTGTCAATAGTTGCCTCCTTTTGAGAAAGAGTTTGGAAAAGTTCCTCTCAAAGAATAAGTGATATATATAATTTTTTAGTCGACTCTACTTGAGGAAATAAAGTGAAATGAAATGAAAAACAATATTTGGTCAGCGATATACTTTGAAAGCTTACCGTTGAATCGTTACATCGTTTGTTCATCCATCCACTCCCTTATATCTTCTCTCATAGAATGGAACGAAGGAAATTGAAGAAAATAAAGAGACAATCTCACCATGTAAAAAACGGGTTTCAACTTGCTGGGGAAAGGAAAGTCTATAGTGTAAAGAGGGACTTTGACTCCAGGGGGAAAAGAAAGTCTTACCGTGTATAAACAGACTTCGACTCTATAGGGAAATGAATCTCAATGCAAGATCGCTTGAGCTCACCAACCTCTGGCAAGTCGAGAGCTCGGCAGCCTCAAACAAGCCTAAACTTACTTGGATCGACCGAGCCTTCCAAAAAATTAGAATTAGGGAACGAATCGGCAAAGTTTCAGAGCGATCATATCTGTGAACTGGTCCATTTTTATGTTTTGGATAAAAAGAATAATTCTCTTGGGGATAAAAAAGAATTAAATTTTACAATAAAATATAAATGTTGTGTGGGGATAGTTTTTTGATAATTCCAAAACTATTATTGGTCTAATATCTGCCAATGACTTGAGATTTTATTCATGTTGAATGCGAAGATTATATCAAGAAGACAGTAATAATATATATGTTTTTCGAAGAGCTCAGTGAAGGACATTTACAAAGATGTAGGCCTTGACAAGACGAGAACAAATATGATATAAAGATTTTTTTCACGTTGAAAGTGAAGATATTTCAGGAAGGTTGTGATAATGTTGGCGGCTTCGAGGAGCCCAGTAAATGATGTTTACAAAGATGTAAGCCTTGACTAGAGGAGAACAACCATACTACGGCGAGTGGTTCACAGGAAAATCAAGTCATGAGTTTGAATCACGTATTCCCTTAATGGCACGTATTGATTTTATTTTTGTATTTTTTTTCCTTTTTGCACTAAATTCAAGGCATGTATTGATCTGACGCTTCACGGTGCAGTTCGCCTTCTGTGATTAAGAAATTTTATTGTTTTGATAAAGGAGCCAAAAAAAATGCTTTACAAATTAAAATTAAATAATAAAAAAATTCAAATAAGGATATGAAGTATTGTTATTTTTTTTTTTAAAAAAAGCCTGAAGTAGCTATGATAATGTCAAATAAGGGTCTCACCTCGCTAGTCATTAGCTACTTAACAGTATTTTTGTCAAAAGATAATTTTAATTTTAAATTATTTTTTTTTTTTTTTTTCTTTTTTTTCTTTTTCTTTTTTTTCTTTATGGAAAGAGCACGGCGACCCTCATCCAAATTTGGCAAAGGCCAGCCTTGGCTAGGGCAAGGGTTGTCTTGCCTGTGGTTAGCAAGGGTGACCCTCACCCAACCTTCGTTAGGCATCACCGGCGACCAATCTCAGTCACTAGCAAAGAAGACAGAGAAAATCCGAGGAAAAAAAAAAAAAACAAGAAGGGAAAAGGGAAAAAAAGTAAGAAAAAATTCAAAAAATTGGTAAATTATGAAAACCCCATTGACCAACTAAAAAGTCAAGTCCTTCTTCGAAATTGACAAATTATTTAAGGTCCTTATTTAAAATAATATCCACTTTAGACCATTATTTGAGAAAATAAGAGTACTTCAAACCTTTAATTAAAATAAAATCTACTTCATGCCATTATTTAACAAAATGAGGGTACTTTAAGCTCTTAAAAGAAAAAGAAAAAAAAAGGCCAATTTAGTAACGTTTTTGTTTATCAATTTTTCTGTTATTTTGTTCCCTGGAATAGAAAAAAATAAAAATCCATTTGGTAATGTCAACTAATTTTTATATTCCTCTTAACAAATGAGTTCTAAGGATTAGATTTGGAATGAAAATAAGAAGTAGAAAAAATCTACTCATTTGTTCTTGAGAAAAAAAAAAATGAGACTATTTTGGAAAAACAAGTTCAACCTAACCTAATGCTCATCTTTAAACAATCAACACAAATAAAGATCTCTTGACCCAATCCAAGTCCCCATTTTTCTGAATAAAAACATTAAATAATTGAAAATTTAGGAAAAAAATTAGAAATTAGATTCTGAACAGTTTTACTAGATTTTAGTGTTAATTCTAGTTTAGAATTAGTTCAGTATAAAAAATGTGAAAATCTTTTGATGAAGATTGAATTCAAAATTGAATAAACTTTTAGGGCTTTATTATACGGATTTTTTAATATCATTTTCTTTTAGAGATAATGCTATGTTGTGAAAGTTTGGTGACTCCAACCTTCTTCCCTTAAGATTCTATTAGAAACATCCTTTAAGATTACCTGCAATTATGTTTTAATAAAAAATTAGATGGCTTCGAACAAGTCTTTACATTACCATTTGTCTTGTATTCATAATAGTCAAATAAACTCGTGCTCCATAGATTATCAATGTCATTAACTTCCAGGTTTAGTGAGTTTGTCCGTACAAGCGCACCAAAGATCGCCTCCATCCTTAATTGTTCCATCATTGCCTATTCTACCAATCAACGTTTGCTTTTCTTGCAACTAAAATAGCTCAAAAAGTCTATGCATATATTTATTGTAATGCTAAAAAATTTACTGTCAACCTACTCACATGAGTTATAAATCAATGGGACTCTCTGCTACCATTTTCAATCATCCATATTTGACTAGCTATTATGTTAGATTTTTTTAAGGCCATCTTAGAATATCTTGATCAATTAAATCCTTACAAAAGCCCAATTTTATTCAAATTTGAATTATTAATTATTTATTAACATTTTTATAATTAAATGAAAAAATTTAGGAACAAAAATTTTTAGAGTTATACTACATGCATTTTTATTCTTTTTTTCTATTACAACAATAGAAATTTTGCCCAACTACCAAACACATTATGTTGCTCGAAACTCATCTAGGGAATAGAAATAGAAAAAGCTATTTTCGAACATAATTTGTTCTAGGGAACATAAATGTTAGCTAACACATTCAAAAGGGCCAAGTCGATCTCGCCTGCTTCTTTTTTCTTTTTCTTATTCTTTAAAAAGTAATTTTGAAATTAACTAATTAATTAATTATTTTTTATTTTTAATAAATTCCATTGCTATTAATTCAAATGCTCCTCATACCTATATGATGTGTAATTTAATGAAAATTATTTTTGTTTGGGAGTTAAAAATTAATTCTTAATTTTCTTAATCCTTAATTTTCTATGCAATTAAATCCTAAATGGACAAGCATAATTTAGGTGTCAACAAAGGAGTCAAAGAGAGGGGTTAAAGAAGAAAGAGGTTCATGTCATGGCCAAAGAAAGCAATGTAATCCAAAGATTTTTCGAACGAAAGACCGTGACTAGCCCATGAATGAGCTACCCTCGAATATCTCCCTAGTCCTAGGAGTTTCTCACGTATTCTAGAATATTCATGGAGTTGGCAAAATTATAATTGTACACTTTTGTAATAAATGCAAGTAGTTGGGTAGATGGGAAGATACAATCTATGCCATCAAATTGAGGAAAAATGTACGTCTACGATTGAGCGTGTACTATATTTAAGGGTCTCTTCCCTCTCAATGGTGTTAAACGGGTGGGTTGGGTCGGGTTTGGGTCGGGTCATTAATGGGTCGACCCAAATGGACCCATTAACCCATTTATGACCCATTTATGTCTAATGTAAATTGTTCGACCCATACCTGACCCGACCCATACCCAACCCATACCCGACCCGACCCATATTAATAATATTTTCATATTTAACCAAATTTAGGAAAACTTATTCTTATGTTTTTTTTTTAAATATTATATTACTAAAAAACTTCCAAACAATATAAATCCAATCAATAATTTTTCAATTTTTTACAATTTTTCAAAAAAATTATATATATATATATATATATATATATATATATTTTAAAACTAAAATAGTTTTATACAACACAAATTTAATGGAAAATTTGTATAATTTTTAAAATAATTATTTTAAAAATCGAATTTTAATTATTTTTATTTTTAAATTAAGTTTTTAATTATTTTTTTAAAATTATTTTTTAAAATTATTTTTTTATTATTTTATTTTTATTTTTAAAATATAATTTTCTTTTTCTTTTTTTTTTTTTTTTTCTTTTTATTTGCTTTCTTCTTCCTCCGGTCGCCGGCACGCGATGGCGGCGACCGGCCGGGCGAGACTCGAGCTCGCCCGACGTCGGCGAGCTCGAGCCTCGCCGGATCCGGCGAGCCGCGAGCTCGCCGGCGTCGGCGAGCTCGAGTCTCGCCGATCGGCGAGGCTCGAGCCTCCCCGGGCGTCGGCGAGGCGGCCCTCGCCGGATCCGGCGAGCTCGCAGCTCGCTGGCCGGACGCCGGCGAGCTCGAGCCTCGCCGGCCGGTCGCCGGCCATCGCCGTGCCGGCGACCGGAGGAAGAAGAAAGAAAATAAAAAGAAATAAAAATAATAATATTTTCGGTTTTTATAAAAAAAAATTATAAAGTTAAAGAGAGGAGACTAGAGAGAGATAGTGAAATTTTGAGTTAAAATAAAGGGATTCATTTTTAATGGGTTGATAAATGGGTCTTAAATGGGTCGAGAGCCGACCCATTTAAGACCCATATATCTTATTCTTGACCCATTAAAACCCATTATAGGTGTTTAAAGAAATAAAACTTGACCCATTAACAACCCATTTAACCATAAATGGGTCAATAAATGGGTTGTGCAACCCATTTAACACCTCTACCTCTCATATACAGTCTTCAGAGCTTCTCTCTTTAAAGTTTTTCTAAAAAACCTTGGCCACATGAGTAAAGGAACACTAGATTGATCGACCCAAGCCCTCAAATGAGACTAGATAACCCCCAATATTAGCTAGCAAATAATAAAAGGAAAAAGAGAAGAATAAATGGCCATGAAAAAAAAAACAAAAAGAATTCCTTGGGAAACCATTTCTTTGGGAAAATGTGAGATGCAGACTGCACCGTGGTCGATCTAATAAAGTGAATGAGCATGGCAGCGTACTCTTCTTATGTAATGTGTCTCGCATCAAGCAAATTAAAGACCGAAAGCTGAATGATGCCAGGTTCTCTCCCTAATCCCAAGATGGTAGGCTGCGTTTGTTTTTATTTCTTTTTTCTGTTTCTAAAAACTTTTTCTGTTTTTCTGTTTCTGGGAACAAAAAAGGAACAAAATGCGTTTGGGTGCATTTTTGTTCCTTTTTTGTTTTTTTGTTCCACTGAAACAAATGTGGAACAGAAATAAGAAACAAAAAAATTTTGTTTCTTATTTCTGAAACACATTTGAAGAACAAAAAAGGAACAAATTTCTTTTCTATTTCTTGCTCCCTTCAAACACCGCCTCTCCTCCTGCATCTTCTCTACCGTCGTCTTCTCCGGCGCCTCCCACTCTCCGGCGCTGATAGCCACCTCTGTCTCAAGACCATCCGGCTTCTCCACCGTCGTCCTCTCCGGCGTCGAGGGCCAGCGATCTTGTCGGGGCGTCGTCGGCCCCAGGCGAGGTCGGCGTCGCCGGCCCCCGGCAAGGCTCGGCCTCGCCTTGGCTGGGCGAGCTCGGGCTCGCCCGGATCCGGCGAGCCCGAGCTCGCCCGGCCACCGGCGAGGCTCGGCCTCGCCGGGCCACTTCCAGAGCCGGCGTCGCTGGCGGTGGCCCGGCGAGCCCGAGCTCGCCCGCCACCGGCGAGGCTCGGCCTCGCCGGGCCACCTCCAGTCGGCGTCGCTTGGCGATGGCCCGGCGAGGCCAAGGCGAGGCCGAGCCTCGCCCAACCACGGCGAGGCCGTCGGCCCTCGTCGGCCGGTCGCCGGCCATGGCCGAGGCCGGCGACCGGCAAAAGAAGAAAAAAAAAAAAAAGAAAAATAAAATTAAAAGAATACAAATTTACCAAATGTGTTTCTGTTCATTTTTTATTACCGGAACAAGTTTACCAAACGCTTTTTTTTTTTTTTCAAAAATTGTTTCCTGGAAGAAACATTTTTTCTATTTCTTCCCTAGAACAATTTTTAAATAGAAATGTTACCAAACGAACCCGTATGCGTCTTTCCACGGTTAGTTTGTCCATATGCATGCGGTCGAACCGGTTTCGAAATAGAAATTGGCAAACCTTAGCAAGAGTTTCCGCGATGGACCTAGATTGACTATGTTTGCAGGGTCATTTTGGTGTGTACCACGACTTTACTGGGCCTTTCTTGTGTCAAAGAAAAGACTAAGAAAGAATGAACAACACGACCTAAAAAAACGAAACCCTTGCCATTGTATCCCTAGATTGCAGCCATGACAAAAGTACAAAATGAAACAAGTTAGGGTGCTCCCGCTAGACAACATAAAAATGATAAGTGTCGCGACCAAATTTTCGGGTGAACCACCTAAGATTTGGCTAATGGATTACTAAGCCTAAACTTAGCTCAGACTCTCCCAAGTCTATACCAATTCGCAACTTAGGTTCAAATTATCTAGCATGCAAAATGATTTTATCTAGGAGTCGTCACTAATCAGTTTATGGTAGGTCGATTAGACACCTAAGTAAAATAATGAGAGAACTATTTTACTCCTACGAACTAGAGATTGTGAGTTCGGGGACTTGATTACGCTAGCTTTCACTAACGCCCTTTCAGTACATTTCTCTTTTATTTAAAAAAAAAAAAATGTTTAGCAAGCAACTTGAATTAATTTTAATTCACTTTCCTAACATGTGAGGTGATCATACGGGTGCACAAACCACCAGTTTAACATCCAAGAAAGCAAATAAAAAGATGCAAGACTTACCTCATAGCAATGAAAGCATCTGCATTGTTAGAATCAAAATTCACATCGACAGTCCTAGATATGATTTCTAATTAACACGCAATCACTCAATATTTTTTTCATGATTTTCTCTTGTTTAATGAAAAAATGTTTTATGCCATGCATGTTACTAATCTAACATGAAATGATATGACAATATGACCTAAGCTATATGACCTAAGTAAAGATAATTTCTAAAGAAATGCAATAATTAAATGTGCAATCTAAATTAATCAAATGACCTAACTCTAATGACAAGGAAGTTCTAATTAAATGAATCTAGTAATTACTAAATGACATGCATTTCATGAACCTAATTCTATATGACGTGCACATGATCGTTTATCCTAAAAAATGCAATCTATTCTAGAGAATGAAATGAATTTATTCTAAGACAATTTTTTTTTGTATTTTTCATGAAATTCGAAATTAAGAAAAATGCAAAAATTATCTATCCAGATTAAAATTTTATCCAGCTTATATTAAGGATCAGGTTAGACTAAATCCTAATTTAAACTAAGATATTATCTTCTTTTTTTTGTCGGTAACTAAGATATTATCTTAACCTAGCAATTTCTAACCTAAGATGCAATCTATCCTAATCTACATGGGATGCAAATGCAATTTTTTTTTTTTTTTGGGATAAACATAACAATTATGAGATAAACATCAAACCATCCATGATCATCAAAAATATTATCCATCACTCAATTTGAAATTCAAGCTTGACTATCTCGCTAATAAAATCAATAAATTGATCTTAAGCCTTAAAGATCAAGATATCAATTTTACTCCCCCATGAATAATTATTCCATCTAAAGCCTTATAGATAGAATAAAATTCGTGCGGTTGCGATTCTTAGAAATCAGGATATTCGTAGTAATTTCTGCTGTCAGAATGTTACCTGTCTTTTCGATAGGACCTTAAAAGTCAGTTATCCAAGTGCATATGGTTCACAATTAGATGCCAAAAAAAAAAAACGTATAAAACCAACACATTTGTTTAAGATCATCAAGCTTCTTATTCTACCTCTCGTCGAATTCGAGTATCAAGTCTCAAGTTAAGGCTATTTACGCAAACTCAAACAATAATACGATTGTTATGACCAAAAAAACTAAAAGTGTACGATTGTTGAAGGCTTAAAAAGATTCTAAGCGCCCACAACCACATATATATACCTGAATTGATGATTTGCAATGTTCCATCGCGCATTGCAGCTCTCCAACAAAGCAAAATGCTTGTCCTATGTTATCCTCTACATATGAATGTAGTTTTAACATATTTACATGAAATTCGTTACCCTTCAAAAATCGACATGTTAATGCTTTCTTATCGCAAAATAAGATTAGACAATCGCTCGAGAAAAACACAATAAGAAAATGGTGAAGTGGAGGAACTTACTTCTGCAATTCTTTTGTTACATGCATGCAACATTTTTCTCAGCTGATCAAGAGCTTCTAAAGCATTAGAAAGTACAGAACTTGACAGTTCTTTTCTACCTATTCCATCCCGCAACCTGTCAAGAAGTGAAAGCTCTTACAGATGAAATAATAGGTGATGCATGCAAGGAGAAGGACATGATTTGCAAATTCTAGCACTAGTTAGAAAAGAATTTTAGTGTAAAACGAAAAATTAAATTTGCAATTTCACTTTTAATGCTCTTTTATATGCACCCAACTATGCAAAAAATCTACAGCTCAGATTTACACGAATTTATCAGGAGACAACCTCCTATCTGCAGTAACCACTCCACACTAAGTCCTTATCCAAAATACCAAGGCAAAACCTTCATGGAAATACATGAAATTACCTTTTAATATTTCCCAAAGCTTTGCTCACCATCAGGAAAGAAGATTCCAGGTGACAACGGGATCCACATTTCAAGCAATATCCTACACTTGCATGAAGGGAGCTATAACTTTTCTCCTGGGTGTTGTTATCCATTTCACCAGCATAGAGATCACCAAGCTTCTCCACCTGTGAAAATTTTATGTAGCCCCCACAGGCACAAGAAAAAGATTCCTCAGAGTAGTTTTTTTATGCTATTATTTTAAACAGAAAGGCCTATAAAAATTAACATGTGTCCTAGCTAAGAATTACTTATGATGCCTGTGCATAAGACTCCAAGCTATATATGGCTCCAGCATGTCTTGACCGCTCAAGTTTTTCAGTTTCAGATTTTATGCCAAATGTATCCAAAACTATGCAACAGCAGTGAGCATGAACACAGTGAAAACCACTCAGAACAAGATCAGAGAGATTCACAACCAAATAGCTTCTGCATTGACATCGAAAATAATACTTTTCTTCCAGAAATTAAGCGGTCTTGACAGTTCCATCGCCCAACCTGCAATCATCAATATAATTAATAAACTAGACAATTGTGAACAAGTTACATGCATTATTATTATCAAAGTTCTCCCCCATAGATTTCTGCACTGACGTTTAGCAACTCTCAGCATGATTGATTAATTGAAAGAAAGAACACGGCGATCAAGATCATAGTACCCATGGACCATAAGACAATTCTAGGGAACATCCTGCTTCCACTAGTTCCGCTGTTCGGATGAAGAGACTACAAGCAAGAAAATACGCATGAATGTTTGTACAACGAGAATGGTTAAACAAACTACCAATGGTGTAAATAGCTTGACCAACGCTGACCTAGATAATAATCACCAAAGCAGATCAAAAAAGATTAGAAAGACTTTCTTCAAGAGATAAGAATGAGTTAAGCATCTGAAATCTATTGAATAGGGGAATAGCGCCGGCAAGCTCAGATGGAATAGCCATCGATAGATTAGTTGGGCTGCAGGTGCACGACAAGACACGAATCACTAGGGAGAATGAGAACGATCCATATTTTATCTCCTATAAAGTCATGGGCTTAGGTAGTAAAGGTGAAATACCCATCAAAAGAGTGTTAGTCAAAGAATATCACCCGAAATCACGGTTACCTCGTTCAGTCTGAAATACCTAAATACGAATCAATGCCAACCTATAGAAAAGCAAGCTGTCGAAGAATGTAGATAGTGAAATCAAGTTAATCAACACTTTTTTCTCAAAATATACTCGTTGAATCATCATTTTTTACGCCATAATAACGTTGCATCAACAATCATTTTGGCTGTAAAGGAAAGTACAGAAAATGAGAAAAAAGGGAAACGAATAGTTAACTGCCAATAAGTCCACAAATGATTCTCGAGTTGCAGGACGAGGAAAGTTCACAATGTTAACATAAATGCATGTAACTCACAGGGTTGCAAAATCGGAGCCATTAGCTGAGGGGTGCGAAGAGGACGATCCTTCACTTCCGGGACCCTGTGCCATACTTGGCTGCATCTCGCTCGTCATTTTACAGAAGAATATAACTGCAGATTCAAGGCAAACAAAGATCAGAACATGCACAATGAAAGGCTCATTTGCCATCGAAAAAGTTTAAACTTTTTCGTTTTCTACTCAAGCGAGTGTGATAAGCGAACACTAGCTTCGAGTCTACCAGCAACAGAGAGAGAAGGGGGGTGATCACGAGAGTGATGGCGTCGTTAAGGGCTTCCGTGGACACGCTTCGGGGTTGGATGCGAAGAAGAAAAAGGGGGAGAAGGTGGTGGGATGCGACGAAACGAAGAAGAAGAGGGGGAGATTGTGTCCCTAGAGAGAGAGAGAGAGAGAGAACGGAAGTCAAAGGTCTGCTGATTTTGTTGTTTTTATGGTTATTATTTAATTTGGAAGGGTGCCATTGATTTTTGTCTCCTCTTTATTTGTCCAACCGAGAGCATGTAAACCTTTCTCCTTCTGTCCACCGCCTACAAAGTGACAGCGGGTCCGTTTGGTTCAACTCTGGGAAATGATTTTGCATTTCCCCAAATATGTTTGAGGGAATGGGCATTTTGCAAAGCTACTTCAAAGTGAAAAGAAAAATGAAAAAAAGAAAAGAAAAGGGAGGAGAAGATGCAGCTGTAGGGGAAAATCGTGGGAAGCGGCTAGTGGCGGTGGGGAGGCGGCTAGTGGCGATGGCGTGGTGGTGGCGAGGGGGAGGCGACGCCTAGGTAGCGTGGAGAACTGTTAAGTGCGGTTGTGGTGGGTGCGATATGCGACATTTTTTAATTGGCATTGTCATTAGTAAAGTTTAAGTTAACCCTGACATTTCTGACCTTTTTTGCTCATAGGTTGTGTAGGAGTTACCTTTTTGTTATAGGCCTATATATGTTAAACTCCTAGGGTTAACAAGTTGATAAATAAATTGCCACTTTCGGAAATCTTTACTATCCCTGTTATTGATTGATTGGATGTTTATTTGAGTTGTTTTCACATGCGTTTAATCGAAAAATAAAAAGAATGAGTCGACGACACGTCCTGGGACGTCGCAAAATTTTAATCGACCATCGTGGGATGTTCACACGCTCGGGATTCGAGACGTGACAAAAGTGAGTAGGGTACCATTTGAAAAAAGAGCAACTTTTTCACATCCTTGAAGGACATATTCATTACGAGATATAGACATCACAAGATCGTCATCCAGTACGTCTTGCCATATATATCCCATCTTGTACCTCCTTCATTTTCAGCCAAACCAATTATAGTATCAGCAGTCTTGATTCTTCGGGTGGGCCATCCCCCAAATTTTTCACAATGAAAACCAATAGTCGGTCTTGGCAGTAGGTGTAAATTGACCTTTTGTAGGACCAAGAGAAGGCCCAGGTCAAGTGGCTTCCTCTCAAATCCGCAAGCCACCTCTTAATATCTATATTAAGGAGAAAAAAGAGGGAAGAAGGTTAATGCAAATACGTGTACGCTAAATACGTAGTACAATTTATAGTGGTAGCAGACGACCCCAAAAAAGGGATTGGAAGCGATGATGAACCTTTCAAAAGAATGTCATTGCAGCTGCTATGATAGGCACAGAATAGGTGGGGCTGCTCAACCCCGCCCCCAGTCCCACGGCCATGCCTGAGGAAGTAAAGGACTTTAATTCTTCTCACTTCTCCAGTAATGGTCTCCATTTCTCTCTGCATCTCTGCAGCTGCGAAAATAGCACATTCAGTCACTCCTATTTTCATGCTAACTCTACTGTGAACGCAATCAGGTGAGAAAAAGTCTTGAGTTAACTCAAGTCCATCAAAGAACTTATAGTCTCTCCAAAAGTATATTCTAGTTGGCAGAATGCAGATCATGGTGGAACTAGAGGGACTAGATCGACTATTTGTCACATTCTTCAGATCACATCGTGTAAAATCATGCAGAATCATACACCTTTTGTTTCTATAGAATGCGAATAAGAAGGTATTTATTCATCGGAAATGATTATAACGTGACCTTTTTTTAGGTCATGTTATACAAGGCTGTCCTACAATAATCAAATTGATTATTCTTGTTTCTTTTATGCATTAAACAGTAATACATCTACATGGCTTAAGAAAAACGAGCATGTTTAAGTTGAATCCAATTGTTCTTAGTGGCCTCACAGTGAATGTAATTGTGTCGCCCTTTACCAAGATAAATGTGGAAATAGCCATGTTAACGACCAACAAGTGTCTTAAAAAAACTTATTACTGCTTTCTTTTAGTGAAAAGGAAGCCCGCCAAGGTAGATATATTGTGAGCTAAGGGTGAGCATCGGTTTAGGGTCAATCCGGGACCGACCTTGAACCGGCCCAACCTTGCTGGTCCTAGTCTCGTTCCCAAGGAGACTGAGTCGGTCTTTAATCCTAGGATTCCTAGACCAGCACTGTGCAGGTTGGTTTTTGGTCCTGAGAGTGTAGGATCGATCCAATTCGGACCAACCCTGACTCTATATATCTTATATATCCAATATATTGTTTATATTTTTTTATATAGATAAAACCCTAAAATAAATGGCATCAACAACATCAAACAACTAATTAGTAATGAGTTCAAGTAATTTTACACTATTCTTTAATAACTTAGATTTTTAATGTCTTTTATGACGTCAATAGCCATAATTTATAAATAAGGAAAATATGTTTGTAAGGAGTCTTCACGGCATTCAAAAGAACATAAACAACTTCTCACGGCATCCTCCTTTTGTACTCATTCTTTTCTTTCTTATTTGTCCTCTTAGTTTTCAATTTGCTAAAATCGAAAGAAACAACTTCTCCACTCGCCACTCGACACTCGCCTCGCTCGCTTTGCGTCACTCATGCTGCCCGCTACTCGATGCTCACCCTGCTTGTTGCTTCCCGCTCGACGCTTGACATTCACCCTATTCGACGCTCAACACTTGATGCTCGCCTCTTTTAGTTGACCTTGCTCGTCACTAAATACATTGGGTTGGTCCAATCCTCGATTGCTTTTTTAAAGAATACAAAAAATGAAATAAAAGAATTATTGGTTGATCTTGGGTTGACTCTAAAATCAGACTGAACCCATTGGGTCAATCCAGTTTTCGATCGCCTTTTTAGGGAGTACCAAAAATCAAATAAAAAAATTATTGGTTGGTCTCGGGTTAACCTTGCAACCAGATCAAATCCACTAGGTCAGTTCGATCCTTGGTTCCAAACTCAATAGAGTCAGTCTTTGGTCCAAAAAATTGAGAACCAACACTGTGAGAATTGGTCCTAGGGTTAGGGGATGGACGGGCTCAATCCAGACCATGGTCACCCCTACTGCGAGCACACGAAATACTGCACTCAATTCATGCGCCAAGTAAAAGGTGAGCTAAAACTCGGATAGTGGCCCAAACCCAAAATTGCTAGCACTTGGCGGCGGGGGAAATGAGCACGTGTTTTGAGCCTAATTCAGTAAAAAAAACTCGCTCCTTAACCACGACCATAACATACTTTGCAAAGAAAGTTTTAATCAACAAAAACACTGGAACATATAAATTACTGAGATTTGTTATCTTCTCTTAAGCAAAGACTTGAAGGGGCTCTCTCCTTGAAAATTCTCTACAGAAAACATATTGGGTATTAGTGGTAGATACTCACGTATTCACTTTTCTCCTCTGCTTCAGACCTTGACGTGTCCCTTTTGATCATGAGAGATTGCGCAGAGAGGAAGAGAGGCTATTGGGAGGAGGCTCGGAGGAGGAGTTCGTTTAATAGCAGGGAAGCATACCGTGTCACTTCAGGAGCTGGGAATTCTAATCAGAATGAGTCGGTCGAAGCTTAGTTCGTCGTTTTAGGTTCCGAGTTGATAATAGGAATTCAGGGTCTGGAAAATTTGTCATTGACGAAGCATGCTCATTTAATAACATAACATCCTAAGGGAACCAAAAAAAGACAGAATATTCTCATCATCGTTTCCATCTAACTAAGAAAGTCAGACTCAGGAATCGTAGATTGCGATTTTATGGATTTCTGGACAGACATATGGCACTCTTGGCAGAGTCCCAGGCAACGCCCAGCCGGCAGCTTTCCTTCTCGGGCAAATATAATGAAGAGAGCACGCCCTACAAAGACATCTTCTACAGGAATTTAAAGGACTAGTCAAATTTTTAAAACTTCATATATCTTGACTACTTTAAAAACTCATTAAAATAGATTAAAGTGCGTGCGGTCGCAAAATTTAAGAGAAATAAATATTACATTTAAAATCACTTCTAACGAATTCCTTTTCCGTAGGAAAAACTTATCAACATGTCTTTTTTGACTTGTTCGGCTATATATAACATACTTATGCATGAGCTTGTCTCATCCGACACCTTCACATGTTGACGTGGGCTACGTCGTCCGGCACTCTTGCTGGGGACTGGGCCGAATAAACAAGCCCTCATCCTAGGAACAGTCCACCATGGGTGGTTGGGCCGACCCCAATGGGCGGAGGAGTTAAGGCCATCGGGAGGACGTGACAGAGCCATTCTAGGAGTGCATCTCAACCGATGGGCCCTCAGAGTGAAACCCCATATTCTATTATTTTCTCACTGGCCTGTTTGATGATACTGAATGGCCTCAAGGATTCCCATTCCTTCCCTTCACGTTGTTCGGTAACCTCTAATGATGAGGCTTGTACCGAGGAAGCGTGTGGTATGAACGTGAAATTTAACTACAATTTCACCATCTAAGGAAAATGGGTGATCAACCTAATTAGTTTAGAGCAATATCGAGTATTTTAAGATTGGTACATGAAATCGATTTTGTCACGACCTCTTTTTTTTCCGTTCGGGGGAAAAGAAAGAATGGTTTAAGGGTATTTGCCTAAAGAGGCGGACCAATGGCCCTAAATTAGGCGCGGGCTCTCCCAAGCCCATACCTCGCGCGACGTTGGATTTTGTTTTTAGTTCTTAACAACCTAAATATTTCTAGGAGTCGCCACTAGCCTATTGGGGTCGGGTAGAAACCAATCGAGGCACGGGAGTGTTGTCTCGATTCCTACGCAACCAGAGATTTCTAGGAACGGGGACTTGTTTACGCTAATGTTTCTATTAGCGCCCTTGCGGTACCACTAACTTGAAAGGTTATTCATCTAAATGGCCACACAATCTTGATTACCAATTATAATCCTTACAAAACCTCTAAGCGTCCATGCAAATGTTTTTGTAGGTTTTTTTAATGTCTAGACTAATCCTAACATAATTTAGAAGAGAAATTTACACTCAAATTAATGAAAAGCGGTGCATAAGTAAACATCCAAGAAATTGAAATAACTTGAAAATAAATGCGGAAAATGAAAACCCGATACAAGTCGGGCAAATAATATTACATGGCCTTGTTATCACACCCCGGGACAGGACCCCCGTGAGCAAAATGAGAATTTAAATTTGCATGAAATTACCTTAGATGCATGAAATTACTCTAAATAATTTTAATCTAAGCAAAATAGATTATTTACAAAAATGGTTATAAAATACCAAAATATCATTTAATTAGGAAAATGACTTTATAAAATTAGGAAAATCTCCTAGATGTCATTTTTGGCTTAATTTGATAACATCCAACATTTTTTGATATTTTTGAAATTTTCATATTTTTCTTTTTTATTATTATTTTTTTAAAAAAAATATTAATAATAATTCCTTAAACCGATCTATGCTAACATGGAGTAACACAGCACATGAATGTCACAATAACCGAGCTCAAATCGACCGTTTCAAGATCGAAACTTGGTTTGCGCATTTCATCGAACACTTGGCGTGCATTAAATCACCCAAAAACAGCTTCGCGGGCCATGTTTGCGGCCTTCAATCTTCACCCATGAGCAATATTATGTGGAACTAAAGCATCAAGATTATACTACCACATGTAAGGAGCAAGATTAGATAGAAATCATATCTTAAAACACAAAATAACTAAGCTAAAATCATCCTCAAATATGCGGGTTTGATCTGATTTCACAAATCTGGGTTTGAACCCAAGTCAAACAAACAGGTTGCATGCCCATGTTCAAGCCCCGACACTTATCACATGAAAGATCTACGGGAAACACTACTTAATCCGAGTGAAAGTAGGTAACATGAGCTTTCAAATGCAACAAAAATCATAGAGAATGGCCCACCGAAAGACATCAAAACGACCTCTCCAAGAAGCACACTTGCAAAGTTCTTGAAGAATTTCAAACACTTAGAAAAATTTCAGCCTCAGAAATCAGTTTTCCGGGCTAGTTTTCCTCTTGATTTTCATGATCAAAACGTACTCAAACTCGAAAGAAAATACATCTAGGATGCTTACCTTGCTTCTGAGTTTCCCTTTCAAGTGGTTCTTCGCTCAAGAAACCAAGAAATTATCCTCGGGGGCCCGTGGAAGTTGGCTTCTTCAACTAGAAAACAAGATCTGCAAAGAAAGAACTGATAACGAAGGTTTTCATTAACCTCCAAAATTAGACTCCATGACCTTTTTTGTTGGAAAAATAAACACCAAACAAAGCTATATGTATTCTACTTTGGTTTTGAACTTATGGTTTTCCTCATTTGTCTCTCAACTTTCTCAAAAACACTCGCTTTCTCTCACTCGTGACCAACCGAGCTCAACACTTAGAAAAATTCAGACTTTCTTTGGCCCGCCAGGAGGGTAGTTTTTCGGGGGCTTTAGGAGGCCTTCCCGATCTCCATTTGGGACGTGCGACCTATGGTTGGAAAGATCTTTGAGTGAAGTTTAACTCTCTAGTTGAAGTTTTTGGCTAATTGTTGCCTCAGGTGTGTGAAAATCTCACTTTTCTCTCTCTAGGTCGGTCTGGAATTTCTAGGTTTGCTTTTCTGGAGTTGCTTCTGAAGGCTTGTTTGGGGGACGACCGTGTGCTCTCCCCTCTCCTTCTCATCTTCTCTCTCTCATACTATGAAAGAGCTTGCTTCCGTGATCTTATCCACTGAATTAGAGGAGTTTTTGTCAGTCTTTTGTCCACCTACCAAGCCTGTCAACTGAGCTAGTTCACCCACTCTCTGACTTAGCCAATTTTTCCAATTTCTGCAGCTGTTGAGTGTCCGGATTTGGTGCGATTTTCCCGTGCCTTCAGCAGCTTATCCCTGGCAAATTTCCGTCCACTGGCACTACTCATTATGGTCTTCAATCACGTGCAAAGATCGGGCTAGATGGGCGGCTGAGGAGGATATGGTGGGGCCACCAAGTTGCTTACTCAGCAACTCCGAAATGAGGCTAAACCGTGGGCTGGGTTTTGGTAGCTCGTTTGAGTGCTTTAATCCATCAATTTGGCTGCATTTTTTGATCAATTAGCAAGCTCATGCATAGTAGTTTAAGATCTTGATCAGATTTTGCAATTTTGCCCACCCAATTTTGCAAGAAAGTCTCTCAAAGTTGGCAATTTTCTTATCCGAAAATACCCAATTTAATACAAACTTGATCTTTTGGCCCGATTTGATTGATTCGAGTTGGCCCAAGTTCAATTTCAACTTAATTGGTGACCAAGATGATGATTTAAGGGTTCGGGCAAAATTTTGCAAAATTTGCGAATTGGTCCCTCAACTTTTGGAAATTGCATTTTAGCCCCAATTTGTCATTTTAATTCCAATCTGACCTCCCGGGCTTGGCTAGTCACATTTAGATCATTGGCCCCAACTTTTTATCTTTTTTTTTAATCTTTTTTAATCTTTTTAATTTTTTTAATTTTTTTTTTTAAGGAAAACCAAATTCCATTTAAAACACTATATTAAATGCCTAGATAATCTATATGCAAGAATTTAACTTGGAATATTTTTGTGGAAAAACAAGTGTTCCCATTTTTTGGAAATGATTTTTTTTTTTTTGGCAAAAATTTAGGTGTCAACATTCAAATGCCTCTTTGGAAGGAAGCTCAAAGAGATTTCTTTCAAAGATAAGGTGACACCTAATTTTTTGTTTTTTGTTTTTCTGTTTTTGTTTTTTTTTTTTTTTAATTGTAAAATGAAAATGCAAGTAAGCTTAATGTAAAGAGCGTAGTTTAAGGATGTACCTATGAATACTTTGAAAAGTGTGGTTTAAGGAAACACCCACGAACCTTGTGGTTTAAGACAGTCCCACTAACCGTGTGGTTTAAGGCAGTCCCACGAACCGTGTGGTTTAAGGTAGTCCCACTAACCTTGTGGTTTAAGGCAGTCCCACTAACTCGTGTGTGGTTTAAGGAAGTCCACGAACCTTGTGGTTTAAGGCGTCCCACTAACCGTGTGGTTTAAGGCAATCCTGACGAACCGTGTGGTTTAAGGCGGTCCCACGAACCGTGTGGTTTAAGGCAGTCCCACTAACCTTGTGGTTTAAGGCAATCCCACTAACCGTGTGGTTTAAGGAAGTCCCACGAACCTTGTGGTTTAAAGGCAGTCCCACTAACCGTGTGGTTTAAGGCAATCCACGAACCGTGTGGTTTAAGGTAGTCCCACGAACCGTGTGGTTTAAGGCAGTCCCACGAACCGTGTGGTTTAAGGCAGTCCCACTAACCATGTGGTGTGGTTTAAGGCAGTCCCACTAACCTTGTGGTTTAAGGCAGTCCCACGAACCGTGTGGTTTAAGGCAGTCCCACTAACCTTGTGGTTTAAGGCAGTCCCACTAACCTTATGGTTTAAGGCAGTCCCACGAACCTTGTGGTTTAAGGCAGTCCCACTAACCGTAAAGTGTATGGTTTGAGGATGACCAAGAACCTCTTGAAAATACATGGTTTAAGGCTAACCCATGAACCCTTTGGAATTGCATGGTTTAAGGATAACCAAGAACTTTTTGAAAATGCATGGTTTAAGGCTAACCCATGAACCCTTTGAAATTGCAAGGTTTAAGGATAACCATGAACCTTTTAAAAATGCATGGTTTAAGGCTAACCCATGAACCCTTTGAAATTGCAAGGTTTAAGGATAACCGAGAACCTTTTGAAAATGCATGGTTTAAGGCTGACCCATGAACCCTTTGAAATTGCAAGGTTTAAGGATAACCAAGAACCTTTTGAAAATGCATGGTTTAAGGCTGATCCATGAACCATTTGAAATTGCAAGGTTTAAGGATAACGAAGAACCTTTTGAAAATGCATGGTTTAAAGGTTGACCAAGAACTCTTGAAAATGCATGGTTTAAGGTTAACCCATGAACCCTTTGAAATTGCAAGGTTTAAGGATAACCAATAACCTTTTGAAAATGCATGGTTTAAGGCTAATCCATGAACCCTTTGAAATTGCATGGTTTAAGGATAACCAAGAACCTTTTGAAAATGCATGGTTTAAGGCTAACCCATGAACCTTTTAGAATTGCAAGGTTTAAGGATAACCAAGAACCTTTTGAAAATGCATGGTTTAAAGGTTGACCAAGAACTCTTGAAAATGCATGGTTTAAGGTTAACCCATGAACCCTTTGAAATTGCAAGGTTTAAGGATAACCAATAACCTTTTGAAAATGCATGGTTTAAGGCTAATCCATGAACCCTTTGAAATTGCATGGTTTAAGGATAACCAAGAACCTTTTGAAAATGCATGGTTTAAGGCTAACCCATGAACCTTTTAGAATTGCAAGGTTTAAGGATAACCAAGAACCTTTTGAAAATGCATGGTTTAAGGCTAATCCATGAACCCTTTGAAATTGCAAGGTTTAAGGATAACCAAGAACCTTTTGAAAATGCATGGTTTAAGGCTAACCCATGAACCTTTTAGAATTGCAAGGTTTAAGGATAACCAAGAACCTTTTGAAAATGCATGGTTTAAGGCTAATCCATGAACCCCTTTGAAATTGCAAGGTTTAAGGATAACCAAGAATCTTTTGAAAATGCATGGTTTAAGGCTAACCCATGAACCCTTTGAAATTGCAAGGTTTAAGGATAACCAAGAACCTTTTGAAAATGCATGGTTTAAGGCTAACCCATGAACCCTTTTGAAATTGCAAGGTTTAAGGATAACCAAGAACCTTTTGAAAATGCATGGTTTAAGGCGAACCCATGAACCCTTTGAAATTGCAAGGTTTAAGGATAACCAAGAACCTTTTGAAAATGCATGGTTTAAGGCTAACCCATGAACCCTTTGAAATTGCAAGGTTTAAGGATAACCAAGAACCTTTTGAAAATGCATGGTTTAAGGCTAATCCATGAACCCTTTGAAATTGGATGGTTTCACTTTGGAGGAACTCGTCATTCGAGAATATTCTGAAATGGATACTCACATCAAATAGAATCCATTATAACAAGTATTCTAGTAGCGAAAGCATACTAGATGAGATCGATTTCAGCACGTGTCATCGAAACAAATATCAAAAGTGTATCGATAATGAGAATGCAATGATTGCATAAACAAATCAAACTAATCTCGACCACTTGACAAACTCATACAATTGTCATCACGCTCGGATGATATCATTAATCGTCAAATTCTCTTGGGAGAAAAATCCTTATTGAAATGACCTTGACTTATGAGAAAGGTCTGTTAAGTATGCCGAGCAAAGACACCTAGTCAGAAAGGGCTTCTTGCATATTCTCAAGAAAATGGCTATTTGATCCCATCTATTCATGTGGGAAATAAACGATCACTCAATCTCACTCTTCCAAAGTGTGTAAGGCTTTGAATCATTCGCAATAAGTACACATTGACCAATCTAAAAGGTCTTTTAGAAGGACCGTAGTGCAGGTTTGGTCATGGTTTTAGCAATGGTTAAGCATCATTGGCTATGAAATGAATTAATCACCGATCAATATCTTCGCCGGGTTTACAAGTCAAGAAACCTTAAGATGAGATAAAATAACCTTGCTCTCACTTCTTCGAGCGGCATCTTCTTTAGAAAGTCCTAATTTCCACTCGAATTATCCCAATCAAGAGACTTCGGGAATAGGTTGTAATGTTGGTTCAAGGGAAGGCTCAAAAGGCTTAGCACTTTTCGAAGAGGGGTTTGAGAGTTGGTGATTATCATGGCATCATTACCATATCATCCCCTTTTTTTCTTTTAAAGCACTCAGCTTTTAAAATTCAAATTGTCTCGAAAGTCCTTTGACTAATCATCTTAACATAATGGCTTTTGCATTTGCAATGATTTTCTTTTCATTGCAGGCATTTTTTTTGCCATTTTTGTTTTCACAAAGACATTCCTCTTGATGCAATTGCTTTTTTTTTTTTTTTCGGGCATTGGCCTTGCTTTTACCAGGCACACCGCTTTTTCATGCCCCTTAATTTTCACTTGACTTTTGTTCTTTTGAACTTTTTGAGCTCTTGGGACTCTCAAGATGCTTTTCGATTCTCATGTAAGCATCACTTGCCTTGGCAAATCATATGCCTTGCCCCAAATGTGGGGAGATAATCACCACTCGGGTTTTAAAAATGAATAGTTAGGCTCAATATGGTTTAAGCAAAGGGTATCAGTGTTTGGGTAGAGAAAAGAATGCTCTTCTTCACCTTGGGATGCTTCGAGCTTCCATAAGAATTCACCCGAAGTTACCACAAAAGATTTATGCAAGTGAGAGCAAAGAAACCTTTCTCATCTTTCCTCTCCAAATAATATCAACACAAACCTCCATAATTGCCCCATCGTGGGGTGGTTCTTGACAGGGGTATTTTTGTAGAAAATCTTCACATCAAAAGGCTCAAATGGGCTAACTATTGTCAACTGTGGTGTGCATGATAGATGAAAGAAATGCCTCTCATCATCTTGATCTATGTACCGCTTGCGAATGAATTCATTGACCCTAAACAACACGGGTTTTCTTTTTCACTCGAATCTTAGAGTGCTTAAAGGACATGTTTGGAAATGGGTTGCCTTTCCTCATCCTAAGTGTTTCTCGCTTGGCATAAGCAACATTGCCTTTCATTTTTGTTGAGATCATCTGAGTGGATTAATCTCCATAGAGAATTTTGACTCGAAATGAGTGATCCATCGAGTGGATGGACAATTTAAAGATAAAGAAGATTTTTGTCAAACCTTGTGGAAAACTTGTTTATTCAATTTCCATTTTTTTGCGCTTGTTTCTAGAAAAACAAAACATGTTCTTTTTTGCGATGGAAATTCTCCATTTATTTCCATTTGATTTTGAGAAGAAGGGTATTTACTCGTGCCTTAGTAGTCGGGCGACCCTACGAAGAACAAAAGGGAATGTGTTAGTACATGAATCCTCAAGGATCATAAAATTGGAGACGATACAACATTACCCTTAGTCAGTTTCACCATTTGGCGGCAAACAGCAGCATGAACCTATTGTTTTAAGACTTGAAGAGATTCTCGGGTCTTTGGTCTCATTAGTTCAAGCACTTTCCTCATTTTGCAAAAGTAAGAGATGCAAAAAGTTTTTTTATATTTTTATTTTTACATGGCAACCTTGTTGCCGTTTAAAAGGATCGAACCCAAACCTCTCGGACCCGTTCATTCATTCCCTATACCACCCAGGTAGCCGAAGCGCCGTGAGTGTCCATGGGGCGCTTCCTTTTTTATTTAATTGAACTGGCTCTTGAACTCCACCAAGTTAGGTGAATTTGACATGTGTTACCTCCATATGCTTGCTTGTTCCATATAGATTATGCTTCAATCAATTTCTCGAGTTTGTTCCTCGAATACCGACGCTTCCTGTCAAACAAGGGAACTACGTCAAAAATGAAGTTTAGATGAGGCATTTTGGAAACGATACCGAATTACCATTCTCCAACATCTGACTTTAAATGTCTTGTGTTTCATCTTCATGTGCCTTTGCTCCTCAGGTGTTAACATTTCCTTGAAGATATGTGAGGGCATTGCTCCTTGTATGTTTTACTCCATTTATTCCATCAAAATGGATGGTTGGGCCTTAGCATGCCTTCTTGGTATAAGGTGTTGCTTCAGTGGTCAATGTACACATTTTCCTACAAGAGATGGGGCATGTTACTTATATTCCAAAATTGCATTGGACTAATTTAGAACGATAC